>PVHT021183517.1:2765755-2835143 GCA_004024745.2 Catagonus wagneri
ACACCCATTTGACCTGGCCCTTAAGTGTGCGTGCACAAACAAACCTTCACACAACACACTTGCACACACATACCACACCACGTAAATACACTCAAACACACACACCACCCGCCTGTTTCCTTCCCCCCAACACACACACAACACACACAGACTTGTTCCCTCTGGTAGAATAATTATTAGTATAGCTTTTATAAAAAGAACTTTTACAGTATACTTTCATAGAAAATTATTAAAACACATTAAGAGAATGTGAGCTTTGTTTCCAAATATTGTTCCACATAGATATGAAATTTTAATAGGTGTGTGCATTCTTAGAACGGTAACTTCAGTTGCATTCACTGCTGAAAGGAGGCTGGGCTCACAGAGACACACTGTGAATTCTCCTAAAGGGGCCTAGGACTCCAAGGTCTTTCCAGTAAATTGGGAAAGTACATGCAGTCCAAAATTAAAATGGAATCTAAAAAGAAGGTTCGTTCAGTTCTGGTTAAAAGTCATTGTTTTATTTAACAGAAATAAAGTACATGCTCCACATTTCTGTGTATGCACACAGCATAGTTGAATTAATTTGTGTAAGAGCAAATTTTTTCAAGAAAATGCTGGGGTTGCATGCACATTAAATTTTTAGCCTTTTACGGTTAGAGCATGCATCTTTCCCAGAAAAAAAAAAAGTAATATTCAGTACAAACTTGCAGTATTTCCAAGACTGGCTCAATTCAAGTCTAGCTTCTTTCAAACCAGGGTCTACAATTTTTTTTCAAAGACCCAGGGACAAACCTGGGTTTTCTGGATCCAGATAGTAATATAATAGCTACAGGTAGTGGCTTAGAGCTGTTGGTGTTGAAACAAAAGCCATTCCCGGTTGGACTCTTTCCTTCCTTCCTTCCTTCCTTCCTTCCTTCCTTCCTCCCTCCCCCATTTCCTTCCTTTCCTCCTTCTTTCTTTCCTGATCTATCCGGTTCCAGTGTGTATGCAGAACCAAGAATAGTTTCTAATAAACAGAATGACTAGAACCTGCCATTCAGGTATTCATTTCTTCTAGCAATAGGTATCGCTTCTAGCAATAGGTATCGCTTCTAGCAATAGGTATCGCTTACTTTGGTCCTAACGCGGTGCCATGTCTCAGGGAAACACAGGGATCCTCCTCATGGGTTCAGCCTGGAGAAGGACGTGGACAAGCAGGTGCCCACTTACTTGATTTTACGCCGAAGGAGGCCTGTTCTACCCTCTTAACTCTCTCATCCTCTCTGCAGTGACGTTATGTTTCAGGAATAATTAGGTTTAATTACTATGTTCTTGATTTGCTCATTAAATTTAAAACAAAAATGAAACAAGAGAAATCCCAATTTTAAATGTATCATTCAAATTCAATGAAATATTTGTCATATTATCGAAGATTTGCATTTACAAACAAAAACATCACCTATTTCAGTTTGCATGTTTCACAGCTCTAAACTTTAAAGACAAATTTAAACCCCTAAGGGGTCACATAGAATGATGGAACTAAAGCAGCTCGAGTTCTGTTTATGTCGAAGGCTACTGAGCCAGCCTTTTCTGTTTCGCACGAACTGTGTAAATTGAGGAGGATTGTTAGAAGCACAGGGTCGTTGTGGGACCTGTGCGTAAAGTGAGTGTCAACAATTCTGACTGACAAAGAATTTACTCTCAAAACAAACCCGTGTAGCTGAGCCCACGTATGATGGAGTAGCTGTGTAAATGGGAGTTCTCCAAATTTATTTCATGTGAAATAAAGGCTTATTAAATAATAAGTCATTAAAATGTGCCCATTTGATGTCTACCGAGATGTTTCCAAAACAATAATAGCCAGATCAATCATGTACAACTTAGACCAACAAAATATCATTTGTCAGAGAGGCAGAGTTTACCTCTGACGTTGACAGAACTGCCAGCGTGTGTTGACAATGAAAAGAAGACCAAACAGCTTTATTACCACTTTGAACACTGTCCACAACCCCTGTGCTGCCTTAATGCCTGTTCTCTTTGACCCAGACTTGAAAAGCTAACCCACACGAGCAAGTGTAGAATCATAAAATAGTGTCATTTTACTCTGGTGGGCTAACTGTCCCCTAACAGTTATTGCCTTTTTTTTTTTTAATGGCCACGCCAATGGCATATGGAAGTTTCCAGAGCAGGGATTGAATCCAAACCTCACCTGTGACTTTAACCCACTGCACTGGGCTGGGGGATTGAACTTTTGCCTCCACAGCAACCTGAGCCACTGTAAACCCACTGCTCACAGCTGTTACTGCCGTCTTTAAACATGGGGCTGGGAAGAGATGGAAACAACCTAACATCAACAGAGGAATGGATAAAGAAGATGTGACAAATACATATGTACATATATACATACACACACACACAATGGAATACTACTCAGCCATTAAAAATAATGAGATAATGCCATTTGCAGCAACATAGATAGACCTAGAGTTTATCATACAAAGTGAAGTGAGTCGGACAAAGATAAATATCATATGATACCACTTATATGTGGACTCTAAAAAAATAAATGATACAAATGAACTTATCTACAAAACAGAAATAGACTCAGAGGCATAGAAGACAAACTTACGGTTATCACAGGGGGAACCAGGGGGATAAACTCGGAATTTGGGATTATGACTAACAGATACAAACTACTACTCTACATAAAATAGATAAACAACAAGGACCTACCGTATAGCATGGGGAATTATATTTAATATTTTGTTACAACCTATAATGGAAAAAGAATCTGAAAAGATTGTATATACATATAATATATTGTACATATATAAAACTAAATCACTTTGCTATACACCTGAATTATTACGAAATAATTATACTTCAATGTTAAAAATTACAGAATATAAGCATTAACTAAATACAAGAGTGGGAATCAGGACAAAAAAGAGGGTTTCCAGGGTGTCTCCCGCGGGGCTCTGGAGCCAGAGGATATAGACTAGGGTCCCCACAGGTCGCCTCTCTCCGGAACCTAGAAGCCAAGGAGGCCCCGCCCACAGCCTCCTCATGGAAGATGAACATCAGCTATTACCTGAAAGACACCCTGCTGACTGGTCCCAGTCGAAAAGTCTCTCCTGGGCAGCCCAGCTGCAGGCTGGCTGGTGACCCAGGAGGTCCCCTGACACGAAAGCCTTTGCTCCCCGGGTCCCACAGCAATGAACGAAGTAAGCAGATGGGAACTCTCAGGAATGTGTACTGGAGAAAGCAGCAGGGGTTCACCAATTCATAGCCAAAGGCAAATGCTGCACCGAGAAAAGAAAGGTGCCATGAAAATGATGGTGTGTGGGCTTGAGAGAAAATCCAGAGCTTGTAGGAAGTTCCCCGGCTGCCAAGAACCTAGGTTTCCCCGGTTCCTAATCCCCTCCACGGCTTTCCATGTCATTCTCCCCCATATCATATTTCTCTAGGGTGATTTTTATTTTTATTTTTTAAATTATATTTATTCATTTTTTGGCTTTTGTCTTTTTACGGCCACACCTGCAGCATATGGAGGTTCCCAGGCTAGGGGTCTAATCGGAGCTGTTGTTGTCTGCCTACACCACAGCCACGCCACGCCAGATCTGAGCCGCGTCTGAACCCGCAACCTCATGGTTCCTAGTCAGGTTCGTTTCCACTGCACCACGACGGGAACTCCGGGTGATTTTTAAAATTAAGGAAACAACAAGTTCATGGTAACTTATTTAACATTTTCATGTGTTTTGCACAGACTGTTAACTTAGAAAAGTTGCTAATGTTTTTAAATTGTAATTCATTCCTAAAACAATTTTCATTCTTGTAACATCGATCACGGAGCAATTTCTCAAAGTTACTGCAATCTTAGGATTGTGTGTTAGAATAGAAAACACTGCACTTAAAATCTGAAGACCCTGAATTCAGGTATTATCTCTGTAACTTCCACGTCTGCGGGTTACGTTAAGAGTATACCCATATATTTTATGAAGTTCTGCTTCTCATCTACAGAGAGGGAATAGTGTATATCTTCTAGCCGACATGCAGAACTGAAAAACAAATGTCTAAATATATGTAAGAGGTCTTTGTAAATGCTAAAGCCTGCCAAAATAAAAGTTTGTTCTATTATCTGCAAAAACACAATTATAGTCAATAGGGTAAGGTGGAACAAAACCAGAGAATCAGAAAGGCTCCCCTGATTAGGTAAACTAGGAACTGAAATACAAAGGATAGGTATCTAAGTACAAAGGGCTGAGAAAAGAGTTCCTGACATACCAAGTAGCATATTCAAGAGCCCTTCTAGCAGAACTGGTGTGCTGATGTTTACAAAACCAGCTTAAAAGAGCTATTCATGACATTTTCAAGAATGTTGCAAGTCAGTGGCTGTTAAACACAGCCATTATTTTTTAAAAAATCCATAAACTAACGACTAAATAAATTAGATTTAAAAACAAAGGTAATAAATACTCAAAACTCACTTTCCAATTGTATTTTAGTAGTATATTTTTTCTTTAGCTTGTTCAGATCTGTCGTATTTGTGTGGTGAAAATGCTATATAAGGGGCTGCTGTGTGTCTCTTCCCAGTTTTTCATTCAGCGTTGAAATCAGCCATGGCAGGGTGTTTGCACATTATAAACAGGCAAACTTCACAAGTCAGGGCTTGATTTACAGTCTTCATTGAAGATTAAGTTGTCTCGACTTAAGGAAGTGACGGAAACAATCTTGATAGTGCTGAACAAACATACCAATGTGCATGTCAGTGGCTGCTGTATGATGAGTAGTCCCCCAAAATGATGCGATATTCTTCCAGTAATTGAAAACTTTTTACTCTCTTCGGCAAAGAGTCACTCATATCCTTGACAGATGTGAGTGGGGTTCCAACAGACATCTTTGTGTTTGTTTTGTTTTGTTTTTTAACTTTTATTTGTTAATTAAATGAAAATACCAACCATCATGTTGAAACCACATTCATTTGTCAATGTTGTGAGCAACTTCTTTGCTGCATCAGACAGCAATCAAACATTTATTCATGGTCTGATTTTGTCAAATTGTGGTTTGATTGCAACCATAGGCGGGTGATGAATGTGAGATTTTGGCAAGTATCAGTGAACAGATTCTGAGATAATCAATTGGCAAAACGGAATTTACAATAAAGACTATTACATATTTCAATAGATGAAAATTGTAAAGTTTAAATACATTGATATACACACATATTTCCCCTCCCCCCACCAGAGAGTTAGGCATTAAACTTGTGCCAGAACACCACTGGGTAGGAGATAAGCTTTTGTCAGAGTGTGACAGAAGAACTAAAAAACAGACCTTGTGAAAGAAGACAGGGAGAGGAAAAGAGAGAGAATAAGAAGAAATGACATCGGGTGGAGCCAGATCTTGTAGGGAAAGTTTAGCCGAAGAACTTCGGAAAGCCATGAAAAAAGATTAAGCAGTGATGTGCAGCTATTACATTTTTGCTTTAAAACTGTTCCTGGATGGAACTGCAAGACGATTGGAGGAGAATAAGAGAACATGAGGAAAGGTCAGTCTCAGGCTATTTCAGTCTTCCAAATGAGAGATTATGGGAGCAAGAGCTAGGCAGTAGCAGAAAAATTGTCTGTATTAGTCAGGGCGTGTAACACTCAAATGCTATAACAAGTAATTATAAAATACTCATTGGATTATTAAAATGAAGGCTACATGCTTCCTCAGAGCAGTGCAGTGAAAGGTTTGTCTGTCCGTGTCCACAGGATAATTTAATGCCTCCCCTGACCTACAGGATTTCTTTTTCTGCTCCATAATCTGGACTAAGAAAAAAGGGAGATGGGAGAATGGAGGATAAAAGGAATCGGTTGGAAATGGGTAATATTCCTTTGCCCCAGACTAATCACTGAGTCCCACGTAGATACGAGGAGACTGGGAAGTTTCACCTCCTTGTGTGCCAGGAGGAAAATGAAATGATTTCTCTGCTCAACTTCACTTTGTAAGTGTCTCCTTCCCTGACAGTTAAGAGACACTCAAACATTTGTTGATTGAATGCACAATCATGCATTTTTCAGCTTTCACATTCTAGAATTCACTAGAGAGATAGAAAGGCTTGTCCTGGGACGTTTACAGGAAGGGCAGAAAATCTTGGTATGGGTTTGATCTGGTTTGGTCTCTGCGTCCATTTAACCTCTCTATGACCTTTAGCAAACTTGTCCTTTTTTCTTGTCTGAGTCCTATGTTTGAAGCTATAAAATAAGATAAATAATAGTTTCTGCTACAGTAAGATCTAATAAAACCAAATAGGTAGAAGTAAGTACACGCTGTAAGGTCTTAATACTCTTACAAAAACCAGCAATTTCAAAAGAGCTCTTCTTTAAAGGAACTCTAAATATACTTCTGGGAATACCGCGTGCATTCCTAACAACGTGAAGACAGTCTGAGGGTTTTTTGTTTTTTAATATCTTTTTAGGGCCGCATCCATGGCATACAGAGGTTCCCAGGCTAGGGGTCGAATCGGAGCTGTAGCTGCTGGCCTACACCACAGCCACGGAAACCCAGGGATCCAAGCTGCATCTGCGACCTACACCACAGCTCTCAGCAACACTGGATCCTTAACCCACTGAGCGAGGCCAGGGTTGGAACCTGCGTCCTCACGGCTGCGAGTCAGATTTATTTCCGCTGAGCCACAACAGGGACTCCAAGACACTCTGAGTTTCGACTGGGGAAAAAGCAGCAAGAAAAATGCTGTTACCTGGCTTGCCTCATGGGAGCACAGAGCAAGTATGACGTTGGCCAGCATTTTCCATCAGCTGCCTGCCTCTGGGCATAGTAGTCAGCTATGGGAGACATTTTACTAATAGGATTTTTGCAATTTTATAGAAATAAAAAAGTACATTAATACATATTTCCTCGACATGGTAGATTCCTGTGTGGTGAATAATTTAGGATAAATAAATTAACAGACAAACTAATAAGGGCTTCATTTTTAAATGTTTTTCTAAGCAATGTAAAAAATGGTAACTCGTCTTTATCCAATTAGAAAATAAAAGGCACTGGTTTTAAAAAATTAGCAATAAATGAATCGATAAGACATACTATTGTATGCTTATTACACATAAGGTTTTGTGGAGAGGGCAAAATTTAGAATTTTCATGACATCCTCCTCACTGAAAACAAAAGATGTTCTTTCTTATCCCCTCCACGTGTATATTCTACAAACCTACTTGTCTCTTCTGCAGGGACCATTTCCATGGCTTTATTTCTATGTCCCTGTTTCTCGCCTTGCATATCTCCCAGTTGCCCCCCAGCACATATTGTTTTCGTGCAAACCTTAATCTTATTACTACTTCCTTTTTCAATAGTCCTCACTTGTCACCTTTAGGTTATGAGTCCTATTCAGGGCATTCAAGGCTGTCGGGGACTTGACCCACACACCTGTCAACTACTAATCCTACTGCGTAGTAATTATTATTCTCATTTCTAAAGAGCATCCTCGAAAAATGAAACGCAGTCAGCAGGACCCCCAAACGGGTTCCCAGAGGAAAAGGACCCTCCCGTGCACATCTGGGTGTCCCGTCTGGGGACCGGGCCCGGAGCTCAGAGCCACCTGAGGGGCCGTCTTGAGAAGGGAGGGAGCGAGGAAGAAAGAGCGATGACAGGTTTTATGCAGCAAATCCTTTGCTCTTTCTACCGCACCGTCTCCTAGCTCCTGACTTTCTGTTCAATGAAGCAAAACAAGAACTGGGAGACTAGGGAGTTCCCGTTGTGGCTCAGCAGTAACAAACCCAACTAATCTCCATGAGGATGTGGGTTCGATTTCTGGCCTCCGTCGGGGGGATTCAGTGTCGTTGCGGTGGTGGCGTAGGCCGGCAGCTGCAGCTCCCATTTGATCCGTAACCTGGGAACTTTCATATGCTGCAAGTGTGGCCGTAAAGAAAGAGATAAAAAAAAAAAAAAAAAGAACTCAGACACAGTCTTTCCTAGGGCTGTTGTGAGCTCATCTTGCTTCCTCAGATCCTTCTCTGCTCTAAGAGATAAGCTCAGCGATAAAAGGTCACCTCAGGGCAGGACAATAGCCAGATTTTAAGAGCCCTCACTGTGGCTCAGCTGGTTAAGGGTCCAGCATCGTCTCTGTGGCGGCATGGGTCTGATCCCTGGCTGGGCACAGCGGGTTAAGGACCCTGTGCTGCTGCAGCTGGGGTGGAGGTCACAGACGTGCCTTGGATTCGATCCTTGGTCCAGGAATTTTCCTATGCCATGGGTGTGGCCAAAAAGAAAAAAAAGACGTAAACAAACCAGATTTCCAGATTTCCACCCTCACTCCAAGCACATGGCCCACTGCAACTGGAAAGCACAGGGTTCGAAAGAAGAGCAGTTCTTCTCCAGAAAATTCCCCAGCAGAGGTCACTTCAGCGTCCTCCCCAGCTTCCAGAGGTGCAATATACATCAGGTTCAACTCCTAAAGCCTCCCCGTCCACACACACACACACACACACACACAAATAGCTATTACCAACACGGTGAAGAATTGATTTGTTTTCAAGTGCATTACACTACTGTCCAAGGCTTTTTTCTTTCTCTTTACATCCCGCAGTCCTCAGTTTCTTATGTCCATTTGGCCAGTCTGTGGTGCAGTGATCCAATAAACACAGATCTGTGATTCATCAGTGTGCTCAAAAGCCACCGTCAGTTGATTTTAAGTAAAAGAGACCTTCCTCAAAAATGAGTGGGCTTCATCGTCTCCCTTGAGACGCTTAGGAGAACCAACTCAGGTTTCCCACAGAAGTTCTGCCTCAAGTCCACAGCACCAGCGCCTGCCTTCGACTCCAGCCTGTGGGTCTGCCCTAAAGATCTTGAACTTGCCAGCCCCACAATCACGGGCGCCAGCTCCCTGCACTGGATTTCTTCATGTGCACCTATATTTGTGTGCGTCTCCGTGTGTACAGCCTACAGTTAGGGTAGATTACATATTTGGCTAAAAAAAAAAAAAAAAACTTGTTTAAAAAATACAGTCTTTTGCAAAATACATGTAAAGCCTGTCCCAATAGATACTAAAATCAGCTTTCAGGGAATTTTAGCTGTTCGAGCTAGAAAGACATCAGATCCAGCCCCTCTGCTCTACACCAGTGAAGTTACACACTCCTCGATTCACCTCTGAGACTGCGCTTTGTCCAGCCCTATGTCCACACAGCTGGTGACGCGGTGCTGAGAGACAAAGGTCTGAAATATGTCACAGTTGAAAAGGTACAGACGGCACCATCTCTGTCAGTCGCCAAAAGACTGTTTCCCAGGATATTTCTGCTCCGCGGGAGAGGGTTCAGTAGGGCCCTCTGAGCTCTAGACCCAAAGACACTCTTCCTGATCCTCAGCGGTGACGCAGGTGCATGTCACCGCAGCGTTTTCTGCGAAGCCAGACTCAAGTCAGCTCCCTTTCCAAGTGTGTTTTTACAAGAGCCAGCAAAACTCGAGGGGCAAGCTTCTCCCCGCAGACAGTAATATTTTCATCTCATTAACACATCTTTCTTCCTATTCGACACACTCTTAGACGCTGTCTTCATCTAGTCGGGCTGCTGTCACAAAATACTACAAATTGGGTGGTTTGTAAACCAAATACATTTATTTTTTCCGGTTCTGGAGCTTTGGAAGTCCAAGGTCAAGGTATCGGCAGACCCAGTGTTGGGACGCCCGGCTTCCCGGTTCAAAGATGACTGTTTCCTCCTGTGACCTCGCATGGTGGTGGAAGGGGCATTTTGGAGCGACACAGATACTTAATCTATAGCAGAGGCCATCAACAATTCAAACATCTGTCTGCGATATCCAAGAAAATAATCTGAAAAAGAATGGCCTCATGTCTAACTGAATCACTTGGTTTCACAGCAGACATGACCACAACCTTGTAAATCAACTCTGCTTCTACAGAACTTTTAAAAATGAAAAAAAAAAAAAAAAACAGCAAAAAAGATATTCAAACCTCTGCACACACAATTACAGCAATACGTTAAGATGCACCTTGATTCTGTCTATGCAGTTAGCCACTTTCAATAGCTCCTTTTGGAAGTCCCCGCTGTGGCTCAGCGGGCTGCAAACCTGACTAGTATCCACGAGGATGCAGGTTCGATCCCTGACCTCGCTCAGTGGGTTAAGGATCCGGTGTTGCCATGAGCTGCAGTGTAGGTGGCAGACACGGCTCAGATCCCGCGTTGCTGTGGCTGTGGCGCAGGCCAGAAGCTTCAGCTCCTATTAGACCCCTAGCCTGGGAACGTCCATATGCCGCGGGGACGGCCCTCGCCAGCCGCTGGGCCTGCTGAATGACGACCTCCAGCTCCCCTGAGGTTGCCGGGTGCACAATCACGCACGGTTTTGCTGAGTTTTTTCCACAGGAATGATACGCCTCCCCTCAGAGGAGGTGAGTCCCCAGAATGATCTAGAGAAATGACTCTGCCTTCAGAATGCCAAAACCTCTTCCACCTGGCAAAACCCTCACTCTTCTTAGGCATTGCTTTGCTCCGTTTCTCGTTTTCATGGTGGACTTCGAGAATAATCGAAGGCCAGCTCTGCCAGGGGGCAGGCTGCCACATCTCCCGCCTCTGCAGTTGTATTCTGAATCTTCCACCTCAGCTGCCATTTAAGAAACATTACACCCTCTAAGTGTGTCTGTTGGCCTCTTTCCATCAAGCATATTACTACTGAATGTGACAAGCTCACAGCTGATGTGATGGGGGACTGTTAGCAAAATATTTCTAAAGAGCTATAGTTGAGTGCTTCTGATGAAATTCTAACAGGCAGATGTTTTGGTTCACTGTCTCTGCTTTCTTTCACCTGTACGTCAGGCTTGTCAGTGGTTGGTATTTGCTCCTTCAGACTCCAGTCATTCATTTGCTCTGTTAGTGACTCCAAGTCTTATTTAAGTTTCTTAACTTTTTGCAGATAGCATCTCTGCCTCTCTGATCAGTGGCAAACCCAGGGGTGAGTGATGCATAAAGATTCGCTGGGAAGGCAGAAAAGCCAGTTGATTGCAAAAGGGGCAGCAGAAGAGGTGGAGGGAGAGTCACCTCGTCCACAAAAACTCGAGTGAAGGAGAAGAGGACACGCCAGCCGAAGGCGCTCGTTGTGTCTTGTGCACGGCTCCGAAATGTGGATGAGTTAGCGCAGTGGAAAGAGACTGAGATTTAACAATCGTGACCTCTGACCAGGAAACCACTGACATACCTAAAACCGATGTCAGGTTTCTCTCTATGAACCGGAAATAGTATCAATCTTATAGGATTGAATGGAAAAATAAATGAAGCATTTGGATGATGCCAAATTTATGTATAATTTGGCACTTTATTATTATTTATATTGTTAACAGAAGCACATTTGCAACAACCTCCATTTATCACCTGCTGTTTCTCTTCTGTTTCAGATGTGTCCTTTCCCACTGCACGTTTTGTCCCCACCACACCCCCGTTAGAGAACCCCAGCAGTAACACTTGAAAGAAACCTGTCCTTTCCCTGATGTGGAGAAGCATGAAGGACACGAGATCAGCTTCTTCCATCTCTCTGAATGCTTCTGAAGAGTCCGGAGTTTACAGCAGTTTCCCTAAGTCTGGACGTGCGAGTGAGAGGCCGGAAGCACCTGAGACCCACTTGTGATGGAACATGATGGAGGATAATGTGAGAAAAAGATTACGGCACTTTGCTGTACAGTAGAAATTGACAGAGGACTATAAATCAACTATAATGGAAAAAAATAAAAATCATAAAATAAAAATGAACAGAAATCTGTAAACCAGCTATAATGGAAAAATTAAAGACCTAAGAATTAAAAAATAAAAAGAGAATTTTAGGCAACCAGTGCAGACCGTTTAATTTACATGCAAATTGATCCATAAGATTTACTTCCTCAATATTTACCTGCAAAATGTCTCCAAAATAGAATA
This sequence comes from Catagonus wagneri, assembly GCA_004024745.2. NCBI lineage: Eukaryota > Metazoa > Chordata > Mammalia > Artiodactyla > Tayassuidae > Catagonus > Catagonus wagneri. The sequence goes on from PVHT021183517.1 coordinate 2,777,629, forward strand.
TTTCCCGTTCCCTTGTCACGGTGGTTATTCTTAAGCCGTATTATATGCCTAGGACTATAAGAACCCCCCCAAATGTACAGCACAAATACGCATTTAAATTTCTCATACTATAGATGGTATTTCACAATTTAATTTAAAAAACTGGAATTATTTTCAATCAAGGGAAAATATCCTTCTACATCGAGAAAGTTTGTCTAAATTACCAATCAGAAAAGAGATTCAAGCTAATTTAAGATTAGTAATCAAGTGAAAGATATAATCAGTGCAAGGCTAATTCTATGTCAATATGTATTAATTATCTTTCGAACAGTTTAAAAAAAGCAAGTTTATTTGGTGTGTATGAAAATTATGTGCCATAAAATGTCCAGGATTACTGATTTTCTAATTGAAGTTGGTGGGTATAATCAGCAAATTTTATTTTACAGTTTTAACGAAGAAAACTTAAGGGAAAGTATATAGTTCAAACAAATCTTTCAGCCTGGTGATGAATCCATAAAATCATGGAAATAATATGTCTCAAAAGTGTGTTACCGCATGGATTGAGCTTTTCATGATGGCGTATGGGTTTTTGAATGTTTACAAATCACCAAATCTTACTTTCAAACTATAATGAAATGAAAAAAGGAAAATCAGTGCTTCCACCTGGTATTTGCTTAATAGCTGCTACGTGCGAGGCGTTATTCTAGGCACCAGGGATGTGAGAGGAAAAATATCCTCTTTTCAGGGAGCATGGATTTGCATGAGAGACGGATAAGAAATAACCATACATACCAAGTCAGAGATGCTAAGTATTATTTAAAAAGAGAGGATAAATAAGAGAAATGGGATCGGTGTGATGGGGTTACCATTTTTAGGGTACAGTATATTGGGGGTTTTTACAAAGCAAAATTTGAGCAGAGGCAAATCTCGTGAGGGAGGAAGGCACTGGGAGGTCTGAAGGAAAGCATTTCTTAAACAATCTCAAGAAAACCAACCCAGGTGGACCTGTGTGAGCAGGGTAGGGGTTGGAATTAAAGGGATGGGGTTGGTGCTGGGAGAGGGAGCGTGGCCATGGAGGGCTTTAAGGCATTTGATCGGGGTGAGACGGGAAGACCCCGCAGTGTTTCTGAAACTTAAATGTCTCTAGGAGGCAAGAGGAGAAGCTGGAGACCCGTGGGAGAGGCTGACATGACGGTCAAGGCAGGAGACAGTGACTCCTCGGGGGAAGGTTCAGCCGTGAAGGGGCTGAGATGGGGTCCGAATCTCAGCATATGTCAGAGGTAAATACACGGTCAGGTTCCACGGATGGCTTGCGCTTGGGAATTGGTACCGTGTAAGCAGACATCAGTGTCCCCACCTGCGTCACTGTCAACACTGCCACAGAAGAGCAAGCCCAGCACCTCCTGTATCAACGTTCTGACTGCCCGTCAGATCCCATGTTTTTGTTCAAGCTTACCCGCTCAACCACACGACTTCCCTTTGAAGATAATTTTTTGTTATAATGTTTTTAATTTTTATTTTTTCCGCCTTGTTTTAAATGGCCACCCCTGCAGCCCATGGAAGTTGCCCGGGATAGGGGTCAGTTTGGAGCTGCAGCTGAGGCCTACGCCAAAGACACGGCAACTTGAGATCTAAGCCACATCTCTGACCTGCGCTGCAACTTGCAGCAACACTGGATCCTTAACCCACTGAGTAAGAACAGGGATCAAACCTGCGTCCTCATGGACATTACATTGGGTCCTTAAGCCACTGAGACACAATGGGAACTCCTATGTTTTTTAAATGGGACATAACATTTGAATTTCTTTTTGAGATGCTTCAGATGCATGAATGTTCATGCTTAACTGGGGGCATGGCAAGACTAACTTCACTTAACCTTAAAATAGTTCAATAAATAAGACGATTTATTTCCCAGCGAAGCCCAAAGAGAGCAAAGCTATTTTTATTTTATTCAAATCATCTATATCACATCGACTGGAACAAGTTTCTTGAAACTATATGGTCAGAAAATTACAGGGAAGGGCAGCTTATCAGATTGTTCGTCAGCAGGAGTCCTTTTTCTTCATGTCACAGTCTTATTTTCAGTCCTTTTGATTTTTCACACTTGTGTTCTTTTAATTCATAAGTGGAATTGAATCTTTTTTTAATCTTAAATAAAACTCTTAAATAAAAGCATGTTCAATGCAAAAACTCCCCTATCTGCTTTCAGGGGTTAATTCTCATGCTTTTGATAACTCTTCTTCAGCCAGCTTCCTGCATCAGGAAATGAGTCAGTAAGAGTGTCAGGAGGATTCACCTTTAAGGAAATGATTTTTTGTTTTTTGGATTTTTTTTTGTTTTTTGTTTTTTGGGGGGGAGGTGGTGGAGAGACATGGAAGAAGGAAAGTCCAAAATAAATGTGCAATGAGTAATAATTACAGAGGGGGAAAAGATCTATATATGTATTTCAAAATCTGTACTTGCAAAACTTCATTTTGGAAAGAAAAGCCTATCAAAGCATATCATTTTAATTATACTTCTATTACCAAGGGACTCTGAAAGTTTATATTAAATTAATGGAATGGATTGCCTCGGTTCCACAGTGGTTATTAGCAGGAAGGGGTCCCGGGTTTCTTATTATGTACATCACTAACTTTAATTGCACTAGGCTGAGCTGGGAGAGCTATTTTTAGGAAATATTTCACCCACAAAACAATTTCTGTTGGCTCTCTGCCTACCACAGCTCCGAGGCTGAGGTTCCCCTCCTACATGTTAACTTATTTCTGTCAGTCATGCTCCAGCACATTCCGCCTTATTAAAACTACTCCAGACGACTCTGGCCCCTGACACTACCCACGGAAGTTCGCAGGAGGAAGCTGGGGAGCGGGTGGGGCAGGCCGCCTCTGTTGACACCCTCAGCAAACGGGGTAGCGAGGACACATCTGGGTTCCTGCAGAGAGAGGAGGTCCTGGCCCACTTAACCCAGAACATGGAGACGGCGAAAAACAAACAAAAAAAAGCACAGAGCAGATTAACCCTTCTCTCTTTGTACCGGGAAACTCATTAAGTTGTCTGATTTTGGCGTCCAGTTATGGCTGAATGCTGAGATGAGAACTACAGGACAGTTCATTCGTGTCCCAATATTTCTGGCCTGGTGCCAAGGTCTTGGTCAAAACCTAGGCATTAAAAAGCTGGAATGTAAGTGTAAAATTACGTGCTCCGAGCGTCCGTGTTATGTGTAAGTCCACTGACGCACGATACATTTGGCAGAGTCTCGGAGGCCGGGGTCGGGCCCCTCCGGAGAGCTCCTCAGGTCGCATTACACCCCTTCTCATCCCACTCCTGGGGCCCCACCGTCACAAACCGATCACCTGCCAGGGTCTGACCCCCTAACGCCGTCACCTCGGGGGTCAGGTTCCGACACGTGAGCTTTGGAAGCACACGGGTATTTAGTCCACAACAGAATAAAAGAAGAAAGAAGCAAACAGCAAATATAATGGGAAGCAAAGGAAGACGTGCGGTGACCGGCAGGCTTCACCCTCAGCGGAGCAGAGTCCGCTTGCACCGCGAGGCCCGACGGCGCAGCTGCTCGTCTTCTCTCCACTCTCACACCCGCCCGTGTCCTCGTTCCCACACAGACGGAAGGAGCCTCATTAAGGTGAGCTTCAGTGAATGCGGACTTCATGCTGTAAATTGGAAATAAAGTTAAATTAAGTCAGCAACTCAATCCTGAGAAAAAATGAATATTCCCCAAATGTTCACACTCACTGAGGAAGTACAGGATTCAGAATTACATTCATCGGGAGTCGACTTTCTTCTCTCCTACTCTTTTTTCTTTTCTTTTCTTTTCTTTTTGAGACATATTTCATGGAACAAATCTCCTAATTTAAAAGAGGAACTCTCGGCATTCCCATCATGGCTCAGCAGTTACGAACCCAACCAGGACCCGTGAGGATGCAGGTTCCATCCCTGACCTCGCTCAGTGGGTTAAGGCTCCAGTGTTGCCACAAGCTGTGATGTAGGTCGAGACACAGCTCGGATCCCACGTTGCTGTGAGCTGTGGTGTAGCCATAGACACGGCTCAGATCTGGTGTTGCTGTGGCTGTGGTGTAGGCCGGACCCTTAGCCTGGGAACTTCCACACGCTGTGCGTACGGCCCTAAAAATACAAAAGTAAATAAATAAACATTTCAGTGTAATTAAGCACAAAAAAACAGTAAAAATACCACTTCCTTACGCAATGGAAGGTCAGCTCAGCTCCTCCGCTCAGTCTCCCTGTTCTCAGACGCCGGGGGGCTGGCATCCTCGCAGGACTTGGGAGAGGTTTTTGTGTCTTTCTTCCCGTGTCGTCTCTGTTGTGGACTAAATATTTGTGTCCTTCCAAAATCCACGGGTTGAAACCTGAGCCCCCAAGGTGACGGCATTAGGGTTTGAGGACCCCGTGGGGTGATTAGACCGTGCGGGTGGAGCCCCCAGGAACGGGGTGAGCGCCGTTATGAGAGAGGCCTCAGAGGGCCCCTCAGCCTCCCTCTCCCATGTGAGGACACAGCCAGAAGGAGGTTGTCTGAGTCCGGAAGAAAATCCTCCCCGGAACCCAACCGTGCCAACACCCTAAGCTCAGAGTCCCATCCACCAGACCTGCGAGAAAATAACTTTTGATGTTTTAAGGTCACTTTATGGTATGGCTGCGTCACTGTGCTGCAGGGGCCTGAACTAAGACATTTCAAATGATAATGCCCATTAAAGGACTCTGTCTACACGCGTGGGTTAGAGGCTCACGTGAAAACTCAGGCAGCGCTCCAGCGGACGTGCAGTCTTTGGGCTCCATCCGCTCTCCTCCTCTCTTGCTCCTTTTCTTCCTAAGCCACCGTGTGGGTGGACCGAAAGGGAATTCCGTGGCTTGGAATTTCAGGGCCAGGCTTGGTGTGGCTGGGTGCGTGGCCACCTGAGGTGCAGCTGACGTCCGTGGCTGGTGGAGCTGTGAGCCTGGCCATGTTGTCTTGTGTGTGTCCCACCTATCCCACCTTATTGGTGCTCTCACGGGTGCCACAAAGCTGTTTGCAGAATCAGCTGTATTTTCCATCCAGCTCTCTGACAGGAGTCCCCACCCTGGGCGTTGCCATGGTTACTTCCTACCTCACCACACCAGGACCTGTGGTGTGACCAGGGCCCCACCCCTGCTTTAGGAGTCCCCACCTCCTGCAGCAGGTAGCTTGAACTTCTGAGTCTCGAGGACAGAGAGACTCTTATTAGACACGTCTAATAAGAGATGTCCTTTATTAGACGACTAAGACCAAGGGTCTCTTTCTGAATATCCCCACGGCATAAGCCACATTTGTTCTGACGTGACACCACGTTTGGAGCCTTTCTGGCCTGAAAGCTTCCTCTTCTTGACCAAACACAGAATTCTCTGAATCCACTTCTCAACTAGGCTTCCATCTTGTCTATAAGGACCACAGACTCAACACAAATAAATTTGTCCCTGCCTCCAGCTCAAGCTAAGAGAGGTGAACAAACTATAGCATGTTTCTAACAGCTCAGGACCATGTTTCCAGCATGAATCCAGCGACCACCCTCCTTTCTCCAAGTTCCTGCCCAGGAAACCTCAGGGCCGCCAAAGGAACTGACTCTTTTGTGGACCCGCATCCCTTCTTGCTTTTTGTTGATTTCCACTTCCCTAACTCTACTCAGTCTTCACTCACCCTCCCGCCCTGCTTCCTTGTTCTCCCTTTGTAATACCCAGCCACCTCTGCACAGATCAATGATGAGCTTAGCTTACACTGGACTCTCTTATCACAACAGGCAATAATCGGTTTTCATTACTTTTAAGTGGTGCCCAATATTATTTATCTTTGACATATCCTCCTTCTGCCCATCCTAGCCTCAGAGCTAAGCTTGAAATAAGAGGTAGTTTTACAGAAATGTCATCTCCGCCACACATGCTCTAGGTCTTTTAATTCATACCAAAATCTTCCATGTAAGGAATGCGATCCTACATTTTTCCAGATGAGGAGGGTGAGGTTGAACAAGGATAAACCATAAAGAGACAAAGTAATTTATGTGGTGAGACCTGGATCCAAACCCCAATCGCGGTAACACTGTGTTTTCATGCTGTTTTCCAGGCAGTAGGTAGCTATTTAGGCAAAGTCTTAATGGAAATGAATATCTACACGTTGTTGTGAACTGTTGGCTCCAATTATCAACTTAGAAGTCATCAATTTCAATCTTTTCTAGTCCTATCCTACCCAGATGATCCAAGAAAGCCATTGCTATTTCTTTCTTTCTTCCTTTCTTTCCTTTTGTTTCACTTTTTAGGGCAGAACCCATGGCACATGGAAGTTCCCAGGCTAGGGGTCAAATCAGAGCTACAGCCCCCGCCTACACCATAGCCACAGAAACAAGGGATCCGAGCCTCATCTGCAACCTACACCACAGCTGTCGGCAACGCCAGGTCCCTAACCCACTGAGCGAGGCCGGGGAAGGAACCCGCATCCTCACGGATACCAGTCGGGTTTGTTAATTACTGAGCCACGAGGGGAACTGCGCCTTTGACATTTCTGTCACATGTGCTGCTTCAGCCTTTGCTCCTGAGTCTCCGAAAGAGGCCAAATGTCTTCATCCACCTCTTACAGCGAATGGCTTTAATTCTCTCCGTGCAGGCACGGCTGACGTTCTCTACGCGGACCCTCACCTTTGATTACCCGGTAGACCCTACATACGTTTCTCCTCACACTGTGCTTAGACTAACTCAATCTCCTGCCCTATCCATTTATTTGGAAACCACACGGAGTATTTAAACATATTTACTTGTATGTGATCATCTAAAACTCATAACATTTTTCTCACAGCTCTGATACTAAGCCCAGTCTTCCCTCTTGTCCAGTTTGTCTGCAACTATTTCGTTTTGTGTTGTTTTACGTGTGGATCCTGATATCTACTCCAGGTTACTCAGTCCCTCCATTGTTTTGGTCAACTGATACCTACCTTGATCCTGATCCTTTTGTATTTCCTTGGATTACAACAAAGATGACTGGTTAAAAACCAAATCGGGCTTTGCTCAATTTAAGACACCAAGTGAATGTATTCCACCTTCTTTGGTTGCTGGTAGATGGGCAGCTTCTAGGAGACGGATTTCCCATTCCTGCCAGCCCGGCTAGGATGGTAACGCTGTTATCCCTTCACACCCAGATAAAGGCTATTTTATTCTCATACTGTGTGCATTTTGCACTCAAATGTTTTTTTTTTCCAGAGATAATGACATCAACTTGTGTTTTGTAATAAAAAAATCTGTCAATGCTATAAATCGATGTTATGCTATGTAATTAAAATGAAATTAAGCCAATCCAATAGAAACGATAGTAAACCTACACTAAATTTCTCCTCAAATTAGCATAATAGTAACTAATATTTATCACACATTCTTTAACTTGGTAAGCACATCAGTGTATAATACTCTGTGCACAGGTCATATTGTCCACCTCACTATAAGGATGAAAAAGATCAGGAACTGTATTTATTTGCTGTTATGTTTGATGTCATATAAGCTACTTAACTGATATGCAAAATTTCAGTAAAGGAACATCTAGTTCGTGATGCTGAGCTTCGTACCTCCAAATGAGAGAAATCGATGGAAGCTTAAACCAAAAGAAAAAAAATAATTAATTTTAATTTAAAAATAACTACTCCAACTAAAATTTATTTTTTAAAACTAAACATAGCTTAAAAGATATGCATTATTTTAAGTTTTGTTGAGAGTATAGTTAAGTTACAGAGCTGTGGTAATTTCTGCTGTACAACAAAGTGACCCAATCTTACGTGTACATACATTCATTCTCTCTCAGAATCTTTTCCACCTAGATTATCACAGAATACTGGGTAGCATTCCCTGTGCTATACAGACATACATTTAAGTACAAGGAGAGATAAACAGAAAAACTAAAGAAAGGATAAAGAGAACCAAAAGAAAGCCAGCACATGTTCCCTAATTTAAGACAGAGAAGACTTATAGCAAGAGACACTATTAGAAGGTAAGGCCGACACTCTAAAATAATGACGCAGTCAAATCAATAGGAAGACACAACAATTCTAAATGTGTATGCACTTAATAAACCAGCTTCGAAACATATAAAATGACTGTTGACAGAATTAAAAAAGAGATAATAGCAGTAACAGTCTCCTTAGTCATAACTGGAGACTTTAACGAACTTCTCCAGCCATTAAATAATGAACCACTATCACAACAGTCAATGCCACAGATGACACACTCAGAAATATAATGTTAAGTAAACGTAGGCAGACGCAAGTATGCCCATATTGTATGATTCCTTTTCTATCAAGGGCAAAAATAGGCTAAACTCATCGTTTGTGAAGTCAAGATCACGGCTGTCTTTGGGGAGGACTGAGGTGTGACTGGTAGGTAGCCCAGAAAGGAATCCGTGATTCTCTTGATTTTGTATTTCTCAGTCTAGGTACTGTTCACTTCATAAAAATCCACTGTGCTTCAGTCTTACAAGGTGTGCACAGTTCTGTACGTTTATTACAGTTCCATGAAAAGGTAATCACTTAGCTCTTCCATTCTAAACCCTCCAAAGTTTCCCCAGGAGCTCTGAATCCACGCGAATATGTAGTCATTGCTTAGCATCCCCTACAAAGGCCTCTGGGGCTGGTCCCGGGAGCTCCCGGCCCGCACAGCTTAGCACTTTCTCCCTGGCCTGCCAGGCAGCGGCCGAGCTGCCCACCTCACGCCCTCACTCACTCCCCTTGCTTCGCCTTGAAAATGACAAAACTACTTCCTTGTACAGTTTTGGAGTTTGTGTCTTCTTTCAAGAAGACGCTTCTCCCAAAGATTTCATTTCTTTCCCGTTTAACTGCTAATATCAACTTATGATCAGAAATGTTGTCCCTGATCATCTTATTTAAAACAGGAGACTCCTTCAAATGTTTTTTTTCTTAATTTCCTGGTCCTACTTTATTGGTCTTTACAGAACTGATTACTATGTAGACCTATATGATGTGTCTGTTTATATCTCCTCCCCCGAAGAGTAACCGCGGTCCGGGCAGAGTTATCATATGTCTTCTCCACCGTTCAAACCCTCAGAACTTGGAACACAAGAGGTATCGGTGTGGAATAAGTGAATGACTCAATGAAGTGAGCTAACATCCATCCTTCATAGTGAGAAGTTAATGGCCATCATTTGTTTTAATATTATGAGCATATTTAGATGTAGAGGAAACGACCAGAACTAAACTGAAATATGGTGACATTTTTTGAGGAGGTGCTAGATTTGGGATCGGTGGAGCAGAGAATTGCTGCTTAGCAGAACAAAAACTCTATTATTTGCCGCTAATCCAGACACACTTATCATGTGTTTAGTGTTAAAACAAAAGTGTTATAGGGTATCAAGCCCTCTGGTTCTGAATTGCATTATTTTGCCCTAAACTGTACTCTTTCTTTACCAATCTGCAGTTCCTCGGCTGAATATTTCTTCTACCAGATGCCACTGGTACTGATGTAGTCACAATACTGAGCCACTGCTGGGGCACGCTAACTTGCAGTACACCGAGCTCTTCATTCTAAACAGGAGGCAGAGTCTCTTGCTGGCTATGGCATAAAGTGAGAAAGACCTGGAGTGGCCGTTTGGCTATAACAAATAACTCCTGCTTTCAGGGCAGGTTGAGGAGGAGCGAAAGGTGAACTAAAGCCCTCTCAGTCTCTAAGCCACCACGCTGCCACCTACCTTCAGCTCAGACCTCTGGGCGAGAATGCGGCAGCATCAGTACATAGCAAAGCAAAAAACGATTCTCCAGATACTTGCCTGCAAAGAGGGGAGGAGTGTATAGGAGACAGGACTTCATTTGCATTTTTTCAGCAAAAAGGAACTGGGGTTTTTTTATGTGTACTCGCTCCACATCTTAGCAGCTGTTTTATTTAAATACAATTCTTAATATCAGTGTCAGGGAAGAACGGTCGAACAGTACCTACGTTTAGTGAGATCTCATATTAAAGGTGTCACATACAAGGACTTCAAGGAAGCCTAATTGTCTTTACCACCCGTGTAGCACCGATGGGTTGTTCTATAAGGTGTAACAAGATTTGGACATCATTACATCGGGGTTCAACAGGGAACAGAGCGAAATCAATAGAGTTATTTCAGACTTGTCGTACCTTAAAGGCACAAGGGTTGGGATTTTTTTTCCCACTTTTCTGTACAGCCCCACTTTTCTCCAAGCAAGAACAATCTAAATGTTCTGTCAAGAATATTGAACTGATTACAGCCATACAGTTTATTTTCTATGACTGAAAATAGCAGAGAGGGAGTTCCCGTTGTGGCTCAGTGGAAACGAATCTGACTAGCACCCACGAGGATGCAGGTTTGATCCCTGGCCTCGCTCAGTGGGTTAAGGGTCTGGCGTTGCCCTGAGCTGTGGTGTAGGTCGCAGACACGGCTCGGATCTGGCGTTGATGTGGCTCTGGCTGAAGCTGGCGGCCACAGCTCCGATTTGACCCCTTAGCGTGGGAACCTCCAAATGCTGCGGGTGCGGCCCTAAAAAGGAAAAGAAAAGGAAAAGAAAGTAAACAGCAGAGGCGTAGTTTGTCGAGGTTCCGTTTTGTGATCTAGCAAAGAGACGGAGATGGTGGGTTTCATGTCCTGTCACATTGTCCTCATGAAGCAGCCCCAGTCCCGCTGGCATCGTCCCCATCAGCAACAAGCAGAGCAGGTCCCCATTTGGGGACCTTTGCCGATGCATGGCACTCACTTCTCTCAGCTCTAACCATGGCTGGGCCCATCTTCGCATCTGGGTGTCTGCTTAGGAATCAGATCTTGCCCTGAGAGGCCTCTGCTGACAGCCCTCCCTAGCTAGACTTGCACCTAAATTTGCACACTCAGCCCCTCTCCATTCCCCTGCCTCCTTTTGTTTTCTTCTTAGCACTTAACTCTCTTTTCAATTATTTTATTAATGTATTTTCTTTGGTGTTTATTCTCCTCCTTGGATTATGAGCTCCACAAAAATAGAGGCTGTTTCCATCTTTGAAATCACAGCAGTGCCCAGTGTGTGACTAGGAGAAAATCCAACCTTGCTTGGTGAATAAATGAGGAGGTAGATTAAAAAGGAAGAAATCTGACAGGTGGATGTTTCATTAGCACGACAGGACTGCTGGCTAATTGCTGGCAGTGGGGTGATAGTCTGCATTTTTAAATAGCATCTCAGTTTGCAAAGTGCTTTGATCCTGGTTATTTCATTTGGTTCCATCAAGGATCCTGGGTCAGAGGAGAAGAGGAAGTTTCCTAGGCGTTCTGTGACTTGCCCTAAGGTAACCAGCTGGGGTGTGACGGAGCTTGGAACCCAGGGCCCAAAGCTCATCCTCGGCATCTATTCTGCTGGAGCTGCTTCTCCAGTGGGGGTTTTGCTCCTCTTCCCACCAGCATAGTCTTTGTCAGCTCGGTACGTTTGCTTCATTTCAGTAGTATCAGTATTTGAACAACACAAAACCGTCTGATATGTCTATGAAAGGTTTTGTCTCCCCTTTTTCTATCCCTGATGCTACAGGCAGTGTTGTTTTGCCAAAAAAAAAAAAAAGGAAAAAAGTTACATGGAACTAACACTTAGCCTGTATCAATGAAACATCTAGTTATCTGTAAACATCAAGAAGTCATTGGCACTTGAGTCAATTAAGGTAGAGATAAAAATGTTTAAATGGATGAATTATCATTTCTAAGCACTCTAGATAGTCACATAGTCACTACTAACCAGACTGGGGAAACGTGCACAAATCTGCAATAGGAATGAAACGAGCTGGTCCTGTCCATGCCTTCCTGAAGATCAAAACAAAACGAAACAAGACTCACCTGCCTCAGTGTGACCTGAATGTCCCACGCCAAGAGCTGTCTCGAACAGTCGAGATTTATCAATGTAATGACAGTGATGCCCTGGTGTCGTGTTCAGATTCCTAGGAAGATATCGCTCAGCTAGAAAAAGGAATTACTTTTAGGATCAACTAATACAAATTAGGAGATATTGTGCATTGATTTGAGACACAGCCACACACCACGCTTAGTTACAGCGACTTTCATCAGACCACAGAAGGACCGTGACAAGCCCCACCCTCCATGACAAAGCATGTTTGCCTAAACACCCCCCCTTCCTTGCCAAAATTGTGAAACTGACAGCAAGACACTTAACTCTGTCCAGCAGCAGCTGTGTGGGTTTTGCATAATTAATTATTTATACCAAGGCAGACACAGTAATTAACATCCAGATGAATATGATATTCTGATCAGAAATACTTTGCATTTCCGCCATCCCTCAAGCAAGTAACTGTCAAAACTGGACTGTTTGACAGAGTGGGGCCTGCCAAAAACCTCCCAGACATCTGTTCCGTAACAAAAAGAACAGATTCTCCAAGCAGTGCATACATATCCTCGCTGGTTTCAGTCAGCAAGGAATAGCTGATTACCTTTTCACAAATGCCGGTCAATTGTGTCTGGTTCCAAGATCATCACTCAATATCTCACAGAAGGGCTGAATTTTAAGTGAAAAGTCTGTTTCCGTGAGTGCCAGCCCTGCAAATGCAGTCAGATACCAGACCCGGATCCATGACGCTTCAGATCTGTGAATGCAAGTGTCATGAAATTACTCACATCCTTCCTGGGCTAGAAAACCCAGAGTCTGTGAATTATTCTTAACAGCCGCGTAGTTACTTGACACCACATTCTAGTGCCACGTATATGGGAAATGGAAATGCATAATCTACGGAGAGAGTCACAGATTGCTTCAGAAACGGTGGGGAAAGGTCACCAACGAGCCACACTCTGGTGTCCTGCTGTGTGTCTTAAGGCAGGACTTCCAGTACGGTCCAAGTTGCTTCCTGGGCACAGGTGGATTCGGACGCCGGCTTGGTCATTTTCAATTCAAAGCAGAGCAACTCTTGCCAAAAAATGTAATTACTGCCCAGGGCTGGTGATTGTGACTAATACGACTACATGGCTTAGATTATTTATAATCCAATTAATTACTTTTAAATCAACCAGGAAATACGGGTTAGGAGCCAAAAGACGTAAAGACTAGTTTGAGTTCTGTCTCTTAGGAATATTTTGACGTCGGTCTGGCTTCTTGGCCATTATGAACATCTACTTTCTCCTCCATAGAACGGGAACAGTTAAAAGTGCCTTGTTTATTGATAATGCTTATGAAAGTCTTTTGAAAACTCCTGAGACTGACCTAGGTTATAATATCAAATTCTGAGCCTGATTCTCGACTCCCATAAAGACGTATTTTGTTTTGAAGGTCACTGACACCTATTTTGCTGTTTGGGATCAACTGATGTACTTTTAGGGTTGCTAGATTCAGCCAATAAACATACAGAATGCCCAGTTCAATTTGAATTTCAGATAAACAACCAAGAAAAATTTTTCAGCATAAGCATGTGCCATGTCATATTTGGGAAATTGTTGTCTATAATTTATTTGTTGTTTACCTGAAATTTTGATTTAAATGGCTGTATTTAACCCATATTTGTCCTGTTTTCAACCCTGATTTTTGGCCTGAATAAAATGTCATCTGATAAAGCCTAGAAGACACATGCTTTCCCTCATCGCCCACAAGGTACAGTGTGTCGTGTCTTTGCACAATCGTGACTTTAGAAATACCATGCTTTTTCTTTCACTTATTTCTCATAGCCCACCTCAATCTTCCAGTGTTGTTTTAACTAGTATGTATGTGCTGCAAATTGCAATGGTATTAAAGTGGATGTTTTGTATACTTTATCAAAAGTAGATGCCTAGGGAGTTCCCTTCATGGCTCGACAGTTAACAAACCCGACTAGGATTCTTGAGGATGCAGGTTCGATCCCTGGCCTTGCTCAGTGGGTTAAGGATCCAGCGTTGCTGGGAGCTGTGGTGTAGGTCGCAGATCTGGCTTGGATCTGGAGTTGCTATGGCTGTGGTGTAGGCTGACATCTGTACTTCCAATTCAACTTCTAGCCTGGGAACTTCCATATGCCGTGGGTACAGCCCTAAAAAGCAAATAATTAATAATAATAATAATAATAATAAAATAGATGCTCCTATTCTTTTAATTACACTACTAATTAACTAGCGATAATTAGTAAGAATACTTAATAAAGTTCTCTCTGATTTTCATTATATGTGAAGACCCAGAGCACTCAACCTTTGGGTGATAAAGACTATCTTTGCCGGCCTCTCCTCTCATCTAAAGATCAACAAAACAACAACAACAACAAAAAACCCCAAATAATAATGCAGAAGAGCAGCCAAGAACACCAATTTTGCCAAGACTCTATTACCAGCCAAAATACATTACAAATGCTACCACGATCATGTTTCTTTAAAAGAAAAATGAAAGGAGATACAAAGCATGGTATTTAAAAGATTGGCCCGAGGAGATTTATAAACGTGTGTCTAGAAGAAAGAAACCACAAAAGAATCACTTATCTGTACAGAAAGTGGATGCATTTCACAATCCTAATTAACGCCGTCACCGGGTTACAAGGAAAAAGAGAGAGACGAGACACGCACCGTGGGAATAAAACATCCCCAAAGAGGTGTGAGGGACGATTATGCCACCTAAAGAGAAGATGGGCCAGTTTGCCCGGGGCCTTGTGAGCTGAGTGGTCCAGCGTCGTATTCCCTAGAGCGAAGCACAGGTTCCCCACGAGGGACGAGCGCAATGTCCCTGGAAACTGGGATGTCCTGGTAACCGTTCCGATTCCCTAGTCCAAGTGTAAGAAACACGGCCACCTGCTCTCTGGAGGGTGGAACTTAGCCCTGCGCGGTGGCTCATTGTCCCCGGTCCAGGCTACAAACTCAGATGACTTTGTTGCCCCTCTTCTCACGTCTGCTGTGTGTCAAGACCAGGAAAACCCAGGCGAGAAAACCAAAGAAGAAATTGTTTGGCTGAACAAACCTCAGCCCTGTGACCTCTCTATACCTCCGATCCTCTGTGCCGGTTTTCACGTGAGTACTTCTCTTTTACTCTCAGTCTTGCAAAGCTTTGGTCCCAGGTGCAGATACATCCTTAAACTCTTAGGGGCTGCTGCCTCTTCCAAAACTGAGCCTGGCAGAAGCAGGCGCACCTAAGAGCGAACAAAATCCATCCTGTTGAGTGAGTAGTTTCTGCCCCTTCAAGGTGCTCATCGTCGCTTTAGTGTTTCTCCTGTATGCATCGTTTTTACTGACATCATAAACTCATCGCTTTTTTCTAGTAATCCTGTTTTTCTGGAATAGAGAAATCCCCTGTGGTCATTTGCAGTCTGGTGTAAAACAATGGATTTCAACCATTAAAAACAACGTCGATTATTAATTTTAGGTGTTTTCCTTCAGTGTGACAGTCCCACCAAGATATTTTGAGAAACCCTGACAAGGAGCATGGACATCCGTGGGCAAGCTCAGTGTAGAGAAGCGGAGGAGATAACTGGGTGGGAATGAAAGCCTTAGGAGATTCTGAGTCGCTTGTCTGGTGTGTTCACAGAGCACCGTTTTCCATATTAATTTAGGGATACAATCCACTAAGCACACTTCTGAGACTGAAACCTGTGATTTGGGAAGCATGTGACTAATCCTCTCACATGCAAATAAACACATGTGCGGTGACTGGAGACGGCGCCCGGCAGCCCCAGAACCAGGAGGCTGAGTGCCTCGTGTGCTCCCGTGCGTTCCTGGGGGGAACCGCCTTTGCTGGCTGAGTCTTCTGTTTGTTTAGTGCAGAATCACCCGTCAAACCTTCGGCTATGACCTTCCCTGAAGGAACACCTCCGGCCTCCTTAGTGAATTGTCTAGATGGTTTCTGCCATTCCCACCCCAAGCGACGGAAGAAAGAGCGTTTGATTCCTAGAAATTGATTTGTTACTTAGTTCGGGTGTTTACGCAGAGAGACCCATTCAGAAGCTGACAAAATTGTCGCTGATATTGCATCTGAACATCAAAGGAAGGTCAGTCGTTCACAAACCTACTAGGAGTTATATATCTGCATTCTGTCCCCCTTTCAAACTTAGGGTCTGTAGGGCCAACTTTCTTGTTTCCTAGTTGTGTACACCCACGGTGCGTGAGGACAAAGTGAACAGATATTGATCAGCTTGCGGGTCTCGGAACTACAGACCTCTGCGAGCGCCATCAAAATGAGAAAGTAAACGCAGAAGGACATGAAATATAAAACACATAGGTACAGCCCAGAAAAGAAGAGGGAACCCTTGGAATGACTCTGAAGGGAAAGCTTTACCCCACGGCTGCGTAGCAGACCTAGAGGTAAGCTATTTTTTAAGGCTAAAATGAGATTTATGCCTCCTGTGGATAGATACATTTAAACCTATTAGAAGGAGATTTACATTTCTAGCATTGAATCTGTGGGTTAAAGAGCTAAAATTCTTAAGCAAATTACAGCTTGCCCCCAAAACAAAACAAAACAACAACAACAAAACTAAGCAACAGGCTAAGTAAATAAATAAGATGATTATTGACTCCCAGGAAAGCAAAATACATTTTGCTGGGGCGCACACATGGCGTGTGGAAGTTCCTGGGCCAGGGATCACATCTGAGCCACAGCTGCAACCTATGCCACAGCTGCACCGGGCGGGAGATTGAACCCGCACCCTGGCAGGAACAGTGCCAGATCCTTAATCTGCTGTGCCACAGCAGAACTCCAAAATCAATATATATTGCACAAAAAAGAAAATAATATTTTAGTACACTGGATATCTAGTCAAAATATCATCAACATTATTGATTTAACCCCAAAATGTAGTATATTAGGTTAAGGAAAAGAGAAGTGGGGAGAAGATATAAACCTCTAATATATGTTGAAAGAAACCAGGTAATGAAAGTTGAAATTTGATCCTACCCGGGAGTTCCCTTTGTGTCTCAGTGGTTAACGAATCCGACTAAGAACCATGAGGTTGAGGGTTCAATCCCTGGCCTTGCTCAGTGGGTTAAGCATCCGGCGTTGCCGTGAGCTGTGGTGTAGGTTGCAGATGCGGCTCGGATCCCGCGTTGCTGTGGCTGTGGCGAAGGCCGGCGGCTACAGCTCCTGTTAGACCCCTAGCCTGGGAACCTCCATATGCTGCCGTTGCGGCTCTACATAAAGGCAAAAAGACCAAAAAAAAAAAAAAGGAAAAAGAAATTTGATCCTACCCGGAAACAGGTATGACCAGAGCTTGGCTAGCATCTTATTTTTGCATTATAAACATGTATAACCTGGTGATTATGTATATGTGTAGGTGAAAGAATTATGAAAAGCCCAGAAGAGCTCTGCCAAGGTCATACAGTTAAGAATTTTGAAAATATAGGGAATAGCTGAGCCTGTGGCTCTTGGTGAAATAAGCAGGGTGATTATAAGAGCAGGCAGGGGTTACTGTGATTAAAGACAGAGCAGGTGTCATGGGCAAAACGCCCCCTCCTCCCCCGTCACGTCCGTGCCCCAGTCCCAAGGACCTGGGGACGTGACTGACAGCAGATGTGATTAAGTCTAGGAACCCAGGAGAAGGAGTGTGTCCGGGATCACCCGGATCGTGCCACAGCCACCGCGGGTCTTCTCACAGGAAAGAGTCAGAGAAGGCTGTGCGAAGACAGAGCAGACAGAGATGCCGCCACAAGCCGAGGGCTGCTGTCCGCCACCAGAAGCTGGGAGAGGCCGAGAACAGGTCCCTCTGGAGCCGCTCCAGAGCGCGCACGGCCCGGCCAGCACCCTGATCTTGGACTTCCATCCTCCAAGACTCAGAGATAAGAATTTTCTCTTCTTTTAAAAGCCCCTAAATTTGTGAAAATTTGTTACAGCAGCCGCAAGAAATTACTTCACCAGAAAACACACCTATTTTAAAGGACAGATCAAGGGAGAACAAGACAGGCTTGTTAAAAGTGCTCTAAGGGACGGTCCCTAGGGGTCACTGCTGACCCTTGGGAAACGGAGGCCCAGGCATGGTGGACTCCGGGCAGGCAGCCACGGCTGAGCACAAACGTGAGGTGAGAAGACAGAGGAACAGCCACTTCAAGTTTCTGCTGATACTTTTAAAAGGCTACAAAGAGGAGAGAAGTCGGACAGAACAAGTGGGGGACTTTCAGCCCCATACTGAAATCTCAGCCAGTTAAACTTATTCCATCATGATGCACAGGTGGACAATGAGGGGTGGGCGGTCAGACTGGGAGAGAAAGACTTGGAACAGAACGTATCTGGCTCTCCCATTTTCCAGCTGTGAGCCATCCTTGCCAGGTAGCCGCAGCTCTGTGACCTCCAGGTCTTCATCTGTACGTGGACGGTAATAAGATCTGTCCATGGGGTCGGTAACATCCTTGGCACATGGTCCCCAGCGTGGTGTGTCCTTAAAGGTGCGAGTTATCATTCTTGTGTCGTCATGAGAGTTGTCAATGTTAGTGTTTTTGTGTCAGGGTAAGAATGAAGGGAGGCCCTCTAAAATAATCACACTCCTTGCAGAAGACTCAGGTGAAAGGCTCTGCATTTAGTCCGTGGCACAGGTCCCTACACTGGTAAAGCTTTTGGAAATTCTGTGCAGGTAAATGAGAAATAAATGGAGAATTTTAGGATAACATTAGTACTAGTAGTCTACGAACCTTGTTAGACAGAAATCTCAAAATGAGACCTAAGGTGTGCCTTCTCCTTGAGGAATCAGGGAATAAGAAGCGTTTCTTTCCTTGTGCCTGGGTCCTTCTATTTCTTAGGCAGCACCTGTGCCCAGGCAATGAATCTTGGCCACCACCCAGCTTTCCCAATATAGAACTCCACTAAGTTATACATTTTTTGTCTCAGGCAGAAGGTGGGACTGAAATACCTAAGTGGCTACAACGGGTTGGTACCTTCCTCTTAGTGGATAACGCAAAGTGCTGGATACATCCAGAGAAAGACTTCAATATCAAACACATTTTTTTCAGTTCTTTCCTTAAGTCCTAACAGTGTTTAGCCTGGAGAAGAGCAGACTTAGGGAAAACGTGACAAGGTGTTCACATACCTAATGGGCCGTCAGGTAGGAGATGAATGGTACGGTCACCGCGTAGCTCCAGGCAGAGGAACCACCAGGAACTGAACGGTCATGTTCCAAGCACGGGCAGAAAGAAACGTCTGCGCTCTCCCAGGTTTCT
This sequence comes from Catagonus wagneri, assembly GCA_004024745.2. NCBI lineage: Eukaryota > Metazoa > Chordata > Mammalia > Artiodactyla > Tayassuidae > Catagonus > Catagonus wagneri. The sequence goes on from PVHT021183517.1 coordinate 2,796,689, forward strand.
GGGTGAATGCAAAACATAAAGGCTTCCTGATAATCTTGCAGCAGCCTGGCGCTTTCTGCTCCACTTAGACACTGGACACAAACTGATCCAGCACAAAGGAAACTGATTTATTCACCAAGCTTCTAACCCAGGGGTAGGAAGGCATCAAATATCGCTGGATCTAGGGGTTCAGGTAGGCTTGCCCTGAAAAAAGAGAGCTTATCCCCAGACAACTGTGTGCAGAAAGAGAAAGCTGAAGTTCCCAAGGGCTGATGCAAAGACCACAGAATATCAGACAAAACACTGAGAACAGGTGGCACTGGGTCTTCGCCTTTACTGAAGGTGGCCGTCATCTGGGTGATGGGACAGATGCAGGCACGTGCAGCCCCTGCTCTCAGGGGTTCCACCATCGGTCTGAGAATCCCACCGTGGAATCTGCACTTTTTAGCAAGTACCCTTTCTTATCTTAGAGAACTGGTTGGTCATTAAATAATCTTCGTGATCCCAGTTTGTCACATGTCATGGAAATGTTATCCAGTCTGCAGCAAATTTACCGAAGCGAACTGTGAGTGTGCCAAGATCATGGAAATATTAGTGGCAGAGCCAAGCGCCAGATCTCCTGAGCTTCAAGCCAGTGTTCCCTCCAGGACCTTACCTTATACTGTGTTCTCACACAACATGTGTGTACGCGTGCACACTCACTCACATCCATGCGCACGTATGTGTCTGCATGTGTATGTGTATACACGTATGCCTACGTGTGTACGTGCATGCATTGTGTATATATGTCCCTTTTACCCAACTTAAGTTCTAAAGCTCTCAGAAATGTATCAAATACCCAGTCCTGTGCGGAAGTCACATGACAACTTCCCATTTCACACTTTGAGACAGCTTGCGAGGAATTGTTGTATAACGCCATTCACTATTGCAGAAATGAAAACACTAAAATAAAACTTCCAAACACCAACACTTTACATGCATCAGATACTGTGATTTGGTTGTGACGAGCATAAGAAGACAATTCAGCCTAGTTTAAGTATATGTACTCGACTGGCCTTTGCATCCTAAGTCACAGCCGGTTTAAGGCAAAGCTTGATCAGACCAAGTCCTGGAACCAGGTTATCTCCAGTGTTTCTAGACCTGCTTTGCCATCATTTGCTCTGTCCTCTCCATCCTTCATCTCATTGGCGTGGGTGACTGGCAATGACTCTTCAGCTCTTGCCACCCAAACGCAGCACATGCCTGTCTCTAAGCCAATCACTAAGACCTGGGATGACACTCTTAAGCTTAGAAGGTGGCCACCACCCTCTCACCCATCCTTGGGTCTGCTGGGAAACAGATCAGAGGCTCAGAGTTGGCCAAGGAGCTTTGTGACTCGCTGTCCGTCACCTGGAGAGATCATGGCTTTCACCGCGGTCACGGGGCAGTCTCCAGGCTTGCTCACTGTTTCTTCTCTCGCTATTTTAAGAGCCAGGCAGCCTCAAAGCAAGTAGAGCAGAGAGGGGACGGCTTTCAGTAGAGGTTTCTTTTCAACATGGAGAGCTTGGAAGCTGCGATTAACATCAAGCCCTGACGACGAGCCGCAGGGCAACATCTGAGCAAAGGTGATGTATTTTTAAAAAGTTTTGTTGGAGTATATTTAACTTCCAAGGCTGTGATAATTTCCGCTGTAAGACAAAGTGACCCAGTCACACATGTACACATATCCACTCCCTCTCAGTTTCTTTTCCCACATAGTTGATCACGGGATACTGGGTAGAGTTCTCTGCTGTACAGCAGGTCCCGTTGGCCAGTCACTCCATATATCTCAAGAAAGGCAAGCCTTTAAAAGACTTAGTCCTTCGGGTTAGAAATCGACTTCAATTAGCAGGAGTATTGTAACAGTGATCAAACGGGAAAGCCTTGACAAGGTGCATATTATTTTAAAATGCTGTTGAAAGCAGGACTGTTTTGTTACAATTCTGTTTGGCCTTTCTTTTTTTCTCCCCTGCTAAAATTTCCTGTCTACCAAAGAAAACTGCTCTTTTACTTCTATCCAAACACAGTGAGTCGTATGGGGGGTGGACGTGTAGAAGGTTAGTAGTCACGTGTAGAACAGACATGCTGAGCCGGCAGGGCTTCTCAAACTGGGGCGCGGGGGCACCCTCCTCGGAGTTTCCTGCAGCTCACCCATGGGGACACAAGGACTATTTTCACCTATGATGACCAAAAACATATTGAAACCAATGTGAGGATATTACGGAAGAAAACATATAGTTTTATTTTGACTTTTTTTTTTTTTGGACTTATTTGGACCACACACGTGGCATGTGGAGGTTCCCAGGCTGGGGGTCTAACAGGAGCTGTAGCCGCCGGCCTTCCCCACAGCCACAGCCACGTGGGATCCGAGCCACGTCTGCGACCTACACCACAGCTCACGGCAACGCCGGATCCTTAACCCACTGAGCGAGGCCAGGGATCGAACCCACAACCTCATGGTTCCTAGTCAGATTCTTTAACCACTGAGCCACGAAGGGAACTCCAAAAACACATAACTTTAATAACATAAAACAAAGGCCCTCAAAATATTGGAAGCTGAAAATAAACACCGGACGCCCTGCATTCGGGCAGCATCCCACGCTGGCCCCGCTCCGGCCAGGATCAAAGACTCTCTTTTCCCACAGGGAGGATCTTTCCTGGAAGGAGGTCAGAAGTCCGGCTCCACGACACCATGATGAATGTGGAGAAACTTCTGTCTGAGGCTAGCTGTGTTGGAGCCCTTTCTTGATTCGCTGAAATGGCAAAAATATAAACCAGACCCAAGCTGAAAATGATCCGAGAGGGCTTATGACCCAAAAATCAAAATAATCTCATTGTAAAGATACCTAGTTGTAGATATTTTGATGGTATACATACAAGGTAAAATGCCGTGAACCCTGTTTGGTTCATGTCCTGTTAGGGGGATCTTTCTTCCTTGTTTCTCTTCCTTCATTATTCTCTTGCCAGCAAAATTCTGCATATACCTTCTGGGCGAATTCAAGCCCATCTCCTCCGTGAAACTTTTTCTTAGCAACTCTGTACCCAACCCACACAAGTCCGAAGGGATTACTGTTTTCTTTGACAGCTGTGTCATACAGGGAAAACGGCACAGCCTCTGGCCTCAGAAAGCTTGAGCTCAAACCCACGCTCTCTTTCTTAAGAGCCTTTCACTGTACCGTTTAATTTTTGTGTGGTCTAGTGTCTTCACAGTAAAAAGGGGTTGCTGGAAGTAGATGAGAACATCCGTCCTTGATGCACTATGAAAATATAAGAGGACGTTGTTCCCAACACCCCTGGGGCACTTACGAGGCAACGTTTATAGGGTAAGGCACTGGAAGATGCCTGAATGATCCCGTTGAAAACCTAGTGTTGATTCCCGACTCGGACGTTTTCCAGCCCTCTGTATTAAGGAAAAATCACTTAATCTTTATAAGCCTCTTTTTTATTTGAAAAATAGGACTTTTGTAGTCCAGAATAAAGTAATGTCTGTAAAGCACTTAGCAGAGAGCTTGGTACACAGTGGAGTTTAAAAAATTATTTAGCAATTATTTTCCTAGTTCGATACTGTAAATATATTTTGTACCAGGTGCTTTATCATATGTTTCTTGGTGTGACAAATGGCGTGTATCTGCAGGGAGAACCCAGACCTTCAGCTCCAGGACTGTGTTGCCTTTGTCTCACCTTTGCCTTCCAGTGTCTGGTCCCATCTCCCCAAACCTGGATGAGTGAACTGGATATGAGTTTCTCTAGGTAGCTCCATGCAGAGCCTGACCCCCTTGGCTTCCGCCCTGGTGCAGTGGCCTCGTGGCCGTGGCACCCTGGGTGTGGCCCCCATGTCCCTGAGGCGGCTCCATGCAGAGCCTGACCCCCTTGGCTTCCGCCCTGGTGCAGTGGCCTCATGGCCGTGGCACCCTGGGTGTGGCCCCCATGTCCCTGATTCTGCCCAGCATCAGTTGTACCATCGGTGTCACGACAACTAGGAGAGTATCATGTAATGAAAATCTGGATCTTGTTTAAGATTTCTGTTTTAGGAGTTCCCATTGTGGCTTGGCGGTGTACCCGACTTGTATCCATGAGGTCTCGGGTTCAGGCCCTGGCCTCGCTCAGTGGGTTAGGGATCCACTGTTGCCGTGAGCTGCAGTGTAGGTCACAGACGTGGCTTAGATCTTACACTGCTGTGGCTGTGGTGTAGGCTAGCAGTTATAGCTCCTATTCAACCCCTAGCCTGGGAACTTCCATACGGCGCAGGTGCAGCCCTAAAAAAGCCAAGAAAAAAAAAAAAAAAACCCAACTTTATGCTCAAAGGTATTCCAGGTTGCTGTTTACTATAACTCCAAGTGTAGCACCATACAGGATACAAAACAAAAAGAGAGAACTCACAACAGTGTTGCTTCCTGGAGTCCGAAAATGTTCATTTTTTTGGTCCACATTTCAGACTTCTGTTTTAGCTGGCTCACCCAGAGGCCACACCGCTGTGGGGTTATGTGATGACGTGCTTCTGACCCTCAGAGATGGGAGTCCAGACTATGCTCTTCTCCATCGACACCCAAGGGGTGGCGGTCTTCTCATCCCTGCTGGGCAGTGGTGGGCCTCCCACCCCGCGCTAAGCTTTTGCTGACACCCCTTCGGCGAGGACGGCTGGGAAGGTTTCCTCAGTGCTTCCACGTGAGCTCTGCGCCGTGAATGGAGGGGTCTGGCCCTGTCACCAGCACTTATCCTCCCGCACTAGGTTCCCTAGGACGTCACCCCCAAAGGGAGGCCGGGTACCCCACTACCACGGAGACACGAGTCTCCACCAACACGGCCGTGAGGGAGGAAGACCCAGTTACTGGCTGGAGTACGGAAGCCCAGCTTTCTTCTGTCACACAGCCCCCCAGGCACAGTTGTGGGCTCCTGGGCACAGCCCAGGGAGAGGGGAGATCTAAGCCCCTGGGTCAGCCTCTCCTGGCTTGGAAAAAGGGGTGGCCACAGATTTTTCTGGTGTTTCCATGGAGTAGGACAGTTATTACTGGAAATGTTCTGTCTTGCTGGGGTGCCCCTCTGACCCTTCGGAGAGAAAACGGATTTCTGTTGGGGCCTTTTTTTCCTTTGTGCTCATAGGTGTTCCAGGTTGCTGGTTTCTTTAGCTCCAAGCATAGCATACAGGATACGAAACAAAAACAGGCAACTCACAACGGTGTCGTTTCTTGGATCCTGAAGTCCGTAGATGGTGTTCGTTTTTTTGGTCCACATTTCAGACATCTTATGTTTGTTTTACGTATAAGGTCCATGGTTTTCAGTTGTACTTTGCGATACGAATAGGAAAATTACATCCGTTTCTAGCCAGAAGTAGTATTTTTTTTTATTGTTTTACTTCAAACTGAAAGAAATCTAATTTCAAATAAAGAAAATGATAGCCTTCCTTAATGATACCCTTCTATTGCATTTATTAGCAAGATAAAAAATGTCTAAATGCTATAATTTACTTTTAAATCCAGGTACTTTATGAGATTCCGAAACTTAAAGGTAATTTGAATGTCACCCAACTTTCCTGAGAAAAATGTCTTAATATATTATTTTAAAATATTAAAAATTAGCAAAATGGAAAGGACAGCAGCATCCCAAAGAGTGCACACTCAAGGTTTTTTTCTAATTCTGCCTCTAAGTGACCAAAAGAATTTTGAAAGCTTCCCTTGAGAACGAGGATCCATTTCTCTGAGACACAGAGGGAGCAGTGACACCACAGAAATTCACGCAATTGCTTAACATAAGTCAGAGTCCATACTGATTGGCTTGGGCTTTTTGTTCTTGTTTTGCAAATTTAAAATATATCGTGTAAAGGGATCAAAGGCAAGGAATGTGGAAGACAGTGGCGAGCTACGACTCAACCCACTGACAATGGTGTATGCAAATGTGTTCGCTATGGTGAAGACCTTTTATAAATAACCAAGAATTCTGATACATATCACAGTTGTATGGCATTCCTCTAAAACAACAAGAAATTGTAAAATATTTTTAAACAGGTAAATGTAGATATGCCTGACTGATATGTGGGCAAGTACTTCCGTTTTGCTTTTGTTCCCAATTTTCTAAGAGTACAGCTACACATTTTTAATTTCTTTTCAAGGCCACTCACTCCCTGCACTTGGGAGCTTTAGCAGCATAGGATTCCAGGAAGGCAGCGTGGCAGAGCGTTCCCACCTTGAGCGGATAATTGCGGTTCTGGGAATCTGGGCTAAGAAGCTTTCCAGTACACGTAGGAATGTATGCATATTGAACTATTCATTAAAGTGTTAAGTTGTGTAACAGCAGATTCCACTGAAACTCTTTTCTTCTCAGGCACAGACTAGAGAGCCAAAGAGTGCGTGCCGCCCAGAGGCCCAGTGACACCCCCAGTTCCCAGTTCCTTGTTTCCTCAGACTGACCTTGATAGGACCAGATCCCCTCTTCTCCCAGTTGATTGGTCTTGGACTTCTCCATCCACCAGTCAATCATCACTGAAATGGCACCGTGATTTCCATGTTTATATTCTCAAACTAGAGCAAACCAAAAATGAGTATTTTTTTCTTTCTTAATTTTTTTTTTTTTTTTTTTTTTTTTTTTTTTTTTTTTTTTTTTTTTTTTTTTTTTTTTTTTTTTTTTTTTTTTTTTTTTGCTTTTCAGGGCTGCACCTGCAGCATATGGAAGTTCCCAGGCTAGGGATCAAATTGGAACGACAGCTGGAGCCTGAACAGCAATGCGGGATCCAAGCCAAATCTAAGACTTAGGCCACAGCATGTGGCAGCACCGGATCCTTAACCCACTGCGTGAGGCTAAGGATCCAGCCTGCACCCTCGTGGGTACTAGCTGGATTCCTAACCCACGGAACCACAACAGGAGCTCCGGGGCCAGGTCCTTCTGTGGCATGCTACATATATCAGAACAGGATTCTTCTCTGTTAAAGCGTATGTTAGTATTTATTATTATTATTGTTTGTGTTCACTGCTAGACCATAAGCTCCTCAATGGCAATATACTTGGTTAAATATTCTGCCTTTATCATCTGTAATCTACCGCCTCAGACGGTGAGCGCCTTGAGCCATTTTTCTTGTTAAGGCAACTGTACTTTCAGGCGTCTCATAAGACGCTGAGCCAGTTCTGTCTAACCTCAAAGCTTATGGTAGGAGATACGGACCCACTGCATCCGTTTTCCAAACGTTTACCCAGTCCTAGGACGTCACTTCCACTCTTGGGCTCTCCTCGCTTTCCTTCTAGTTTTTCCTTCAGCCTAAGGCTTAATTGTCCCAGTGGTCCCCACCCTGCTTGGGAGTGCCCTGGGGTTTATTCTCATGGCTTCTGTAATCCAGCCCTGCCGTCACCCTAGAAGGAGACTGCGTCCCCTCTTCCTCTCAGCACTGTCAGGGGACGTCCAGAGTGAAGCTGGGCCCCGGCCCATAGAACCGAGTTATGGAGGCGCGGCTAGGTCTGTTTTTTGTCTTTTATTATTGATTACTAGAGAAGATTTTCCTATTTCTGATGAATACTTATCGATCTTCCGAAGGGTTCTCTACTCCAATATTTGGCTTTCAGGGGTGGTTGCTATACGCAGCTCTTAGGGCTAAGTGTTTTGTATGAATACTGCATTTAATGGTCCAAAAACGAGACAGGAAAGCTGTTATTATGATTATTATTATTTCCATTTTTCAGGTGAGGAAACTCTGGTTCTCATAAGATTAGCCCCAGATCCAAGGCCACAGAGTAAGATCAAGGTAGCCAGATTACCGGAGGGATGGGTCTGGCCCCAGTCCCCGTGACCCTAAGTGCTGCATCCTTGTACCTCTCAGGAATGACCCCTCCTGTCCACCTGAAGGCCCGATGGTTCTGTGACTGGTCAAGGCAAGTGCTTAGCTCAGAAACTGAAAGCTGCTGGGAAGAGGAGAAAATTCCCTGACAGAAAATAGGATGCACAAAAGGGGAAGAACCAGCCTTGACGGGCCTGCTCCCTGAGAGCAGGGCGCTGCCCAGATGTCCCCAGTGGCCGGCCTGGGCGCGGGAACAGGTGCATCGTCAGGAGGCAGTCGTCAAGTGAAGGACAACTGGACCTTGACTGTGACGCACAGGGTTCTGCCCCATCCCAGCAGCCTTCTTCCTTAACATCTGCACCGATTTTCTGCTCCCCAAACTGTGTTCTCATTCTGGGTCCAGGTGCCAGAGGTCTGTGCCTTAGTCCAGCACTGCATGAACAATCCATATTACCCACGTCCCCGTCACCTTTGTCAGCATACACTGGACACAGGCTCCGGACAGCAGCAAGCAGTGCCATCCTGTCAGACTTAAAAACACATCCGGGGTCCTTTTTCTGAACCTGACTCCTTTTGAATAGAAACAACAAAGGCTCCATCCCTTAAATCACCAAAGAAGCTCCAGGGAGTGGGAACAAAAATAATGCTTTAATCCAGCAGCGTTTCCAAGAGCTTGCAGCTCGGGTATTGTCAGAACAGCGGGGCGAGAATACATGAATATAAAGGGACACGGCTGCAGCCTTCAGAACATGGAGCTCAAGGAGTCAATGAGCTGGCGTCTGACTGCCAGGGGCCCGCACATCAATTACCTAAAGTCCTCGCCAAGTCACTGATGCTGCAGTTAAAGAAGGTGCCCACCTCCACAGTCACATTCTCAGCGTGGTCAGCCTTGTCCAGGAAGGAATCTGCCCGACCCCCAAGCAGGCAGCTTGAAAGGCCTCTTTGTTACCGGGGACTGCCATCCTGGGACAAAGCAGCTGGGACAGGGCCACAGAGAAAGGCCTTTGGTATTCTCTGCGGTGCCCCTACTTGCAGGCTTCTGCACGCCCAGGGAGAAAGGTGGTGTGCAGCTAGGCGCCGCAGCAAATCGCCTCATGAATATCTTTAGCCCGGGGCCTGTTGGTGCCTGCTCGGTGCCTGCCCCTCAGCAGGGTCTCCACTGCTCCCAGGAGTCGTGGATTGAAAATTCTGCTGAGTGAAAACACAGGCTGCAGCTCCAGGTCCCGAGACACCCTCCAAAGTTATCATGATTCTCCTCCGCGCTCAGCCAGTCGCACTGGTAAAGGGAAGCGGCGTGCTGCGTGGCGCCGGGGAGGACGGGAAGCGCTCTGCCTGCGCATCTATTTTCCGCAAGTGTTTAATCAACCGGGCTTCCCCATCTGGGTCCTTGCAGAACCACGGCAGGACTCTAACTGAATACTACGTTCCTATTTCAGCCTCATTTTCAACAGAACGACCTTGGTTTGACCTCTGTAGGGTGACTTGGGTCTGGAGGTCTAAGCTCTTTCATTCATGAATTCATTTGTTCAACGTGAAGCGATTGAGAGCCACCGCTCTGAGCTGTATGGCCCCAGCTTTTTGGAAGCAGCACCGACTCCCTGTCGTCCCGGAAATTTCCAACAAAGGGAGACCATCGCAGACAGACAATGTGGGATACATGTGATTTTTTCTTTAAAGTTACTCGTATGGTATATAAAAGAAGGAATGAGTGTGGTGGGGGGGGTTGTTTGTTTTGGTTTTTGGTTTTTGGTTTTTCTGGCGGCATGCATGGCATACAAAAGTTCCCGTGCCAGATATGGGAAGCCACTGTAGTGACCTGAGCCATGGCAGGGACCATGCAGAGTCATTAATCTCTAGGCCACCAGGGAATTGCGCACTGTGGTTTAGAGGGAGGGGGAGAAGTGGAGGGTGACAGTGTGAGAAGGATGGGGGGTTGAAGGCACGTCAAGGTGAGAAAGGGTGCTGAGTGTGTGTTACAAAGGCTTCTGCAGCTTCGACTCACTTCAATGAAATGGTAAATTCAGGAGAAGTCTTTTTAAAGCCCGGGATGAAGCTTCTATGGAGCATGTCTGCAGCCTGTGAGATTAAGCATCCTCCTACAATGGTAAAAGAAAAAGACAACATCAAACACCGCAAACAATGGAGCAAATAAGTCAGCTATGAGAAAAACAGTTTTTCTTCAGTTCCAAACACATTGCCTCAACTCATTTATTTTCTGCACTGCACTGGCCGGTACCCAGTAAGATGTTAAATAAAACCTTTGAAGTTGACCATCCTTGCCTCACCCCGTCTTAGAGGAACCACATTCACAATGTCATGTTAACCACGATGTTCCCTACAGACTTTGGGCAGATGCCCTTTATCAGGTTGAAGGAGATCATTGTATTCTTAGCAGACTGTGAGGTCTTATATATAGGAGCAGAATTATATTAGAACACATTTTCTGTATTTGTTGAGATAATTATGTTTATTTTTTCTCTTGTTTTATTCTACTGAAATGGTGACTTGCCATTACTGATTTTTTAAAAATATTTTCCCTACCTTAAATTTTTTATTGTCTTTTTTTTTAGGGCTGAACCATGGCATGTGGAGGTTCCCAGGCTAGGGGGTCGAATCTGAGCTATAGATGCTAGCTGACACTACAACCACAACAACTCAGGATCCTAGCCTGGTCTGCGACCTACACCACAGCTCACGGCAGTGCCATATCCTTAACCCACTGAACGAAGCCAGGGATCGAAGCTGCCTCTTCATGGATGCTAGTCAGATGCTTTTCCACTGAGCCGCGATGTGAACTCCCTGCGTCACATTTGTGTTTGCTGATATTAAATTAAGGATTTTGGTATGTATGCTTACAGTAGATATCAGTCATTAAATATATTTTCTTATAAGTTTATTTTAAAAAATCTTTGTTTCAGCTATAAGCTGGCTCCTTAGAATGTACTGAAGCCCCTTTTCCCTCCCTCTTTATTTCCTAAAAGCTTGTCTGGAAAATTGGTATTATCTCTACAAATTTTTATAGAGTCGATCAGTGAAGTTTTTGTGCCTGAGATTTTCATTGTAATAAGGCTCTTTTTCTTTCCTAAGGCATATCTCATAGGTTAGTAAGTGTACAGCTATTCTTGTGTTAGTTTTGGTAAATTATTTTATGAACATATTCATGCATGTGGCACAGTTGGTTGAATTTATTAACATCAAGTTATGAAATTGCATAATTATCTTTGAAATCTCTGTAGGAGGTGACCTGATGTTTCCTTTTGCATGCTTGATATTGGTAATTTGTGTTTACTTTTTTTTGGCTTGATCGGCCGTTACAGAGTTAACTTCTGAATTTTTAAATTATAGCTGCTTTTGTTATTTGAATATATTCTAATTTCTTGATCTCTCTTCTTGTTGTTAGTATATTTTTCCTTCTACTTATTGTGTGTTTAAGTCACTCATATTTTTCTGGTGTATTTAAATGGAAACATAGACCGTCAATTTTTGAACTGTTCTTCTCTGATCCAAACAGGTAAATCTATAAACTTTCCTCCAAGCACTTCTTTAGTAGAATTCCACAAATGTTGATATATTGTATTTTTATTATAATTATGTTAAAGTATAATCTTATTCTTCTATGATTTCTTTCTTTTTTTATGATTTCCTTCTTAACTCACATCATGGGTTGGGTAATGTTTAAACACTTGCAGATTTTCTAGGTCTCTTATTATTATTGAATTCTGATTTTATTCCAGTGTGGAACATTGTTCAAGTCTATATACTAATTGATGCTTTATCTTGTTCTGTAAATTACTAAGAATGAAGTGTAAAACCTCCAACTATGATGTGGATTTCTCTGTTTCTTCTCTTAGCTGTGTCAGTTTGGCTTCATATATTTTCTTCTCTTTTTTCTTTTTTTTTTTTTCCTTTTTACAGCCCACTTGTGGCATATGGAAGTTCCCAGGCTAGGGGTCGAATCAGAGCTGCAGCTGCCAGCCTACACCACAGCCACAGCAATGCAGGATCTGAGATGGATCCATGACCTGCATGACAGCTTGTGGCAACACTGGATCCTTAACCCACTGAGTTAGACCAGGGATTGAACCCACATCCTCACGGATGCTGGTCAGATTCTTAACCTGCTGAACCACAACAGGAACTCCCTTCATGTATTTTCAAGCACTGCTATGAGCGCATAAATATATCTGATTCTGTCTTCCGGATGAATTAACTCCACTGACATGAAGTGCTGTCCCTTATTTGTCTCTAGTAGTACCTCCTGCGTTGAAGTCTTCTTTGTCCTATATTTACAGACCCAGCCTAGACTTTTTTGTGCTTGTTGTTTTCTGGCCCCTCTTCTTGGGCATGATCTCTGCATCCAATGCATAGATCTTAACTGGGCTCCTGAGGTGCTCAGTGAGGTCTCTCCCCTGGGAGAATGCTCCTGACCTAGCATCTCTCTTTGGCTCTCAGCTCTGCCAAGGTGAACTCTGCTCAGCCCTGGGCAGCCTCATCTTCTGGCCTGGAGCAAGTTCCCACACAGACCTCCAGGGCCTTCGCTCTGCCCCGCAACCTGTTCTGCCACGCCCTGACCTATAGATTCCCACCCCTGCAGCGCCCCAGGATGCCCCTTTCTGCCTTTTCAGCTTAGCCACACAGGTGCTTTGCTCAGGTTCCACTTCTTACACAGCAGAAGAAGAATGTCCCCAAAGACAAAGCTAGGGTTGTTGTATGTTTTCTCTGCACTCATTCCTCTCTCCAAGCACCATGATTCTGCACTGCCTGGATACGTGAGAACACTGGCATCGCGTCCACTGCTCACACCGTTGTCGTTTACAGTGGGAGAGGAGACTCAGTTGTCTCATGATGGGAAGCAGAGGTTGGAGGACTTATCCTGAATCCAGAACCCTCCTATGTTCTAAAACCACAATGGTGAGGAAAATAGACTTAGTGTCCTCTCTTAGGAAACGTACCATTTAATGGGGCAGAAAGACATTAAACCAGGACTTTCGATGATAAAATATCAATTGCACTCCAAGGAATTTGCCACCAATAGAAACTTATGGAGCCTGAAATAAATTTGAGACTGAAGGAGGAAATTAGGGAGCCTTCTATTAGTAAATGATTACCAAATTAAGATCCAAAAGATGAGTTAACAACGTTAAGGATGAGGAAATCCACGGTAGACTGAAAGATGGTAGAAGAGTGCATAGAACATACCTGCAGCTCACCAAGACGTGAAGAAGGCCAGGTGCCCAACCCAGAGCAGAGGAGGTGAGCTGGAGACACGGGAGATGAGATGGGGTATGCGGACTGCGCTTGGCTCCAGCAGGATCCAGAGGCTGTGTTGGGGATCTAGGTTTCACAATGAGATAACCTTTCATAAGGAGACACATGGATCGGAAGGGAGGAGCACGTGTTCATTCTTCTTATTTTATTTTGCCACTATTTTTCAAACCTGTTGGAAGATACACAATTGGATAAGTACTCCACTTAAGATATTATTGCACTACTCCAAATAAATGATGGGGGATCAATTTTAGAATATTTAATGTATATGTATATACATGCAATGAAAGCCCGATATACACTGCAGGAGCTGACTGAACTTTTGTGAAGTGAAAATTTACGCATTCTCATTTTCTGAAATCTCTGTTGATAAAGTCAAGTGAATAAATCACCGAATGAAAAACAGAGACAAATCTCAGAATTTTAGGCAAGGATTCACATAACTTGGTCTGCATAATGGTCTTGCACACACCTGTTTGTTAAAACATAAAACCCATGTGTGCCATTAACCTATCAAGAATGTTCTGCCACACTTGTATCAGTTAGCTTCTGCTATGTAACAAACTGCCCTCAAACAACTGACTTAAAATAGACATCGTTTATTGGTTCTTGGGATTCTGTGGATCAGCTGCCTTGGTCAAGGAATACTGCTTCATGCGCCTGGAAGTAGGTAGGCTATTTGGCCTGGGGAGACCTCCTGGAGAAGGGGCCCCTGTCTCCATGAAGGCTTTGTTTCCTAGTAAGCTTGCCTGGACACCTTACTGTGCGGTTTCAGGATCCCACAGGAGCACCGGAAAAAACAAGCCCTGATGTGCAAATGTTCTTCAAGCCCCTTCTTGAGTCTTGATGTTTCCGTCCCCATGGTCAAACCCAAAGTCAGGATAGGAAAAAGAAAAATCACACTGCTTTTACCATCTGCCAGCAGGACTCCTGAGAAGGGGCTGGGCTTTGCAACAGGAAGAATATCCACTTAGAACCAGACACTTAATTGGTCCCCTCACTTGAGCCTCATCACAACCCGAAAGGTGGTGGTTATTGTTGTCACTCTCAGTTTACAATTGAAAATAGTGGTGCTTATGGAGATTGAATTCTGTCAAAAATCAGGGCCAGAAATCACTCCCTTCAAAGCCCGGTACTTTCAAAGATGATAAACCTTTCAGAACCAAGATTGGAGGGTTCAAAAGAAAGTGCAGCAAAGGTCTAGACACAATGCATACAGGCATTTGAGTTTAGTAAGGGTGGGGAAATTTTTTTTGAAGGATAATTAAGTAAGAAATTGTGTGTACATAGAAGCAAATAAGTGGCACATACTTCAAGGTCTTTGGGAAATCGGAGAAAAGAAAGTTATGCAAGGTCAAGAAAGGTTTCACTAATAACTAGACCATTAGCTGGGTTTGAAAGGGGGACGGGAATCTGAATAGTGTGGAATGAATAAGAACATTCCTGAGGAGAAGCAAGATCCAAGATGCACAGAAGGAAAAGTATGAGTTATATATGGAAAAGAGCTAAAGCGATAAGCACTCTGTGTGCTCTGGAGATTGTCCTCCGGGAAGAAGACGTAGAAATGCGGGTCTTAGCCAGGACGCTTTCCAAGGGTCACAGCCCCCTCAGTTTCTGTCTCTTTGGGGTTGCGTGAAAATCACTCGGGTAACTTTTTCAAAAGTTTTGTCCAGAGTTTCTGTTCCCGCTGAGATGTTTAGCCCAACAGATTAGCTCACCTTTACCCAAAACCTTGCCTTTTAAAGGAGACTGGCCTGGCCTAACTGTGATTTAAGATGGAATTTCTGAAGTTCGCTTGTGGCTTAGCAGCAACGAACCCGACTGGTATCCATGAGGATGAGGGTTCAATCCCTGGCCCAGCTCGGTGGGTTAAGGATCCTGCGTTGTTATGAGACTTGGCATAGGTCGCAGACATGGCTTGGATCTGGCGTTGCTGTGGCTGTAGGGTGGGCCAGCGGCTACAGCTCCGATTTGACCCCTAGTCTGGGAACTCCCATATGCCTCGGGCGCAGCCCTTAAAAGAAAAACAATAAAAAATAATAGAGAGATAAATAAATAAATAATAAATAAACAAAACAGAATTTCTGACAGTGCCTGGGAGACTGGCTTGCATTCACTCGGTCAACAAAAGTTTATCTGAGAGGCTTCAAAATAGCCTGTGTCTCCAGGAAACGCAGAGCATGGTGCAGACACCAGGTAAATGAAGATCAGGCTTTTCCCAAGACCCGATGAAGAAAGAATGAAAAGTTACTAAAGAAACGAGCTTCTTTACATGATGGAACATGTGCAAGCATGATCTTATGATTCCATTTTCAAGTCAGCTCGTACAACCAAGTTTTAAATCATCTCTTTAGATGACTTTTTTCCCCTTGAAGTCCATGTAGACAAAAAAAAAAAATTTGTTTAGTATAAATGCCTCTTAATCCTTTCTAGATAATCTTTGGGTCTGAAACATAATCTCGTGTTTGATCTCCTAGGAAACCTGAACATACAGTGTTTAAAATAATAGAACTTTCAAGTTGGAAGAAAAGGCTAAAAATAAGTCTATCTATCCCCATTTAAGTTTTCAGAAAGATAGAGGTTTTTCGAGTGATTCAAGTTTTCACGGAAAGTGACTACAGAACCAGGAATATATTTCCTTTTACTACGTGCAAAATTATCTTCTTACATCAAAACATCCATTTTTAAAAGGCTACCACATAATGCAAATACGGATTTCTTTGTACACAGGTACGAGCTTCTTTAATGTGTGTGCTTTACAATTATAGCAGCAGATGTGACTGACTCCACGTAATTTCCCTGGGACACAGTCACTGTTGAACACGTGAGTAAAAACCAAAAAGTCAATGTCAAAAACGGAATGCAATCTGATTCTATAAATAAGTGGGTGATCATAACCACACTCAGGCAAAAGCTCTCGAGTTCTCCACCTGTCACATATTTATGGCAACGTCTCCACATGAAATGTGACGCCCCTATGGAAGGCGAGATGTCTCTTGATGTCCCTCCTCGTCCCCTGAAAGCTTCCTGGCTGCTCTCAAGGCACCAGTGGTCTAAGGTCCGGAGGTGCTGGCCAGGTGGGCTAAGGTGGGCAGGGGCTGGGTCCCGCGCGTCGCGGTGTGTTGGGAGAGTAAGACAGGGACTCCGCAAGGTGGTTGGAGCAAGAAGACAACAGTAAAACCGCATTCGCGGGTAAGGCTGGAGCAAAACTGCGAGAAGGAAAATCGCTATCGGGTGCAGGCAGTAAGCACACCGGTGGGAACGTGAGATGAGCTGGGGAGGTGGAGAAAGTAGGAGGAGGGTAGCGAGGCTGATGTTTTTCAGCAGGCAGGATCGGAAGGCCAGAGCTCCCTTTGTCTCCAATGCCGGATGTCCGCACGGGAGGGAAGAGGTGAAGGCGGTCCCGCTCCTGCAGCCCACACCTCCCACCCCAGTCTCCTGCTCTCGTGTCTATCAGTTAGGAGGTCCTGCTTTTGAGATTTGGAATTAATTCAAAATGCATGATCCACTTATCCTAATATATTACAAGGTTTATATTCATTAAAAAAAAAAAAAAATCAGGCTTTATCGCCGCTCCCCCAAACTCCAGCACAGGCTTAGCCCCGGGAATTGTAAAATGATCCCGCTAAGACGGGGCCTTACCGTTACTGTCTAGACTGAAACTCTTTGTGAGCTAAGTGAGGGGATGGAGGACCACAGAGACCCAGCAGTTTCCCTAAACCTCACCTAAGTCAAGCATCGCTGTGGGTCTCCTGTCATTAATGGGTATTTTCCCATGATGTAACTTAGTGTGATCTTTATTAGGAATAAACTTGATTAACACAACTCCTTTAGTATGAAACACACTCAAATATTTCCCATAAACCTAAGTGTCAATGCTTATTGATTTTTAAGGTTATTCTGATTCATACAGTGTCCAGAACTCCCAGAATATTATAGATGCTTAGTAGTCAATCCGTCCATGCTCAGAGAGGCCATTTGGTTGTGAGACGTCAATGATTTAAAAGGGTGTCTCCCCGTTTACAGCGGGGGCTTTGAAGAATCACATGTTTGTTTGCTTCTTTCCTAGTTTAATATACAGACACCTGAAAAATTTCCTTACAATGAAACATGTAAGGAGAGGTGACAAAACAGACCTCTCTCTACAACTATGTTTTATATCCAACTAATTCTAACGTTACTTCATTCCAGAAAAATCAATTGGACACAAGCTTATCTAAGGCTATTTATGTCAGTCTTTTCTGATCCACCAACTAGATTTTTTTGTAAGAAATGTAGTTGCCAAACCCAAAAAACCAGTGGTGCTTTATCAGTTAATTGTTCCAAAACAACTGGACATCCACATGCAAGAAAATTAATCCAGATGCAGACCTTACATCTTTGACAAACATTTACTCAAAATTCCTTACGTCTTTCACAAACAGGAACCCCAAATTAGTCACAGTCCTAAATGTAAACCACAAAACTCTGAAACTCCCGGAAGATAACATAGGAAAAATCTAGATGAACTTGAGTAATACTATTACTAAGATACAACATTAAAAGTAAAATCTTTAAAAGAAAAAATTGTTAAGCTGAATATCATTAATTAAAAAAAATTGTCCCACATATAACATTGTCAAGAGAATGAAAGGACAAACCACAGACAGGGAGAAAATACTTTCAAAAGATATGTCTGATAAAGGTTTGTGATCCAAAATATACAAAGAACTCAGCAGTAAGGTGTTTCCATCACGGCTCAGCAGACACAAATCTGACTAATATCCACAAGGATGCAGGTTCTATCCCTGGCCTTGCTCAGCGGTCAAGAATCTGGTGTTGTTGTGAGCTGTGGTGTAGGTCTCAGGCACAGCTCAGATCTGGCGTTGCTGTAGGGTGGTGGCTGCAGCTCTCACTCGACCCCTAGCCTGGGAACCTCCATATGCCTCGGATGCAACCCTAAAAAGACAAAAAAAAAAAAAAAAAAAAAAATTTAACAGTAAGAAAAATAACAACCAGATTAAAAAACAAGGCCAAGACCTTAGCACAACCTTACTGAAGAAGACACACAGATGGCAAGTAAGCATACGAAAAGTTGTTCAACAGAAAATATTATTAAGGAATTGCAAATGAAAACAAGCGGATACCACCACACACCTGTTAAAATGACCAGCATCTGGAACACTGACGTCACCGAACCCTGGTGAGGATGTGGAGCTACAGGAAGTCCCGGCTGTGCACCGCCATGCTGGGAGACAGTTCAGGAGTTTCTTCCAAAGCTAGATGTACCCTTACCGTGTGGCACAGCAAACGTGCTCCTCGGGATTTACCCAGATGAACTGAACACTCATGTCCACCTAAAAAACCTGCACGAGAATGTTCACAGTAGCTTTATTCATCAGCGCCAAAGCCTAGAAGCCACCAAGATGTCCTTCAGTAGGTGATGGATGACCAAACCGTGGTGCATCCAGACAGCTGAGACCTGACGAGACACGGAAGAAACTTGAATGCATGTAACTACGCGAGAGAAGCCTACCTGGAAAGGCTACGCACTGTATGATTCTGACCACGTGACCTTCTGGAAAAGACAAAAGTGTAGAGACAGCAAAATCATCGGTGGTGGCCAGGGGTTGGGATGGGGGTGCGGAGAGACCAATCAGTGGAAGAGACAGAAAAGTGAGAGCAATGAAAATACTCCAGGGGAGACTGTAAGGATGTGACCCCTGTCCAAGGCCACAGAATGGGCAACACTGACAGTGACCATCATATAAGCTGTGACCTTGGGTTGATTACGATGTCTAGCTATGGGTTCATTAATTACAGCAAATGTACCACTTTGGTTGGGGGTGTTGCTAAGAGCTGTGTGGGGACAGGTGTATATGGAAACCTCTGTGTCTCTGAGTATTGTGGGATTGTTTTCTTTTGTTTTGTTTTAGGGCCTCACTCACGGCATATGGAAGTTCCCAGACTAGGGGTTAAATCAGAGCTGCAGCTGCTGGCCTGCACCACAGCCATTGCAACACCAGATCCTTAACCCACTGAGCGAGGCCAGGGATCAAACCTGCGTCCTCGTGGATGCTAGTCAGATTTGTTACCCCTGAGCCATGACAGGAAAGCCAATGATGGGTCCGGATACTTAAGTGCACTATAATGTCACTTTTCTTGCATTTTAGAAAATCTGGTTTTCACTAGTAAAGCGGTGAAATAGCCATACCAGAAAAAACAAGTTAACTATCGTATTTTGAATAGATAAGCAATGAGTGCTCCTGTTATAGCACAGGGAACTCTATCCAGTCTCTTCAGACGGAAGCTGGTGGTAGATAATATGAGAAAACGAATGTATGTTTACATACGGTTGGGTCACTTTGCTGTATAGAAATTGGCACAAAATTGTAAATCAACCATATTTTAACTTAAAAAATTTAAATTAAAAGTAAACAAATAAAACCAAGTTAACATAAATCTACAAAATAGCATTTCCTCCAGATTTCCTTTTTTTTTTTTTTTTTCCCTTTGTTTGGCTGTGCTGGCAGCATACAGAAATTGCCAGGCCGGTGATCAGACTTGAGCCGCAGCAGTGACCTAAGCCACAGCAGTGGCAACGTTAGGTCTTAAATCCTCTTTGTCACCAGGGGACTCCTCACTGGATTTTAATAGCACATTTTTCACATTTTAACAGGTCTGATGTCTGGAAGCATTTTACAATGCCAACTTACAATTATCCTTTCTTTCCCTTTTTTTTTTTTTTTGGCCATACTGATTCTCAAAGTCATCGTGTATCTAAAGAAATAACCTCATCTTCTTTGTAGCAAAGCGTAGCTTGCACGTGGTGTCTAGTGCAGAGCCTGCATATTGTAGCACACCACAAATTGTAATTTGTGGAAGAGATATTCTTCACAGACAGATGTACAAATCCACAGCTAAATTTCAGTGTTTCATAAGCTGGTATTACCAGAAGGCAATCTGGCCCAAGGGGAAAAAGAAGAGAGGCGCTGTCTTAATGATTAAGAAAAACTCGTATTTCAACCAGGTTTCTGCAAGAGAAAGATAGTTTACTGGCATTTGCTCTCATGCTCAGAGACAGCAAACACGTTCACATCTGAACCCTTTGTCAGACTTCTTTCCCAGTGGTCAGGGACTTCCTGGCTAATGATTAGCCACAGAGGTAACATTGATCAAGCTACCCAGGTGAAGTTCAGCCTTAAATTTTCCGTGTTCTTTCTCCCAGGGTCTCCTGGGTTTTGTTTAATGTTACAGACAGATGGTCCTGAGGAATGTCAGGTGTTAGTTGATGACATTTTAGTTTTCTTAATAAGGCGCTGAGACTTCTTGCAAGTAGATGACATCGAATTATAAATGACTTGTGCTCGCGGTCTCGTTGGCTCCCCGATGTGTGCCCCCAACAGCCGACCCTCCGACTGGCACCACGCTTCCTGCTCCTCCTCCAAGCTCTGCCGTAAGAATACCAGGCGCCATCTGTCAAAGGGGCATGAGGAGGAAAGGAGGGACAGTTTGATGACTGTTGCAACGAATCAGTTATCAAGTGCCACCTAACTGGTTCATCTCTGATTAAATTACCCTACGATCAAGACAGACCTATCACTTGCATGGCTCCACACGGCCACCAAATATTTGTCTTTGTCAGAGTCAGGCAGGGCAATGCGTCACCACGGCACAGCCTGGAAAGGCCAGCGGTCCCCCCAGCTGAGCGGGTTTTGACCTGGGTCCTCCTCAAGGAGGCCCAGTGGCCGCGAGTGAGCACGGCGCGTTCTCCGTTGCTCTGCCCCCACCCTGGGCTCGGCTTTGGGCACCTCCCGGGCGAGAGCGATGGCGTGAGGCCGGCTGCTTCCCAGCCCTCTGCTCCAGGGACAGGCTTCCCATCTCAGTCTGCCGAGGCCGCGTGTCCAGGGACCATCAGAGGAGAAGTGAAGGATGAGAGAATCACCCGGCTTGCCTCCTCGTGTTCTTCTCAGAACGAAGAGCCCAGAGGCACTGGGCAGAAGAACCCCCAAGGAGGTTTGCAAGTAAGGTCGTGGGGACCATCAGGACGACAGCGATTCTTTCCCGTAACTTTTTTCTTGAAAACCAGACACTTTATGTCACATGTGTTATAGCACCTCCAGGCTGGATTATTTTATCTTTAATAATTTTTTTTTTGGTAATATATCTCCTTTACTGCCTGCAATGCCGGTGTCTTCACTATTTTTGTTTGCTTTTTGGGGCCACACGCACGGCATATGGAAATTCCCAGTCTAGGGGTCAAATTGGAGCTGCAGCTGCCAGCGTACACCACAGCCACAGCGATGTGGGATCCCAGCCAGGTCTTCGACCCACATCACAGCTCACAGCGACACTGGATCCTCAACTCACCGAGCAGGGCCAGGGATCGAACCCGGGTCTTCGTGGATAGTAGTGGAGTTCGCTACTGCTGAGCCACAAAGGGAACGCCTGTGTCTCCACTGTTTTTAATCCTCATTTTCGTTTGTCCTAATAGCTCACAGCCTGCCCTGTGTCTCAGCTGCTACCTGCGGAGGCAGCTGCTGAGAAGATGCCGCTTACACATCTGAGGTCCCTGAAATGCCCACCTGTTTGTTAGGGGTTCCATCTGCTCGGAAGGGAAGGGCATCTGAACTGTAGGCAGTCTTCCGGTTCTCCTCGGCTTTTCGCTCAGCCAGCCTCTCCTGTGTCTCCCGGATATGTCTCTACTTGGGCGCCACTGGCAAGGTTTAGAGGACTCGCGCAGCCTTCCCCGGCACTCTTACTTTCAGAAACTTGCCAGCACATTCCTGACCTGCCTCTCACTCCCCCCAACCAGGGCTCGGCTTTAGGCCAACAGAGTCGTAGGCTTTTCCACTCAGGTCCAAAAAATTCTACCCCTCTTACTGACAAGATTATTAAGCATTGATTGTTCACTCTTTGTTTTCTGTTTTTTGTTTTTTTTTCTTTTTAAGACTTCATCAGAAGCATCTGGAAGTTCCCAGGCTAGGGGTCGAATCAGAGCTGCTGCAGCTGTGAGCCTACACCACAGCCACAGCAGCTCGGGACCCGAGCCGCATCTTCAGCCTATGTCACAGCGTGCTGCAGCCCCAGGTCTTCAACCCACCGAGCAGCAGGGGCAGGGATGGAACCCTCGTCCTCACGGAGACCATGTGGGGTCTTTACGCTGCTCAGCTGCCAGGGGGACACTCCTCATCCTCCACTTTGAATCGAGGCCGATGCCTCTGGCAAGGAACCTAATAACGTTTTGGGTGACCAGCCTCCTTCTTCCTCCCTGTGACCCCACAAAAATAATCACCACCGCTACCAACCCACCCAGCTGGGGGCGGGCGAACGGGAATGACCCCAGCCGGAAAGGCCACAGACCCCCACCGATGCTACCCAGAGCTGTAACAGTTGTTTCGTGAATAAGCATTCATCATTCTGCTGTTTTCTCCAGATAATTTCTATAGCCCTTATACGATTGTTTTGACTTTTTTTTTACACATTTCCTTGGTTTAAACATGTTTTGAGGGGAGATTTGCCAGTCTTTTTACTCCGTAAGAGCTAGAAATCCTGCCTCGATTCAATTGTGCAACTTCACGCGGCCTCGATTTTCCACCTTGGCTTGACTTGCCTTCGTTCCATTTTCTCCGTAGGTGGCGAGCCCTTCAAATCTGCATCCGTCTTTGTGTTGCACTCAACATGGATCCCAGCGCTTTACAAACCTTAACTGACTGGCATTCGACATCACAGTCTTTCCATCAGAAATAGAGGCATGAGCAGATTAACTCGAAATGACAATTTAAAAAAAAAGCCTCACTTCAAGTCTTCCATCAGTCGAAAAGGGACACTTCGCAGTTTTCATAGGCATCAATGAGAGAGTCATGATTTATTAAAAAGTTCTGGAAAGACTTGTTTTATTAGGAGGAAAACGAGAGCCTAGAACTGTTTAGTTAAAGTCAGCATAACAATCCGTGAGTAAAGTTTAAAAGGATGAGAGAGATTCTCAGCAACAGGACATGAGCTGGGGTTTGTAGATCATTTCAGCCCGAGATGCTCCTTTTTACAGCGTAGGGTCAGGATAACAGCTCATAAAGCTCAGAGACTGCTGGGCCAATTTCCAAGTCCAAAGGGGACTTTCAGACTGTTATTCAGGAAGCCCGGGTAATTGTTTACTTTTATGTTTGAATCTGGGTTCTCTCTACAAAGGCTATTTATAAAAATATCCCTCTGCATTTCCTGTCTCCCTCCATGCTGAATTCTCCGCTTCTTTTTATCTTTTCATAAATAATCATTCATCATATTCTACTTCTGTTTTCAGGACGGAAATAATGCTATAGAACTTATATCACAAACCTTCAGAGGGAAATATTGGGAGAAAGAAGCTGCCTTCTATTTTAACCTCATTTTCCCCAGTGACATTGGTAAAATCAGGTAGAGTAAAATAAAAGGTGAAATCAAACAAACTGAATAAATAAAATAAAGTCATAACAGCTCTTGAAACTGCCTGACAGGCAGCAGATTTACGGGTCCCCTAGGAAGTGACACAGTTCTTTAGGGCCACAGAATAGAATCAGCCCCTTACTAGTCTGGCCAGAATTCACATAGTAATGGAATCTGCAGATCTTATTTGTAAAACAGTGGTGGGGAATGCATGAGGGAACTTATTTAAATCCATGTATTTCATTATATTTACAGAAACAAAAAAGATATAATACTAAAAACATTAGGAATAGAGTTTGGAGTTCCTGTTGTGGCTCAGTGGTTAATGAACCTGACTAGTACCCATGAGGATACAGGTTCAATTCCTGGCCTTGCTCAGTGGGTTAAGGATCTGGCATTGCCATGAGCTGTGGTGTAGGTTGCAGAGGCGGCTTGGATCCCACATTGCTGTGGCTGTGGTGTAGACTGGCAGCTGCAGCTCCGATTGGACCCCTAGCCTGGGAACCTCCATATGCCGTGGGTGCGGCTCTAACAACAACAACAAAACAACAATGGAGTTGATTACCTTTAAAATAACAGTGCATATCCTACTATTAATTTCCATTTATGGCCCCTGGCTTATTAAAAATTATTTAGGATCTTTTTCTCCACCATTCTAATGTCACCCTTGCACATTTGTTTTGAATCGATTTAAACAAGATTTCTACTTAGACGGCTACTGATATCTTTATCTGACCTGTTTTCCAGTTAATACTTTTTAAAAATGTTTCTCTGCTGTTTTGATCATACACGCTGGTCAACGCCATGATCCCAGATATTTAGAGCGGAGGCTGCAGGGGATGAGAAGCATCTTACAAAGTGTCATCTAACCTGTTTGGAGGGCACGAGCAGATAGGTCCCAAACTTCCACTCCCTCCGGGGGTTTACGGCCTCTTCCAGCTCAGGATAACTTCATGCCCAGCCATCTCCTTCTATAGAGCATTTCTCCAAGTCAGACCGCGGTTCCCAGACTGCTTTTTTTGTCTGTGGCTCTATTTCTCCTCAAAACTATTTGTTTGAAACCTCTCGTCTGATTCGTGTTTCCAGGAGAAAAAAGCCTGTTCTTCTGTTTTTAAATCCAATACCTTTTTTTTTTCCTTTTCAAAAAAATGTAAGATAGGAGTTCCCGCTGTGGTGCAGGGGGTTAATGACCTGGCTTGCCTCTGTGGAGGTGCCAGCTCAGTCCCCAGCCCAGCACAAGGGGTCGAGGATTGGCATTGCCACAGCTGTGGTGTGCGTTGCCCCTAGAGCTCGAATTTAATCCCTGGCTCAGGAACCTCCACGGGCTGCCCGGGTGGCCAAAAAAGAAAAAAAAGGAATTAAGATAGTTGCAACTCACAAATTGTATCATTCTTTCAGGTGGTTCATGTGGAATTCCGAGGTTCCTCGACAGGTAGATGAAAATAAACCTGGCACACTAAAATTTGGTGACTTGGGTTATTATTGAGTGAAGAGGGATTATTTTAGATGTGAAAAATAAAACAGAGCACCACAATTCAAAGGACTGTTAACAGTGACATAGTTTATATTTTGGAAAAAGTTGCATTTTCTGCAAACTATTACATTTACAATGCATAAGCAATGAGGTCCTACAGTACAGGGAACTATATCCAGTCTCTTGTGATAGAACATGATTGAAGATAATATAAGAAAAAGAATGTGTGTGTGTGTGTATATATATATATGTATATGCCTGGGTCACTGTGCTGTACAGCAGAAATTAACACAACATTGTAAATCAGCTATACTCTAATAAACAATAAAATAAAATTTTTAAAAAGTATTTTAAAAAATAAAATAATTTTTTCTAAAAAGTTGTACACTGAAATGCTTTTCTTCTCTTCATTTACTCTCGCTGCAGCCCTAATAATAAAACAGAAATGTGAGACATGCCTTTCATTTAGACTGCCATTTGAATGTATATCTTATTCTGGCTTCTCTTGAAATTTCTCTGTAAGTTCCTCATGAAAACTTATTTCCTTAGTCAGAATCCCACATCCTTCCTCGAAGCCATTCCAAAGAAAGAATGTACCGCAAATTTAATGGAGTCACATTGACTCTGAAGTTGAAAAGGTGTGACTATTTATCTAGTCTGTGGGCCTAGGCTTAAAAATCCACAAGAGTTTATGTCATTTGCCTAAGGTCACGCTGCTAGTTAAAACAGAAACACAGCTGGAATCTTAGTGTTCCAACCATGAATCCAGGGCTGGTCCTCCCCAAGTTTAGGTTCTGGTACTGGGTTCTGGTAAGACATCAGAAATTCAGAAATATAAATATAGAAACATAGTGTAATAGCGAACTTACAAATATATACATAGAGATGGAGAGAGCAATGGAGACAGAGACAGAAAAAGACAGCAGAGATGGAACTGTGAGTCCACTCAACCACAGAAAGTTCCACATTTCAAAACATGACCCCACAAAAATCGCTGACTTAAGATGGCAAATTAAATGATTCACTCAGCAAGTATTTATTGGCCAGTGCTTGGCATTTAAGGAATAAACAGGATTCAGTCCTCGCCCTGTAGAAATTCAGAGCTTAGAAAGAGAAAATGCTAATATAGTCGATTATAATAAACAGTTGGCCCTTGGACAGCACAGGGGTTAGGGACACCAAGGCTTCATGCGGTCGAGAACCTGCACTTAATTTTAAAGTCAGCTCTCCACGTACAGGATTCCACGGGCTTTGATTCAGCCCAACACACGTCCTGCAGTGCCCCGGCGTGTATTTAGTGGAAAATGTCTGCCGGTAAGTGAACCTGTGTGGTTCAGCTCCGTGCTGTTCCAGGGTCGACCTTCGGAAGAAGAATACGTGCTGTCTACTTTATAAAAGATTCATCCCAAGTGTGGTGGGAGCCTGGTGGAGCAAGAGGCATTTGTATTGCAGGTATTCATTTTAGTTAAAGTCCAAATTTTGCTGGTAAGATCTAGCACGTTTAAATATCTGTCATCATTCATAGCTATGTATGAACGAAGGATGGATTTGGGGTGAAGTGAGGCAGGAAAATCTATTACAATAGGGGTTCCATTGGGTGGCAAAGCTTGGTATAAGGAAAAAAAATTAAATGAGCTCAAGAAAAGTGGTGGACCTCAATTAAACGCTATTAATTCTAATTTTTAAGAAGGTTTGACATGGGCTAACGAGAGGAGTCAGGAAGACACGTTTTCCAATATAACCAGAGAAGAACCTCTGGTTCTGTGGTGAGAGCTGTGGTCCAGGGCAACAATGCGGTTTGCAACAGGGGGTCTGTGAGCCTATTTTAAGGATTCATTGAGCAAATATTTCTTGACTAGATCTTACTTATCAAGAACTGGGCCAGCCTGATTGCAAAGGGTGAAAAAGACAATCACCCACTGGGTTCAAGAGATCTAATATCGAGGTGGTCCAGCCAGCTGTCCCTCAGCCAATCTGCCCCTCTTGGAAGGCAGCTTTATTTGCTCTTAACAATGAACTGCGGTCATAAACACAGGACCCTCATCAAATGTAAAGTGGCGATGGATGAAAAGGAAGGCTTCTCTGCTCCACACTTGGGCATCATCTTCTCTGGTGCTCATAAAGGTCCCAGTCAACTGAATTGTCCCCGAATATCCACCAACACCTCTGAGCATTACCTGTCATCGCCGACTCTTTTCCCCCATCGCAGTTCACCGTGTAGCCCCACATTCATGTGGCTGCCATGTCCTATCCTTTCTGCTTTTTCACACTCTCCTGAGAACAGCCCCACCATCTATCGCACTGATGCCACTGCTACTGCATAAATCCAGGCTTCTGTCATGGTACCAGATTATGGATAATAAGAGCCTTCCATCCTGCCCGCCCCTTCTAAGTGGCTCCCCCTACAGGTGCATCCCAGAGCCTGTTACCCCGCATGGTTTATCTGAGCTGCATGCCTACTCATGTTTCACCTCCGCGGAAAATTCACCAGGGGCTTCTCCTCTCCTTCACCAGGGGCTTCTCCTCTCCTTCCCGTTCACTCTGACTTTCAGTATCACAGCCACACAGTTTGGCTTAGCAATCGGCTTTGTGAACAGACCCTCTCCCAGTCCTGCTGCCTGCATGCATCAGTTCCCTCCTGTCTTGTTTAAATATTTACTGTTTCTTGCTCTTTCCTTTATGTAGGGTGTTCTCACCACCAGAAAGTCATTTTCAGCTGCCTGCTCCTATCTCAAATCCAAGCAAATATCACCTCTTTCAGAAAGTTTTTCTCCACATTTTGGCTGAACTAAACGATTGCGGGTTTACTCAATACTCAAATGAATACAATCGTTATAAACTTTTCCCACTGCTTTGTATTCACTAATTTTTGTGTCTGGCTTCTCACTAAATAGTCTGGAAAAAGAAATGCTAGACACGGTTTTATATCCTTCCCAAACATAAATGTATTTCCACTCCCTTTTTTTTTAAAGTTTGGAGTAGTGCATGAAACGTTGCTTAAAGCCAACAAAACTACCCTCGAAAGTGAGCAGTGCAATTCCACCCTGACAACCCCACCCTTTGCTAGAAAGCTGAGAAAATGCAGATGTTTCAGTGTTGGAGGGATAGGCCCTCCTTATCCTGTGTCCAGTGGCTCTTCTTCCTGGAGGAGGGCTATGGACCACCTGGGGCCCTTCAGAGTGAGCCAAGGTCACATGGAGGAAACATACTGGCTTTGTCCCAGAGGATCTCCAGTTGAGTTGAATAAATGTTGCAGCCTTATCCATTTGGGTCATGAAAAGCCTTTTTAAAAAGAAGACTCTTCAATCTGAATTTCAAAACCGGTGAGTACTGGCTTGTCCCATAGCCCAAGGACTTTTATTTTTAGCCGGGCTCCAACCTCACCAGTGCTCAGAGGATGTGCACAACAAATGATCCTGATCATCCACTCTCTGAATTTTTCAGAGCTAGACACCTTTTCTTTCTCCTAGGAAGATTCAAAATCTGTTATACTTAGTTCTGAGAAAACGTGTCAGGTTCCACATGCCATTTTCTATTATGTGTCATTTCAATTCCTATTGGTACTTCTCTATGTTTCCAATGAGCCAAATCTTCAAGACAACTCTATTAAGATCTTACTAGCTCAGGTTTTGTTCCTATTACTGAGCCATAATGCAAATGCAGTGGAATTGGGCGAAACTACAGAAAATTCAGGGAGGCAGGATCCTCAGGCACTGATGTCCTTTTTGCACTTTCTCGTTGCCTATCCTTGAGAGAAATTCTCCCATCACAGAATATTCATTTTAAATAATAGAAAAGTGGAAAGCTTAATCCAGGAAGAGCGAAGAAATCATCTGATGTGGTGACTTTTCTTCCTAAAACAAAAAGCCAAAACAGAGAGAGAGGATCGTTTTCCATCATCACGCAGCCAAGCAGTGGCAGAGCCAGAAGGGGGATCTTGAGTCTTCATTCCACTAGCTATCGCTCATTCTAGAAGTCCAGGGAGATCCTAACATCAAATAAAAAGCTGTGAGATGTGTGGCATCGTTCCAGCTTCACTGTTTTCAAAAAGTTAATAACCACATGAAAGATTAAGAGTTATATTCAAAAATCTTTTAAGCTTGAGACGTTTGTTCATCTATAAGATGCTGTTTGGGCCTAAACTGTTCCTAGCATAATTTCAAAAAAAGAAAAAACTTTGCTTTTTTAACACCAAATCTTATTAAAATTGAATTTCTTTGCTTCCTTAGAATGTACAGATACATTTTTGAACATCAAATATTTCAAGGGACATTAGTAAGCATTTTCAACCTTGACTCATCACTAAGAATCTTGTTTCCTTTAAGAAAATACAGAGTCACACACAAATATTTGTGAACATCAGATTTCACCAGACTGTAAAACATGATCTAGTAATAACCCTGTCCAGGGCACTGCCCAGAAGAATTAGACGCCCTCTGTGTATAAATATGGACAGATTTGGCATCACAGATGGGGCTGGAAGGGCCATGAGTCCCCTCTAGAGACAGGTGGGGATAAAGGACCCCAAAAGGCAGTGCCCTGGGAAGAGCTCATTGTAGCCGCTGGCCACATACTGCTTCAACATTCAGAAAACATCCTTTAAGCACCAGGTGAGGTGCAGGTATTAGGTGTGGCGTTAGGAATACGGAGACGAGTGGAGCAGAGTTTCCCCTTCTTGGACTCGTAGATGGCTGGAGGATAAAATCAAGTTTCCCCGAGAAAGTCTAGTGACATGTAAAGAGTTTCATTTTCCACCATCTACCACTCCAATGAACCAGACCTTCATAGCAACTTTTATCGGCATCCTGCTAACTCAGGTGTGGTTGGTATCCTGAGATCACGATAAAGGTGATGAGACAGTTGAACATATATAACAAGAAACACTATTTTTATGCACTGAGTTCACCCAGCTACCCTCACTATTTTTATCTTTATGGGTCAAAAACACTTTCATCCAGAAGGAATAATGACTTGGTGTTGCTGAGAAAGGGAGAAGTGACATTTGGTGTCCTTTATCAAGGACTTGAAGTATTCATTACACATGAGCCTCTGTACATGGTCACCAGACTGTGACTCTGATACTCAAAAGAGCATAAAAACTTCACTATGACGGCTGGTCCTCTGAGACGGAGGCCATCAAACCTATACTCCGCCTGGGCCCTCTTTCTTGAAGGCTGTTGTAATCTTTTCATTTTAACTTCTACTTTTAGAACCTCTTGCATGTCAGGGGCTTGAGAAGAGGCTGAGAAATCAGAGACGAATGAAGCTCGTTGCACATTTATGAAGTGCAGGCTGCAGCTGAGGACAGCGAGGGCTGGGATCGGAGGAGGGGGTGCCCCCACCTGAGAGAGCGTCCTGGGAAGTTCTGTGCGTCACCCTGTGTTCCTAAGTGTGAGCAAGCGCGAGTCACCGCCCGCTCCCCACACCAGCCGGGTCACGTCTGCACGTGGGCTGCCACTCAGCTGAGGTCTTCAACGCTCAAGTCTGGGGAAGCTAGATGATGCTGAAGAAAATCGTCACAATAAAAACTTATGTAGGCAATTTTGTGCCGCTTCACATACCGGAACGAGCAAGACGTTGGCAGAGCCCTGGTGGGACACGGAGCCGTGCATCCACCAGCAGCCCTCCCGGCGCCCCAGCGGTGGGAAGGCCTCCCCTTCGTAAACATCTCCAGAGATGGATCTTACTTTTTTAGTTTACTTTTTTAATTAACATATAGTTGATTTATAAGGTTGTGCCCATGTCCGCTGCACTGCAAAACGACCCTGTCGTACATACACTTACATTCCTTTTCTTGTATTATCTTCCATCACAGTCTCTCACACAGAATTGGCTATAGTTCCCTGGGCTACACAGAGGGACCACATAGCTTATTCATTCTCAGTGGAGTAGTTCGCATCTACCTAAAGACAGATCTTAAATTCCGGGAGACTGGGGTTTGCTGGGAGCAGCTAAAAGGGATCGTACAGCCAGTGTGGTTGTGGTTGGAAGCCAGACCGTACACGGTCAGGTGATTAATTCTCGTCAAGGCAAGGGCTGCATTTAGAAAACGGGGCTCTACACCAAGGGCCTCCACATGGAAGATGAGGGTTCCACCCAACCTTTCAAATGTCAGGGGTCAGCGCACTTGACCTTGGCCACCTGGAGCTCTGCATACCAGCCCAGCAGCCCTCAGCAGCCTGCACCCTCTGCACTTTACCGTCTGCTGAGAACGAAGGAACCCTGCCCAGGCTTCATCTCAGGAACCTAAGATCCGTCTGAAACACCAGTCTAGGACAAAACGAATACACCCCAAAAGTCCCCACCTCTCCCTCGAAATCTCTCTGGTTCCCCTTGTAAGTTTATTTCTTTTTCTTTCTTTCCTCCTGTTCTCATGATTTTTCCCTTATCCCCACTGCCAGAAATAATCATCCTTAACTGCTATTGTAGTAAAATCTCACACTGACTGGGTGCTTACTTTATGCCAAGCTTTCCCTTAAAAACGTCAATTTCAGTCCGTTTAATGTTCACAATAAATTTAGGAACTATTTCAGGGTTATTTTAGCCTGTTATATACTTCTCTTCCACTAGGAGTCAGGAGAAGCAAAATGACTTACCCAAAGTCACAGGGGTAACAAGTGGAATTGGAATCCACATTCAGCAATCTGACCTCAGGGCTTGACCTCTTCTGGACAACTGTCCTCTCTGCCTACGGCCTTATCATCCCAGCCCAAGCAGGGCAGGCCGTCCTTAGAGCTGAATCCAACGGGAAATCCAGTTTCTCTTTGGCCCACACAGAGCTTCTAAAATGCCTCTTAAGGTCTGGCCTTACTCTGAATGGCTGCAATTTCGGCAGTCCCACGCATGGCAAGAATGTTTCCTCACTCTTCCTTCATCCAGGTTTGACCTTCAGTGACCCAAGATGGAGTCACCAATGCAGCCTATTTGGACGATCTCTAATAATGATTAGAGGCTTTAAGGCAAATTTGTCTTCTGGCAGCTTTAATAGCAAATGTTATTCACATTACAGTTTATATTTTGAGGAGAGAGGGTAGGCTTGTTACATTCTAATCCTAACGAATTCTCCCCAATAGGAGAAGCGAACATCTTGGAATGCAAAAGGGCTAAGTTTTTGTTCTACTGAGATTCCATGCCTTCTCTTTAGAGATAGGCATGTAATCTTGGCTATGATTCTGAAAGCCTGAGACTCAGGTAAGGTTTAAATCCAGGTCCACTTGAAACAGGAGAAAAGGCTTTCCAGATCCGCCTGCCACAGGAAAGTGAGCTCACGCGTACAAGAGCCACGTCAGAGAACAGCTGTCAACTAGATGGCTAGGTTTCATGGCAACAAATTTAAAAAAAATCGAGAACTCAACACGCTGTGGCAGAGATGACAACTGCCACTGGGATTTGATCCCTGGCCCAGGAACTTCCATATGCTGCAGGTGTGCCATTAAAAACAACAAACAAACAAACAAACAAACACAGTGCTAAAGAGGTCGCCCAGCCCAATCTCCCAGCCTCCTCGCACCCCACCCCTTCGTGGGGCCGTTCCTTCTTCCACCTTAGCGATCCCCTCGTCCACCCTTCACTTGAATAACAAGAGCTGCGGAACTTGCGTTGACGTGTCCACCACTTGTGGTGACTTTAGTTGCTGAAATATCTGTTAACGACCGCTTATTAAGAGGTGATGTGCGGCTAAAATCCGGCTCAGTGAGGATTCCATTAGCTGATCTCGATGTGCAC
This sequence comes from Catagonus wagneri, assembly GCA_004024745.2. Classification (NCBI taxonomy): domain Eukaryota; kingdom Metazoa; phylum Chordata; class Mammalia; order Artiodactyla; family Tayassuidae; genus Catagonus; species Catagonus wagneri. The sequence continues at coordinate 2,829,313 of PVHT021183517.1, forward strand.
ACCTGAAGAAAGAATTCCTACCTTCCCCTATTTTCTGAAGGAAAAAACAGCCTCCGTGTCAAAATGTTCTCCTGCAGTGTGTTAACTAAAGGCTCTTACCGGGGCTGCTGTACTCTAGCTAGTATTTAACTTTGCAAGTTCTGCTGTCGTGCATCCTGTACTAGCTCGTATGGCCTTGGAGAAAAATAGTAGGCAACTTTAGCAGAAGCCTTGTCGCAACGGATTTGTCTTAAAGCCCACAGAGCAGAGCGGCGGTTGCGGTGTTACCAGACCCGGCTTTCATTCTGGCCCCAGCTCTGAAAGGCAGCCACGGATACATCTTTCCCGTCTGGTCTTAGTATATCAACTTTTCAGATGGTAGAAAAAGGGATGGAAAGAGAAGGCAGAGAGTGTATTAGGTGCTTTCTCTCTGGGGACGTATTTCATGGATCTTGACATTGGTAGACCCAGAAGTCCGGTTTGAGTCGCGTCTTCAATGTACTGACCTCAAGAAATGGCTTGATTTCTCTGGACATCACTTTCCTCGGTTTTTAAAATGGGAATGTGGATAGCATTTATATCACAAGATTGTTTCCTAGATGAGATACACACACACACACACACACACACACACACACACACACTCAGCACAATGCCTGGCACTTAGTAATATGTTCAATAAGCGTGAGCTATTTTAAGAGGGTCTCTAAGGTGTAACAGCCAAGCCGCATTCTCTGAAGCACTTCTTGCCAGATGGTTTCCTGACTCTGGGTTTGGCTTCTTCTTGGGAATGTGTTCAGTGAAAAAAAAACAAATCCAACAAATCAATTAACAAACATCAACCGACACTGTCTTCACGCACACAGTGCTTCAGGCTGTGAGGGATCCAGCAAGAACAAGGCACAGTCCTCCTCCTTGAGGAGATAATTGAAAAGATAAAACAACACGGGAAAGCAGAACCAAAAATCCAGAGCAGTGACGGGTTCTCAGTGGGCAATATGCGCTCCATTTCCTGAAGGAGCACAGGAGGAGATTGCTTTCTAGCTCTGACGGTCGGGGAGATTTCCTTAGGGAAGAGGAGGCTTAAATTGTTGTCACCTCCACCGCTCCCTAGAGTGGTACCCCGTCTTACTTCTACTCCTGCAAAAAGCTCATCCAGTTAGAAACAGAGACACCCCCTTCTTCTGGATGTTCTCCCTCAAGAAGGCCGTCACCACCTTCACAGAATTCCAAGGTGAAGTCCTTCTGAAAGCCCCTTTGCTCTTCGTCAGCCACTTGGTCCTCGATATCCGCTACAGCAGGACCTGAACTACCCCAAGTCGCGTCCTCCTTTCAAAACCGTCCTTGTCACTCGAGACCCTCATTGCCCAAGGTCTGTTGCCCACAAGCCTGTTGCTAGCGTCTGACTGGTTCCCCCATTTCAGCCTCCCCATCACGCCTGCCCACTTGCTCGGGTGGCGACCACCATGATGATTTTCCGCAGAGAGTAAAATCTGAAACACCTCAAAGCCACGTTACGGTAACTGTTGCTTTGACAGTCTTTTTACCCTGTGTCTCTCACCCAGAGCATAGTTTCATTTCAGTTGTATCACAGCTGTGATGATTCGCTGACTCCCATGCTTCTCCCGGCCTCCCTGCTTTCCAGCACTGGAAACACCTGGCCCCTCGATGTTTCTCCTCCAGGAATTTCCACCCGCCTGTCCCTTCCAGGTTAAGTGGGGGAGGGCGCACTCTTTGGAACTTCTTCCAGGGACACCTCTTCCAGGAGTCCTTGGCTGATACCATCGTACTCTGACTTAGGTGTATGCATCGCTGGGTTAATCCAGCTCCTTGTGCCTAATTCAATCGCTCTGCTTAATTGTATTGAAACTGTCTATATTTATCTGACCCGTCTCTAGTGACTACCGAGCTGCTTTTTTAAAATGCCAATCCATAGGCCATCTCTTTTGATTTTTCCTGCGCACAGCAAACGTTTGTTGAAATTGAACGGTTATATCTATGTGACCAGTGAAAGATGAACATAATTTGGCCAGATGTGCCAAAGCTGAGAAGTCTCTGTCTACAAGGAAAAGGCATGGACAGAGGGTATGGGCCAGAAATCATACTTCAAAGATGGCTAGATGTCTTTGGTGACAGTAAGCAATGACCTGTTTTAAAACAGAAGGTCTTATTATCTATATGATATATTTTCAAAATTCCAAATATCCCAGAAGTACTAAATCTAGCGCTTCCTATTTTGCCTGACTGTGAATAAGGCTGCTTAATTTTTCATTATCAATCCATGTTGAATGTCCCCCCCCCACCCCTGGCACTTCACAGTTCCTCTGAAAGCTTTGCCCTTAGCCTGGAGTCCCAGATGTACGCAGTGGCCCTTTGCATGGTGATATTTTAAAGGAGTTACTGCGGGGGCCAAGGGGTGTGTGCGACAGAGTGCGCCGGTGCTGGAAGCATCCCTGGACCCCTTCCGGTTCCCTCAAGAATATTCTCTATAAACAAATAACAAAAAGCCATGGAGCCACAGCAGAAGCATTTTCAACACTGCACACACTGAGCAAGACTATCCTTTGAAATAAATCTGTTTTTCAGGATGAGAGTAAACCAACAGCCCCTACTTCCCAGAAAAAATTATATCTGTAGTATTTTTTAATATCAGTTTGATGAGATCTAGGTTATAAACACGTCTGGTGATGTGTAATTTGCAACATAATTTCACTGTCTGTTTATCTATCCATCCGTCCACCCATTCATATGTATATAACATAGGCAGGAAATCTGGTGTCTGTTGCTAGTTCATAAATCAGTGTCTGCTCTCAACAACATCTGAATACAAATGTGATTAAATTTGATACCATGCCCATTTTTCATTTATCAGATTTCAGAATGTGGTGCCTTGGCAGCTGTCCTATGGTAATGTGCTTTGCTTTTAACCCTCTGAGTCCCGATCCACTGCTATTTGTGAAGTCCCTTGCCGAGAGAGTGGAAATTCGTCAAATAGAATATCTACTCTACGTAACACAGAGAAAATTCTCCTCGGCATCTCAGGGAAAGAAGAGGCAAAGAGCTGGAGGCAGCACTGGAACGTGGCAGAAACACTCAGACCCACTGTGGTTTTGGTACAGAAGAGACACGAGAAATCATCTAGCCCCACACGCCTCAAAATTTTCATGTCCCGTGACCACCTGGGATTCTGTCAAAGCTCATTTTCTGGGTCAGTAGGTCTGGGGTGGGGCCTGAGATTCTGGATTTCTGATAAGTCCAGATGAAACCCACAGCACAGTTTTGCAGCAATCGTCTTGGTCTCTGGTTCCCTAGATTTGGTAATCATCTGACTGACTCATATACTTAAGCATCCTCTCCAGAATCACCAGCCAGATTTTCCCGGAAAAGGGTCTGATGGCTGTGTTTTTAACAGTCATCTCATATAACTGGCCAAACTTGGGAAACCTGAAAAATCAAATCCTGAAAGGAAGAGTGACTTGCTGACTAAGAGACCTGAACACAGATTCCCAGGCAGGTGCTGTGCCACTAAACGGATCACAAGAGAAACGAGGCGATCAGAGTGGAAGCGGGAGAACAATCCAGAACGTCCACAGCAGGTTAAAGAAAATTGATTCCCACAGGAAAGAACTGGGCAGAGCTGGGCCGGAAGGATTTTCCAGGATCGCCAAACAGGGCCCAGAAGAGAGAGAATGCATCCAGCTGTTCTGTGAGGAAAACAAACCCAAACAGAACAAAGCACCAGGAATAAGGTGCTTTTACTAAAACACAAGCTGATGCTGAGAAGTGTGTTTTCCCTTTCTCTTCTTGCAGTTGCCTTCTGAGAACAAAAACATCGGCTCTATCGGTGGTTTTGAAGCCTTAGTCCGCAGAAGGGCAAGTGCAGCTTGGCCCCTAACCCTCTAGCTTCCCCACACCCGCCAAGGCTTCCCCAGAATCTTCACCAGAACACATAAACATGTCTTTAGCCCATCAGTGGGGTCCAGATGGCCACAGATGTGCTAGAATATTAGCGTCCCACCTTGGAATGTCCAACGAGGAAGAGAGATGTAACATGCTGTTTCTTTCCTTGCCATAGGTGGGCCGTTAATGAGATTTCTTTCCCTGAGAAAATAAGATAAGGACCTTCCAGAGGAATGTGGCTAAGCCAAGGCTTGTGGGTAAGCTGCAAACTCCTAAACATTCTCATCTCCATTTAGGGTGAGACAGTGATTAGATCACATAAGCATTCTGCATGCCCCTGTTTGCTTTTCTGGGAGTAGAAAACACATTCACTGTGTGCCTTAAAATGCATAAGAATTGTTTAAATTGAAATACTTAAAACGTGTAAACCTGTGGAGACAACTTACCCAGCTTCAAAGCACTTGCTAGGAATTAGTAACCAGTTAAATGTCAGTGTTTTTAGGATTAGCCAAGGGACTTTCCTGCACCCCGGGTAGGTTGGAGAAAATAAAATGCCTGCAGTTGGCTTCATAATGCAATGATCACCTGAGCAAAATCTTTTGTTCAGTGCTGGCAAAATTGCTCCTGGTTTCCGAGGAATACAGAGGTAGCCAGCTATAATCTTTCTCCATAACTAATTGATGCATGTATCAAGAACCTCAAAAGTGCTCGATGGCTGGGAAACTTCTGGCAGTTTGACCTAAGGAATAATTAGCTTTGTGCCCCCCAAAAAGCCATAGTGCTATTTTTGGCTAATTTTGCAAGAGAAAAATTTGTCAAATACATAATTATCCCAAAATAGAGAAATGGCTAAGTATATCCTGATACCTCAAAAGTACATAATTTAAACACGCAGGTTATAGAAATATGGATGTTTTTCACATTGTCAGGTGGGAGAAGAAGACTGTAAGATGACATAAACATAATCTAAGTACATGGAAGTACCCACAGGAAAGGAAAGTTTAAAGGAGTCTAGGAGAGGTTTCCTCGTTGTTCCAATGAAGAAAATAAAAATTCTAGGGCAATTGCGGGAAGTATAGGTTAGCGCTACGGAGTCCCCAGACAATGCTCACTAAATTATCTATGTTATTAAATAAAATCAGCGATGATTACATTAACCACCATAATTAACAGTGGACAGTGGCATTATGAGTATTCTTCTCCTATGTTTCTCCTGTTTTTTTTTTTCCTTGAGTCTTACATAATAATCGACTGTTGGCTTTAAAAACAGAAATGTGTAATTAATCTCTCGTGAAGCAGTCATTCTGGGGTGGATGTGTCTGTTCTCCCACCATCCTCTCCTTCCTTTAGCTGATGCTGAGGATCTTGACAAGGACCCCACGCGTCTCTCTCAAGCCCTCCGTCCTCTGGCGTTTGTGGGGTTAATAGCCAGCTGCCCAGCTCACCGACCCAGACAAGCCTTGCTGGTCTCACGGGCAAGTCAGTCCCCAGCCAATCCCCAGACACAACACCCAGGGTTAAGGGAACGGGGGTGGGGCCCGTGCTGTGTGGCTTTTCTCTGCTTCTCAACATAAAAATGAGAAGAGAAAGCAAAATCTCCTTTAGAAATAATACCTGCTAAATGCTGGACTTTATTTCCGCCCTTGAAGTAGCTGGCCTTAGTAGGTAGGATTCATCAGCCTTTTTTCTTTCGTCAGGTAGGATGCTCTTTAGAGCGTGCACGAAAGCAGGTAAAGCCACAGATGAGTTTCCTGGTCACTCCAGAAAGACTGACGGAAACATGCTAGAGATACCCTTTTTCCTGCTCACTGGACCCAGTTTAGAGGGCCTTCGATCCCGTTGCTGGTGAAGGTTTGGGGGACAGATGGTGTCTGGCTACGCCTCCCTGTGTCTCCCTCTCCCTTCCTCCACCTCTCTCTCCCTCTCTCTCTCTCTCTCTCTCTCTCTCTCTC
>PVHT021183517.1:2836143-2883963 GCA_004024745.2 Catagonus wagneri
TTTTTTAACCTTTATGGGGCTTTTTCTTAGAGCTCTTCAAGAAAATTGCTGGGCAATTAACCAAACCAATTCTGGGGCCACAGAGCCTCTAAGACCTGAGTGAGTTTGGGAAGGGCTGAAATCCAAAACATGTATAATTCATTAATCATATCAGGAAAAATACCTGCTTGATTGAGAGGCTATTTTGCACTGGCCCACAAGCAAAACGTGAGCAAAGGTGTGTGAGAGTGAGTGAGCAGCGGTCACAAGAGGCACATTGACAAAGAGACGGTGAATCTGGACAGCATCAAAGTGAGCCCCAAGAAAACGTCAAAATGTGAAAAGTGGGGGGGAAATGTAGCAAGAAGGTATTCAGAGAAACTGAACCAACTTGGCTTTTTTTTTTTTTTTTTTTTGGGTAAGAAAGAAAACTCTTGAGAAAGCAGAGTGAAGAAGGACAGCACAGGGATTGAGAGCTGGGAAATATTACTCTGGCTCAAGGCTTCTCCAGACTCCCAGGCAGCCTAGGACAAGAGGGTAGATTTGGTGAATTAATGTCGCTAGACACGCGTGTTTCATTTTACCCTCATCTAGGACAGAGCTAACGAAAGTACTTACAAATTCTCTCTGTGCTTTATTTAATTCCTTGGGCATTCACAAGTACCAAATGCATTTTTTCTTTCTGTGATAAACACACACACACACACACACACACACACACACACACACCCCAACAAACAATTATAGAGGGAGCCAGCCACACCTTCTGCTCCTGGTATTTTGAAAGCAAATAACCAGAGCTGAATAAAACCAGCAGCAGTGCCAAAGTTGTGCAGACTTCACAGGGCACTGCTTTCCTGGAACAGATGGCTGTATAAATAAAGTGCTTGACTCAACTACAAGGAAACCTCCCATTCATCTCTCATAGATTGGAAGTGGAGTGACTGGATTAATTAAATATTCTGATAAGCAGAGAGGCTCCACTTATCCACAGTGATTTCTCATCTGTAAAAATGCACATCTTGGGGAAGTACACTGTGAGCGGGCTCAAAGGAATGCCAGCTCATTCTTCACGGTGTGGCTCAGAGTGGACCCCAGGCTCATCACTTCCGGGAGGGCCAGGCCAACCAGGACTAAGCAACAGAAAGTTTCGTATGATGAAGTTTCCCTGCGTTGTACTGATGTAGGGCAATCTTTAGAGTCCAAGATGATTGCACTCGAGAGAAAGGTGTGGGAAGGCAGAAACACTGAGATGCATTCTGGGAAGGGAGAAAATTGATAAGAGGTAAACCTCAACTCTGCAAAAAACTTACAGCTACATCATGCTTAATGGTGAGACTCTAGACGTTTTCCCCCTAAGATCAAGAATGAAGAAAAGATATCTCTCTCACCATTTATTTTTGACATTGTAGCAGAGGTCCTACTTAATGCATAAGGCAAGAAAAGACAACAGATGATATAAAGATTGAGAAGCAAGAAATTAACCTGTCTTTGTTCACATAAGACATGATTGTCTATGTAAAAAAATCTGAAAGAAAAACACAAACTCCTAAAACTACTAAGTAGTAATAGCAAGTTTGTAGGATACAAGGATAATACACAAAAGTCAATATCATCAAGAAAAAGTAAAATTTGAAATTAAAAATGCAATACTACTTACATTGCCAACCAAAAAAATTAAATATTTCTATATATATCTAACTAAACACACACAAATTCTATATGAGAAAAACTGCAAGACTAATGAAATAAATAAATGAAATAAATCAAAGAACTACATAAGTAGAGAGATAGTCCATGTACATGTAGTAAGACTACATATTCTCAAGGTGTCAGTTCTGCTCAAATTGATCTGAAGATTTAATGCCATCCCATTAAAAATATCAGCTATTTATTTCATGGCTCTCAATGAACAGATTCTAAAGTGTCTATGGAGGGAGTTCCTGTCGTGGCACAGCTGTTAACGAATCCGACTAGGAACCATGAGGTTGCAGGTTCGATCCCTGGCCTTGCTCAGTGGGTTAAGGATCCAGCGTTGCTGTGAGCTGTGGTATAGGTTGCAGACGCAGCTCAGATCTGGCGTGGCTGTGGCTGTGGCATAGGCCTGCAGCTGTATCTCCTATTAGACCTCTAGCCTGGGAACATCCATATGCTGCGGGTGCGGCCCTAAAAAGCAAAAAATAAAAAAATAAAATAAAGTGTCTATGGAGATGAAAAAGGCAGAGAACAGTCAATACAATGTTGAAGGAGAAGAGCAAAGTCAGAGGCTGACACCACCCAACTTCAAGACTTAAGCGCTATAGTAATCCTAACGGTGTGGTCAGATGAAAGAATAGGCATGTCAACCAGTGGAGCAAATAGGGAGCCTAGAAGGAAACCCACATAAATATGGCCAACGAATCTTTGACAGAGGAGCAAAGGTGATGCAATGGAGCAAAGCTGGTCGTTCAAACAAATCATGTTGGAATCCCCGGACATCCACATGTGAAAAAATGAATCCACAGGCCTTACATTCTCCACAAAAAAATCACCTCAAAATGGACCTAAATATAGAACACAAAACTATTGTATTCCTAGGAGGTAACATGGAATAAGCATAAATAATGAAGTCTTCTTAGCTACAACATGAAAGGCACAATCCACAAAAGAAATAGTTAAGCTGAACTTAAGATTAAAAACTTCCATTCCAATAAAGACAGTACCAAGAGAATGAGAAGAGAAACAACAGACTAGGAAAATATATTGAAAAACACCTAAAATACCTTTATCCAAAATGTACAAACTTCTTCAAATAGTAAGAAAATGAAAAACGCACTTAGAAAATGGGCACATGGCTGTATAGTTTTCCCAGCACCACTTATTGAAGGACCTGTCTTTTCTCCATGGTATATTCTTGCCTCCCTTTCATAGTTTAGTTGACTGTAAGTGTGAGGGTTTAATTCTGGGCTTTCTATCCTATTCCACTGATCTATATTTCTGTCTTTGTGCCAGCACCATATACTTTTGATGACTGTAGCTTTGTAGTATAATCTGAAGTCAGGGACCCTGATTCCTCCAGCTCCATTTTTCTTTTTCAGGATGTCCTTAGTTATTCTGGGTCTTTTTGCTTCCAAAAAAACTTTAAAATATTTTGTTCTAGTTCTGTGAAAAATGTCCTTGGTACTTTGATAGAGGTTGCATTGAATCTGTTGATTGCCTTGGGTAGTATAGTCATTTTGATAACATTGACTTTTCCTATCTAAGATCATGGTATGTCTTTCCATCTGTTTGTGTCATCTTTGATTTCTTTCATCAGTGTCTTATAGTTTTCAGAATACAGGTCCTTTGTCTCTTTAGGTAGGTTTATCCCCAAGTATTTTATTCTTTTTGATGTGATGATAAAGGGGATTGTTTGCCTAATTTCTCTTTCTTATCTTTAGTTGTTAGTATATAGAAATGCAGTATTAAGCGGTTCGGGAAAACCAGAAAACCATTTCTGAAAATGGATTAAAGACCTAAATATAAGACCAGATACTATAAAACTCTTAGAGGAAAACATAGGCCAAACACTCTCCAATATAAACCACAGCAACATCTTCTCAGATCACCTCTTAGAGTAATGACAATTAAAAACAAAAATAAACAAATGGGACTTAATTAAACTTAAAAGTTTCTGCTCAGCGAAGGAAACGCTAAAGAAAACAAAAAAACAACCCACAGAAGGGGAGAAAATATTTGCAAATGAATCGACTGACAAGGGATTAATCTCCAAAATTTATAAACACCTCCTGTAGCTCAATACCAAAAAAACGAACAATCCCATCAAAAAATCGGCAGATCTAAACAGACAATTCTCCAAAGAGGACATACAGATGGCCAAAAAACACATGAAAAGATGTTCAACATCACTCATTATTAGAGAAATGCAAATCAGAACCACTATGAGGTACCACCTTACACCAGCCAGAAATTCTACAGACAATAATGCTGGAGAGGGTGTGGAGAAAAGGAAACCCTATTATACTATTTGTGGGAATGTAAATTGGTGCAACCACTGTGGAGAACAGTATGAAGATTCCTCAGAAAGCTAAAAATAGAATTACCGTTTGATCCAGCAATCCCACTCCTGGGCATCTGTCCAGAGAAAACCATGACTCAAAAAGATACATGTACTCCAGAGTTCACTGCAGCACTCTATACAATAGCCAAGACATGGAAACAACCTAAATGTCCACTGACAGAGGAGTAGATCAGGATGTGGTACATATACACAGTGGAATATTACTCAGCCATCAAAAGGAAAGAAATAACGGCACTTGCAGCAACATGGATGGACCTAGAAATTATCATGCTAAGTGAAGTCAGTCAATGAGACACCAACATCAAATGCTATCACTTACTGTGAAATCTAAAAAAAGGACACAATGAACTTCTTTGCAGAACGGATACTGACTCACAGACTTTGAAAATCTTGGTTTCCAAATGAGACGGGTTGGGTGGTTGGGCTGGGGGTTTGGGATGGAAATGCTATAAAATTTGGTTGTGATGATTGCTATAAAAGTATAAATGTAATAAAATTCATTGAGTAATAAAAAAAGAAAGAAAATGGACAAAAGCCCGGAAGAGACACCTCACCAAAGAAGATAAACAGATGGCAGATAAGCACATGAAAAATGCTTCACAGCATCTGTCATCGGGGAAATGCAAATGAAAACAGCAGTGAGGTACCACTATACATTTAGTACAATGGCCAATATCTGAATCACTGACAACCTCAAAGGTGGTAAGATGTGGAGCCGCAGGAACTCTGATTTATTTCCGGTGGGAATGCAAAATGGTGCAGCCACTACCGAAGACAGCTTGGCAGCTTTTTACATAAGTAGACATACTCTTACCAAACGATTTATGTCTTACTCCTTGGCATTTATCCAAATGAGTTGAAAACTTACATCCACATAAAAACCTACGCACGAATTTTTATGGCAACTTGGTGCATAACTTCAGAAACCTGAAAGCGGCCAAGAGGTTCTTCAATTGGTGAAGGGTTGAATACAGAAGTACGTCCAGACAATGGAATATTTTTTGGTGCTGCAAAGACGTGAACTCTCAGAAAGAATTCTGAAAAACTCCGGAAAAGAATGGATATGTGCACATGTATGACTGAATCACTTTGTTGTACAGCAGAAATGATCACAACTTTGTAAATCAGCCAGGCTTCAATAAAACTTTAAAAAAATGAAAAAAATCTCAAGGCACAAAGAGACAAGGAAGAGGCTTAAGTATATTCTATTAAGTAAAAGAAGTCAGCATGTGAAATGGCTATGCACTAGATGATTCCAACTCTATGACATCCTGGAAAAGGCAAAAATACGGAGTCAGTTTCAAAAGACTCATTCTTAGGAGGAGCTGACTCCAGCAGAATGTGGCTCTAGCCGAGCTGTTATGAAAAGACTGTAACAGTGAAGAAAACCAATGGTCGTGTGTTCTTGTTAAAAAAAAAAAAAAAAAAAATAGAACAACAGCGCAATGCTGATTCCGGAGACGTTACAGGTGTGGGTCTTTCCTCCCGGTTGGTCTCACTTCTCCCTCTCCTGTTACAGAAAGTGGGATCCGGCTGCTTGCGGCTCTAAAAGCCGAGAAAGAGGCAAGGCTGGTGGGAAGGAAGCTTTGCTTTGTGTGGCGGCCAGCCAGGGGGCTCCAGAAGGGCCGGCTTCCGACCAAAGGGCCGACTCCCCCCGCTGACAATCAAGGGGCGAGAGTTTTATAGGTGGAAGGCAGGGGCTCCATGCAGAAACCGTGCAGGCAGCTCTGACAGTCACATGCAACTGGTCACGGGTGATCTGACCAGCGTCACCTCGACTATTTCACGTTTAGTTCGTCTTCAGTTCCAAGGTGAGTTCGTTCCCATTTTCTTGGGGCCATTTCTCAGAATTACAGCAGCTGATGTCCTGGCTGCAGTCTGGCCATTGTATAATTCTGGTGGGGTTTTCAGTATCTGTAAGACAGTTCACAGGACGTGGCTCGGAATAAGAGCTGTAGCCCTCAAGGAGGAACTCAGGGTCCCTGACTTGGTTTAATGACTAAACTACTATTATTTGGTCTCATTTGACTGTTTTCCTTTGCTTCTGCATTTTCTTATTTCTCTGCTGAAATGTATTTTTTGACTACAGTCTCTCTACCAATAGAAGGCAGGCAGAAGACAAGGGGCGATGGGAGGACCATGGGGTCCTGCTCTGTTTCACTCCTGCTCTTCCTCCTCATTTTTCTCTCTTCTTCGTCCTGAGCCAAGAAGCTCACAAAATCCAGTCTTTCTGTAGGGCGCACTGACCAGGCTTTAGTGGCCTTCTGGGGTAAGATAGTGGCAGAGACACTGAGCCTTGGCTTTTTTTTTTTTTTTTTGACCCTGGAATTTCCATGGGACAGAAAAAAAAGACATGGTATTGCAGAAAGAAAGGCAGATCAGGAGTCAAGTATGGGTGTAACTTCATGATAACAGAGTTGGCAAAAGCCAAAGGCACAGTTTGTGTCTTCTGGTACCTACACAAAACAAAAAAAGATATTTCAGAACGGGAAATGTTAGAATTGGAAAGAAATTTAGAAATCGTTTAGTCAAGGGGTGACCAATTCCATGTTAAACACCAGCTCTAAATTGTCGGCATCCATTAGCCCTTTTCTCGGGCACTTTGTGCTGGATTCTGAGCCCCAAGCTGAGCTCACCAGGTTGGGCTGTTAGGATCTGATGGCAATGGCTAGTGTAGAAGAAGGAAGAAGAAGAGTCAGTGCCTGTGTCTGGCACTTCGTCTGGTGCCGAATACGGATGAACCTTCTTCATCTAGTCCAATCCCCTCACTATACGAAAGAGGAACCCAAGCCTCAGAGAGACTAAACCATCTGTCCGCAGTCACATGGAGACAAGGCTTCACATCCTGCTTCAAATATTGCCGCAGAGAAGAGAAAATTCCTACGTGTCTGTTTCATTGATGTTCCGTCACATAACAAGCCAGTCCTAAGAACTCTGGGCTTTCTTTTCTCATTTCTGCCATCCTGGATGGCAAAGCATTAGCACTCTAGATTCTTGGTGCTTGTGCAGCCTGTCGAATGTCATAATTCATGCCATGAAGGCTTGTGTCACTCACTCCTATCAGTTAGAAACCGGCGTGTTTCTTAAATGTACCAGAGAAGGCATGCAGGGCACATTTGGGCAGGACGCATCTGGGCAAGGAACCCTAAATGCTTGAAACTCACAAGGGCCTTCGGAAAGATCCAGACAGACTTGAGAACTATGCTGAAAGTGACTTTAGGGCAAGAGGTGTAAAGATGTAAACTGGGATCCAGAGGTTTGTCTGCAGAAGTACAGGGTGGAGTGCACCGGTCAAAGTCCCTGTAAAAACAACCAGGAGGGATGGTGAGACCCCCACTGGGTCGTCTCTGGGAGCTGAAGGCATGGATTGAGGGTCAGAGGGTTACTGCCCTACGGGACCCCAGGGAGGGATTCGGGGTGCTCTGAACGTGGGGGGGAGCAAGTCCCTCCCTGCTGGGTACGGTAGCGCTTCTGTTTGGCTGGTGTGGGCAGGAGAAAGTCCCATGAACTGAGCTGAGTTTGAAGAATGAAATCCCATGAAGTGAGCTGATGTTTAGTCCAGAGACTAAGGGGTGGGACTCAGGAGACATTTTCAGACATTTGGCAGAAATGTGAAAGTTTTAGATGCAGATGGCTGACCAAGGAGAGAGCCAGAAGCCACTCACAAAGGCACGGTGCTAAGGACCCCAGCTGCGTGTGTGAGCCCGGCGACCCAGGTCGTAAGCACGAGGACAGAGCGGACTGAGCCATCTATAGTGTCCTGCTCGTCCTCTATCTTCTAAATAGGAGAGCCCGGCTCTCTGAAGCCTGCCTGCTGAAATGGAGCTCATGGATGCTCTCGAGAAGGTAATTCATTTCTGAAAGTTTTTAAAAGCAAAGGACAACTACCCAAACAGTGCTGATTGAAATGAGCTGAGCACATTTTTTCTCAACCCAGTAAAGTAATTCCGCTTTAAATACTTCACGTCAGCGAGGCCCTGCCTCTGATCTGGTAAAATAACACCCCTGATGGCCCAGGACGCCACGGGTGAGTAGGTTTTACATTCCCTGCACAGACAGATTTTCATACTGACTAGACAGGGATTACGAGCTCTGTGTCAACTCCTTACCTTTGCACTGGTTTCTGCATTTCCACAGAGCACACTCTAAAATTCATGAGATGGGAGACGCGCTCTGCACGGTCTCATGCAGGCAGCGACAGACGCCCTTAATTTGTAAGCATTAGCAGAATGAAATGCAGTTGCTGAAAGTGTAATTGGATCATCTCTGTATTTTATGTCAGCGTTTCTAAGTGCTGCTAAGATGCTCTGTGCCACCTGCCAGCAATACAGAAGCTGTGGAAGGCATGACAAATAGCAGCAGACTCGACTCATTACTGTTGCATTCAGAGAGAGAGCAAGTGTGTGTGTGAGAGAGAGAGAGACAGAGAGAGAGACAGAGAAAAAGTGAGGGGGGAAGGAGAGGGGTAAGGGAGAGAAAGAGACACAGACAGAGGCAGGAAAAGAGAGCTGCACACCCACCTTACCAAGTCATTAAGCAGGAAAGCTTTAAGATCTGAACTAGAAGCATAATAGCTTTCAAACCTTTCTGACATTTAAATGTTCTATAATCACCTTCCATTAGTAAAAGCAGAAGAAGCTTGGCTTTGGTGTAAAGCACAAAATTCATTGGCTTTTCTCTCCCTGCCCCCACACCCACTCCTCCCAGATGTCCTTGTGCCTAAAATATTCCAGACAATTGAGCTCTCAAGGAAAAGAAATCACGACCTTTTTTTTTTTTCCCATGAGAAGAAAAGGCCCGAGTTTCGTGGCTGACAATAATTGGAAAACTGCTAAATTTTCCATGACTAAGTTGTGTAATCAAGACTGAAGAAAAAGGAAGCCAGCCTTGTCCATCTGCCTCACGTTGTACGTAAAGAAACAGCCCCTTCTCCCTTGTTTATGCCAAAACGTACTTAGAGTTCAAACTCATTTGTGCCATGAAGTAGGCCAGCACATGAAAGACAGGTGACAGATCTGGAGACATTTAGCCTGGACGAGAAAAGGCTGAAGCCAGAAACGAGAGCACTCTTCATGGATTTAAACGATTGTCCCAGGAGTTCCTATCGTGGCTTAGTGGTAATGAACCTGACTAGTGTCCATGAGGATGTGGGTTTGATCCCTGGCCTTGCTCAGTGGGTTAAGGATCCGGCGTTGCCATGAGCTGCAGTCTAGGTCACAGACTAAGCTGAGATCCTGTGTGGCTATGGCTGTGGCTGTGGCTGTGGCTTAGGCCAGCAGCTGCAGTTCAGATTCAGCTCTTAGCCTGGGAACTTCCATATGTCCTAAAAAGCAAAAAGAAAAATAAAAAATAAAGTATTGTCCCAGAGAGAAGAAAACCAACTACTTCTCTGAGATGAAATGACAGAGGCACAGCCAATAAGCAATGCCGGCAGGAAGCATACCTTGCTCTAAGATCATGCTCCACTTCGAAATTTCTAAAATTAAGCAACGTTTGTTCTAAGTTGTTAGTTACAGTATGTGGTGTCTGAAAAAGAGAGTCAGTGAACGAATATGTTTGGGAAAGCTACAAAACATAGCCTCATGTTTGAGCAATCATAATGCATATTTAAAAACTGCAGGAAGATGTGTTTAAAAGGCACACAGTAAACATTAGACTTTAACTCAGTGTTTTCCAACTGACTCAATAGTCTTGCTTACAGTAATATATCAATAATTCTTTGGGAGTTCCCTTCGTGGCTCAGTGGTTAACGAATCCGACTAAGAACCATGAGGTTGCAGGTTCGATCCCTGGCCTTGCTCAGTGGGTTAAGGATCCGGCGTTGCCGTGAGCTCTGGTGTAGGTTGCAGACACGGCTCGGATCCCGCGTTGCTGTGGCTGTGGCGAAGGCCAGCGGCTACAGCTCCTGTTAGACCCCTAGCCTGGGAACCTCCATATGCCGCGAGTGCGGTTCTACATAAAGGCAAAAAGACAAAAAATAATAATAATAATAATAATTCTTTGAGCTAGTGTTATAATAAAAACACTTTTGGAAATTTTGAATTACAGAAGTTCAAATGCTCCCTTCCTCTTCAGGAGGGGGCCCCAAAGGCTCAAAACGTCATCAGTCACCTCTCAGTAGAGCCAGTCAGGGGGCCGTCAGTGTGGGCTTTGCTAAAATTCACAGCCTCTGAAAGTTTCCAGAGCGCAAGTGCAGAGTTGAGCGCAGGCCCGGTGTCATATGATGGAAGCTGGGGGGGTCCGTTTACACTGCTGCAGAGATCCTAAAAGCGGTGTGCTTGTCAAGGACCAAGGTCAGTCCTGCTGACGTTGACAAGCCAGCAGCCATGTTGCTAATGGCCCTCGAAGCGAGCCCCATGGCAGGGAGCTGTGAGCAGCCCCTGGAACCTCAACCCCTCATCCTAGAACTGCAGACTCCGGAGCAGAGAACACAGGCAGCCTTGCCCGGGCTCCCGACCGGCAGAACCCATGAAATTATGTGCCTCATTTTAAAAGCCATTTTCTGTAATTTGTGGAGCAGCAATGGAAAACAAGTACACGTGGTCTGGAGAGCAAGAAAAAATTCAAGGGGAGACTTTCCGGAGACTGTGTCTTAACAGAAATATATTCCTTAGGCTTTCTGTCTGTCACCAGTGGCCATGCTCCCCTTAAACTAGTGACTCCTGTGGGTTCATCCCATAAATACTTGTTGAGTACACACTGTGGTTCAGGTGCTCTTAGACGCTTTTTTAGAAAAAAAATTATTGGGATATAATTGATTTGCAATGTTGTATTAGCTTCGGGTTGACAGCAAAGTGACTCAGTCATACATAGATATATATCCATCCTTTTTTCCCATGTAGGTTATTATAGAACACTGAGTAGACCTCCCTGTGCTAAAGTAGTTCATATATGTACATATACATGTGTGTGTGTGTGTGTATATGTACATATGTATACACACACACACAAAAATATATATATTTTTATATAGGTCTATTTGATACATGGTTCTGTGTATGTGTTAATCCTATCCACCCAATTTATCCCTTCCCCGTGGATTAGATATATGCACACCAATGTCCATTGCAGCTCTATTTACCATAGCCAAGACATAGAAGTAACCTAATGTCTATCAACAGAGGGATGGATGAAGAAGATGTGATATATATATACAGAGAGAGAGAATAGAATATATACATTCTATATATATATATATATATAATATAGCCTATACAATAGAATGTGTATTTAATAGAATAGTACTTAGCCATAAAAAAGAACCATTTACAACAACATGGATATTAAATGAAGTACGTCATACGGAGAAAGATAAATATCATAAGATATTACTTACATGTGGGATCTAATAATGATGATACAGAAGAACTTTTTTATAAAACAGAAACAAATTCACAGACTTTGAAATCAAATTTAGGGTGCCTGGGTTCTAATGGACAAAAGAGACCAGAAGTTTTTTCCTTGTCCTTGTGGAGCTCACATCCAGTCCGATATGCAGGGACCTGGGGGTCGCCTAAGAGTTCTGCCTGCCACTTCAGCTCCAGTTCACTCAGCTCTAAACATAGCAGAGCCAAGATCCTTCCAAGATGCGTGACTCGGGGTTGGACTTAGCTTCTCTGAGCTCCCTTATTTCCACTTATCTGTCCTCTAGGGTCTTTGAGCAGATTAAGCCAGAAGTAAAGAACAATGTGTCTGTAGCCCCGCTACCCGTCCAGGGAGCTCCCGTTCCTCTTACCTGGAGAATTTGCAGCCACCCCACGGGCATGCTAGCCGCGGCTCTAACTGTTCCTTTCAGCACAGCTAAACGGTGCACGGGTGTCTTAGGAGGCTTTCCCTAGAAGCAGATCCTGAGTGCAGGATTTGTGTGCAGGTGATGTGTTGGGAACGTGGCTCAGAAAAACCACAGGGTTATAGAGAAGGGGAAAGAGAAGTGAAGGAAACCAGACCAGCAGAAAATACCAAGGAACATACTTCGGAAAGGGAACCTTAGTTCAATTCAACAAGGAAATTCTGGAAATCATGCCGGTTATAAGTCAGAGTTGTCCTGATTGGAGAAGAGACTCGGGGATCTGTCTGTTCCGCCTGCATTAGTCACTGGTTATGTGCAGACTGCTCACGAGGGAGGTAAGTTTTCAGATGCTCCGTGGTGGTTTCCTGCACGCACGGACAGGACAAATGACTCTCAGTAGCCAGAAGACGGATGTAACCGAGAGAAGGAGTGCCGGCTGTTAAGACTGAAGCAATTCAGAGTGAGTCAATGGGCATGAGACCAGGAAGGGGTGAAGGAAGCAGAGCCCCCAGTGTGTCCTCTGCAGTGGCCGAGGGAGTCCTGGCCCTAAGTCTAGAAACTGAAGAAGCATCTCCGAGAGAAGGGCGTGATCTCCTTCTAAGTAGGTCTATAGATGCCCACATAATGAGTAGTACAGTGTAGGTGAATCATGGAGAAGACATCGTCTTTTGGTACATTCTGATATCATCAAAGTTCTTTCTTAAATATTACCTGAGTCTTCACAATGACCTTCGTGGTAGAAATTACTGGCAACCCTATTTTACAGACAGGCAAACTGAGGCTAAGATAAGCTATGACACTTGCCTGAGATCGCAGTACATTCTAGAAGCCAAACCAGGACTCAAGGCTTAGTCTTCTAAGTCCATTGATTTTTCTACTAAATATTCTACTAAGTATCGAGCAGAAGCCTGGAAAAATTCTAATCATTAGAAATCATTTCAGGCATGGGGAGAATTCTTGGCACAAAGTATACAGGGGAACCATAAAAATGCTTGAGGATTACCCTGGGTTCTGCAAGCCAAGTGTCCTTTCCTGCTGCCCCTCTATCCTTAACATGTAATTTTTCAGGAGCTCATTGGAATACCTGTCCCCAAGCCTTGCTCACAGATTAGGGGAAGGATGGAACCCTGCCATGCTTCCTAGGAGCCAGAAGCCACAATTTATTGTAAATTACCACGCAGAAAATTAAGAAACACGTATCATACAGAGCTAATGTGCTTAGAATGGGTGGAGAGAGAACAGTGTTTCACTGGCAGCAAACATAGCATGCACACACGCTATTTTGATGATATTTTGATCAACCTCCAGTATTTCCATTAAAAGATGACTGTGAACTATGGGCTGGACCAATACATTCTCAGTCATGTATAAATCCTTCCATAAGGCCATCATACTTTCATTAACAAGTTCATGCAAGAGCCCTGAAGAGTGACTGCAGTCAGAAGAAGAACTCACGAGACCCAAGACCCAGATGCTTCTACTGAGTAACAGCAACAAAACCCATGTAGAAAACAATTCCATATGTTAGTTTATTTCAAAGAAAAGCAGAGTATTATATTAAGTATTTTCATGACAAGGCAAAGTTCTTGCAATTCTAAAAAACTTTAGTATTCACATTCTTTCAGTAGTATGTACTTATACATACTTTAATATTCACATTCTTTCAGTAGTATGTATTGAGTACTAATCATGGACCAGAAACTGAGCAAGACGAAGAAGACACAGAAAAGAATGATGTGGTGCCTGTCTGCAACAAGCCCACGATGGAGCCCAGTCGGGGAGAGAGACACATGGACTGTTTTAAAGCTGGGTATTTGCCTCTGATAGAGATTCGCATGAGGTGTGTTGGGAAAACCAAGAAGGGTGCGTACCCCAGCTTGTATATTTAGGAAAATCTTGGAACAAGTAAAACCAGAGAATAATATGAAAGGGAAAGCAGGAATTAACAAGTGAGAGGTAGAAAGGAATTTGAGGTCAGTAAGACATGGAGTATGATTTTCCTCGTTTTACAGATTAGGAAATGACTCAGGACACATCAGGGAACTGGGTGATATTTGCAATTATGTAAGGAACTGACCCAGAGAGTCAGAGCTGGGCTCCCGTAACTTCAGCATCGTGCAGAGATCAGAGAAGACACTAGCTGCCAGATGTAGAGGAATGTGGAGAGGAAACCAACAGCCATTCTCAAGCAAGAGAGTCTAAAAACCTGGAGGCTTCAATAGATGGTGCAGAAATATTACAGAACGACAAAATAAGAAGAAAACCTAAAGGGTCTTAGCTTTAAGAGATTTGGGAAAGGCAGGAGTTCTTCTCCAATCCTTGCTGGAGGGTCTGAGCAAAGAGACTAGTTTTACGTGCTCCTTAAAGGACACAACTATGGCTTTGGGGGACGTGATGTGTTCTCAACAGAAGAAACATTTCTTATGGGTTCCCAGCAGCAGATGCTACGTAGGTGACTTCTTGAAGACATGCTTGCAGGAGACACTTGTGAGGCAGAGGGAGACGCAGGATGGGGAGGGGAAGAAGCCACCTGAAGGTGCAACCTCGGGAGGAGCGGTCCCTGGGGAGCGTGGGGGTGTCTTACCCAGAGGTGAGCTATCAAATTCTTGAACCTGTTGGTCTCTGGCTAAGGACACCGGAGAAGCCCTGAGCTCCCAGGCGCTTTGGCTCTGCAGGCAGGAAAACAGGGTAGGTGCTTCAAGATGGGTTGCAGCTGAGGGCTTTGGAGCAAAGGAGTTAGGTAGGTAGTCAGATATGAGCAGGTCCCGCCAAGTTATCCCTCCTTCCTCACTTTCCCCTTGACATTGGCCAAAACATGCCCAGAGATCCTACCGTTCGTGGTTAGGGACCACTAGTTTCTCAGCCTTATCAGGCTCAAGTACGAGGTCAGAAACACAGCGGGACTTTCCAAAGTGCCATCACCAGTTGGCACACACACACACACACACTAAGGCCTAAGAGGTGACCCCAAACGACTCAGGTTCATTATGTATATTTATAAGAAATTAGCCTTGTGAGTTTTGCCTCTACAGTGGGTTTTGCTTGGGTGCTTATGGGTAAGCACCTGTGCACAAGAAGAAAATTACATAACCTAAAGCTGTCCACCACCTTGTCAATCAAATGAGGCAGGACACGGGGGGGACTTCCCACTGCTCTGAAAAAACCAGCTCTCCTCTGACTGCTGCGCTGCTTCTGGCTTCCAGCCAGACAGCCCGTTCTCTTCTCTTTAGGAGTTTACTTTAGCTTGGTTTGCTTCATAAAATTTCAGCTGCTTAAAACTGTGTTGTCTCTTGTTTGAATTGTTTCCTTCCAGGGACAAAAGCACAGGGGAATTACAACAAGTGCACAATGTGCCATGAGGGGAGCACAGAATTCTAAGGAACAGTGATCCCAGGGGACTTGGGCTGCGCAAGGGCCGTGTGGCTACAAGAGCAGTCCCCAGATGTGAAGAGCTCCTGGGGAAAGCAGCACAGTCCTCATGAGAGGAAAGAAGCCTCGGCAGTAGCAGCTACTACCAGTGTCTCCGCTTACACATGAGGAAGCTGAGAGCAGAGAGCTTGAGTAACTTGTCCAAGAACACACGATCTCTTACGCCAGAGCAGAAATTCAATGAGACAGCATGACTCCAGAGCTTGTGCGTCTAACCACTAAGCTAACAGCCTGGACAAACCATCAAGATTAAATAAAATAAATATGAAGTGTCTAGCACAGCACCTAGTACAGTCATTTGCCTTTTTTTTTTTTCAAAAAAAAAAGCTTTTATTGGTTTTAAACAGGCAAAATTCTAGACATTTTAAAAAGAAACAACATTTTAAGGGCATTCAGTTCCTTCATTTACCCATATTTTGGGCGCCATCCTCACTATAGATGGTGGCGTGCAGAGCTAATTGTATTATTGTCTTCATGAAGCACATAGGAGTTTGAGGGAGATATCCCCTTTAAAACCTGACATATCAAAGAAGATTAAATACTGAAAAAGTTTTAAGAAAGCTTAAGGCAATGAGCCTGAGGGATTGCGATTCATTTAAATGGGTTGGATAAGTCTGGAAGCTCTGTAGTCACATAGCAGGAAGGATCAGCAGACTCAGAGTCGTTTGGTCAATTTATGAACTCCCACGTCAAAGGTAAATATCACCCAAGACAATAACGATTTTAATCCAGCTCTCTTTAATACGTAATCCAAGCTCTTTCTACCCAGGCACGTTGACAGAAGATTAAGGCAGAACAAAGCATCAAAAGGGCTACCCTGTGGAAGGCTGGCTGGACTTGTTTGATGTTAATACAGAAGACGTTAAAATTTAACAAACAAACAAAAAAAATGACACACATTTTAAGTCCAAGGTTTTAACAGGAGGATGGACAGCCCTGAGACTGCTTTGCACTTAGTGAGTATTCAGAGCGTTAGATCACCAAAGGCAGAAATGACCACTTGCTAATACAGTGTCGGCTGGGTTCTTTGACCAGAAGACTCTCAAGGTTAACTTGGAATTCTGAAAGTGTTTGTACCTCTTAACAGCTCAGGAACAGTACCTTTTCCTTCAGATTTTCCCAAGTACCTATGCTGCAGAGGGCATTTTCAGATTTACAAAGGGGGGCTCTTTCAGGGCAAGCTGAGGAAACCCAAGCCTTCATTTGTCTAGGAGCCGTGTTGTTCAGTTACTATGGCCTCAGGTCCTGCCCAATAAAGATGCAATTTCACTGCCGCTAGCAAATAATGAGCTACTGGACTGGGAGATCCTTTGTGTTATTTCCCCTGGCGGGACGATGAAAAGTTTGTAAAGCTTGTCCTTCCCTGTTTTATGGAGTTTACTCTCTGTCCGTCATCACCCACCCCTGTAGAGCTGCTCACAGTCCATTCTATTCTCTCTGCCTCTGATGCTCTCTGGACATCCTGCTCTTGCTTAACACCTGCTTCTCTTCAAAACTCAATTCCGGGGTCGCGTCCCCAGGCTCTGTTTCCTGCCCTTCGCATCCCTGCGTCAGGTTTCCTCTCTGGTCTCTCTCAGCACCTGGACCCCTGCCGTCGGGGCAACGCGCACAGTGGATTACACTCATCGGTCTGTCCGTCTCCCCCTTGTCCCAGGCTGTGGCACATCCTTCGGTCTCTGTGACTCTGGCATCAAGCTCAAAGTGGTGCAGACATGGACACGTTAACAGAGTAAATGCTGAACTCTCTTCCCCACCCCAAGCCCTGTTGTCAGCTCACAACACAGCAGCCCTCGGGGCCACGGGAATCTGCTAGTGCTGCTCAAGAATCGTCTGTCGCAGCATCCAAGTGACGAGACCCCAAGGGAAGGGCGCACATACATGGATTGCTCCGAGAAGCCACAGAAAAGCAGCTCTTGGAGGATAATAGGAACATATTCTAAGTGCTGCCGAGCTAATTGGGAAGCTTCAACTCCAGCCACATAACTGCTTTGCATTGTGAGAAACCATTCTGGTGATTCTATTCATAATTTGACGAGCACCTGATACACACCAGGCACCGCGCTGAAATCTGTGCTAGCAGACACTTTCACCCTGGATGAGGCAACGCCTTGGTCTGGCCCCCTGCACTGGACACACTGTCGCCCTGGGGAGGCACGAGTCACCCTTCCCAGGGTTCGTCCCCGTTTCTAGGAGACACCACAGCACGGTAATAGCCTACTGAATTGTTTAACTTGAACGATTTCAGAAAACAATTCTTCATGGTGCGTTGAGGCCCTTTCATTGTCTTGGTTCACTAGTTAAAAGTGGATTTCAATATGCATTTAATCAAAATACCCAGCTGCAATTCATTTAAAAATGCAGCCCACAAATAGCATCTAAGTGGGCCTTTTACCTCCCTGCTAAGAAAATGCAGGAGAGATTTCACTGGAATTTAATTTTACAGAAAACTGAAAGCCCCTGGAATCAGCTCTCTGTGATGCAAACATTAGCTCTGTCTTTATGGCCACAAAGGCAGCTAATGAGCACGTGCATCCAGACAGATGGAGACAAGGCTGAAGGGGGCAGGGAGTCAAGTCATCAGGTGGCGAGTCATCAGGACTCAGCCGCTTCAAAGTCTGCGTTCACAGAAAACCCACCAGGCTGGCACGGAAGAGTGCTCTTCGTGGGGTAGAGTGCTCTCTCTTTGGAAGCAGCGAGATTTACTAGACAGAGCTTAGGTTTTACAGTTACATTGACAAGGCAGATGACCTTGGACAATCATCCATCTTTTTCTTTTCAAGGTTGCATCTTCTTCTTTAAAGTACACATACCAAAGTCCAGCGCATAGGATCTCTAATGGCTTGAATTGTGTCTGCTAAGCATCTATACACTGAACTCTTGTCCATATGGTGAAGTTTCTCAGTGACCTTATTTGAAGACAGGCTTGTTGTAAGTGCAGTTGGTTCAAATCAGTTCATCCCAGAGTAGGGTGGGCCCCCAACTCAATGCAACTGCTCTCTTTACGAAAAGCAGAAATTTGGACAGACGCCTAGATGATGTGTCTACCAGCCATGGTCCCAGGGAAAGCCAAAGGTGGCCAGTAACTCACCAGAAGCTGGAAGAGGGGTCTGGAACAGATTCTCCCGCATAGTCTCAGAAGGAACCGATCCTGCTGACACCTTGACCACATACTCTGGCCTTAAGAACTGTGCGAAAATACTCTCAAGCTGTTTAAGCCCCAAGTTGGTGATATTCTGTTACAGCAGCCCTAGCGAAGTAATACAGGGGTTGCTCTAAAGACAGCATGGGAAAAGAGCCTACTATGTTAACAAGACGAGGTGATGGGTGTCTTAATTATTTTGATCTTGATAATCATTCTGCAAGCATATCTCAAGTCATCACGCTCTATGATTTTTACATATGCAGTTATATGTGTCAATTATCCCTCAATAACAATAGTCAGTAAGAAGCGTCAGGCACTGGGCCTGGGGCTCAGCTGTTGTTTACAGAGGTTAGGTCCTTCTTCTCCATTCCGGCCAAGGCATGGCTCCAGTGTGGGAGACAGGAGCACTAAGAAGACTTCAGCTGGAGCAAGTTGAATATCAGGATGTGCATTAAATAAATAGCACCTCATTTGGCAATATGAACACTCCTTATTGGCCTCTGCAGCTGGCTGCCTGAAAAAGTCCTTTTTTCTTCCCCCTGTAAAGAACACTGCAGCATGCAGTCTTCATCGATCTTCGTAATTCTGGAAAGAGTCTCTTGAAAGTTGCTTTCAGACGGGCGGATGTGAGGTGTGTGGGCCTCGCCCCGCTGCAGGGCGTTAGGGGCCGTGTGGCACGAGAGAAGGGCTGCCCCACCACAGCACCTCCTTTGTCTGCACAGCTGGTCCGCCGAGGAGCAGAGGCGATTCCAGATGTATGAAGGCACCTTCCCGGAGGTAAAGGACTGAAACTCTGACCCTCTTCATTCCACGGTTCAATATTGCTAGAACCTTTCTGATGGACCAAGAGGGTTCTGACGAAGGTCAAGGGAGGGAAGGCTATCAGAGGCCCAGAGTGTAAATCGCCAAGAAGGAAGGGAGGCTGGACAGTGACCAAGGTTTGTCATCACTTTGGGGAAGGGCTGAGATCACGTGTACATGCGGGGAGGCGGCCAGGCTCCCACGGAATTAACCTCTCTCGTCTGACAGGCAGGCCTTGAGAATGGCAGTCGAACCGCCTGTGGACCACTGAGGAGGCTGATGAGCCAGGACGCAGCCCTTTACACGGTCCTCGTTCCACATGCAACCCCATGGGCACGGCAACACGCAACAGAAACCAGGATCTGGCAAAGGACCGATGCCCCTTCCAGAAATGTTGCCTTCTTTGTCAAAGGACGGAGATGATGACGCGAAGCTTTGCTTCCTCCTCTTTGCTGGCAGCTTGCTTTTCTGCCTTTTTACCAGCTTTTGTGTGTGTGTGTGGCAACCAGCAGGCACCTAGTGACTACATATCCTCTAGTTCTCCTTCCTTTCCCCCTCCATGCATCTTCCTCTCCTCCTCAATGTGGACCAAACTGGTAAGAAGTTGTCTGTCTGGCAACCTGGAAATACATGCCAAAGCCATTGGCAATGAGGACACTCTGTAAGCCAGCAATTTTGCTGCAGAGACATTCATTAATGTTACAGTGTACAAGAGTACAACATAAAATAAAGAGAAGCTGCATGCCCGGCATGAAGAAGCAGCATAAATAATAGTTGGCAGCGCACTGCGACCTGAGGCTGACTCTCAAAGGGGCGGAACAGTGCCAGGCGGCACGGGACGGCCCAAGAGTCACATCTCACCCACGCTTGTGTATCTGGCTCGCAAGGCTTGAAAGACTTTTACATTTTTAAGTGGTTGAAAGAAAAAGAAGAAGACTCTTTGGTGTAACAGGACAGTGTTTGTAAGCGAAATTTCAGGAAATGTAGCCACGCCTGATCTTTACATATGCTCTAAGGCAGCTTTCATGCTCCAGCAGCACTGTAAAGAGTGGTAACAGAGTTGAAAACGTTTACTACTGGAGTTCCGTCGTGGCTCAGTGGTTAACGAATCCGACTAGGAACCATGAGGTTGCAGGTTCGATCCCTGGCCTTGCTCAGTGGGTTAAGGATCCAGCGTTGCCATGCTGTGGTGAAGGTTGCAGACGCGGCTTGGATCCCGCGTTGCTGTGGCTGTGGTGAAGGCCGGCGGCTACAGCTCCTGTTAGACCCCTAGCCTGGGAACCTCCATATGCCGCGGGTGCGGCCCTAGATAAGGCAAAAAGACAAAAAAAAGTTTACTACTTACTCAAAGATTAGCCAACCTCTGTGGTGGAAGAATTATCACGGGGGAAAGTTCATTTTCAATGAAAAAGTAGGTAACAAAGCACGTAGGTCACATGAAGTTTAGTGTTTGGACATATGGACCCTCCTGGGTCGGGGGAGGTATTTAAAAAGAAAATCTATTATTCAGTCTTTAGATTGTGGAACTACTAGTTATTTTACTCAATGGGTATAATTGTTATAAGCAGTACTATTCTTATTACTATTCTTAGGCTCACTGGTAATTTCTGAATTTTTTGGAGTTATATTGTTTTTAATAAGATTAAGATTTACTGTTAAAGAAAGACAAGAAAGCACTTTTCCTCACACAAAGGTCAGAGAATTCTGCCCTTCGTATTTGTTTGAGTCCATTGTTAGACACCTGGGGAAGATTTTGATATTAAAAAAGAGAGAGAGAGAGACAGAGGGAGAGAGCTGTGCATCACCATCTCTGTATTTTCTTAAATTATCCAGTCACGTGGTGCCATGTAGCCAAAGGACCTGTTTTCTTGGCAACGTTGAAAGTTACCTAAGCTTCCATGCCATTTTAAACAGGAAGACATATGATGGGCCGACTTTTAAAAGTTCAGTAATGGTGTTTTATAAAACTTTTATACCGATAAGCTGGGTCAGTCAGCTGTGCAAGAGGCCACAGGGCACCACGGCCGATGACTCATGCCTGGGTGCCCGTGAGATGCTGCTGAGCGAGCCGCCTCACAGAGGGGAACAGAGTGACTCTACAAACTCGGGATTGATCTGAGCAAGTGATACTCTGCCCGATTAAAAATATCACAAAAGAACCTCCCTGCTCCTTTGGGAATGCATGATTAAGAAGCCGTGTTTTAACTGTAAGCATCATAATGAGACACCTTTTGGATCACAGGAAGAGGTGAAACCACGGTGATCAAACCAGACTCTTCATTCGATTTCAGAAAGCCTTATGCGTCAGGTTTCCCATCGCTGTAAGGGAGCAGGAGGAGCCCCGCAGAACTGCAGTAGAGGCCCTGGGGGGTAAGGAGCCCTTGACCTGCAGGCGTGGTCAGCACTGCTCTTCTCTGGTTGCTGGAGAAGGGGAGCTCTGCCTTCCTGTCCCTTGGGGCAGGTAGCGACAAGTCCGGTGCGAGGGCATTGTGGAAGCCCCGGAAAGGCTAGGTCTGACCTCCTCCTGCGAGTGCCTGCTGAGGGAAGGGGCTCTTTGTTGAAATTTCACATGCATGAATGTCCTACGTAGTTTCCCTCTTTCCAGGTGGGTTAATTTTCTGCCTCTGAGATTTGGAACTCCGTTAAGTCAGAAGTGCAGAGTCATTTTGGGGGAGCACAGACCAACACCTGTGAATTAAAAAGGTGCTCTGGGTACCTGGAAGCCCGGGGACCAGACTCACAGCACCCAGAGCAGCCAGGGGTCAGTGAGAGACCCGAGAGCAGAGCAAGCTCACAGTCGGTGTCAAAATCCATCCCCCCAGCCTCCTATTCCCCTGCTTCCTCCCAAAGTACAGGCTGCAAAGCCTGGAGGCGTGTCCTTCCTCATCGCTCACTCTTGGCCACCTCGTGAATGAATCCATGTGGTTTCACCTGAAACAAACACAGCGTTATAAGTCCACTGTACTTCAATGTTTAAAAGCACCTTACAAGAAAAATAAACACGCAGGCGGCTCTCCATTTTTTTTGGAATAATTATGGCAATAACTCCCTCCGTTCTTTCAGGAACCAAAGCTCTGACAAGTGCAGATGTTGCCACCCGCTGCTTTGCAAACCTGAGCGTGGTGCTCCCCCTCTTAAGCTGACTTTCCTCACTTGCGTCTTGAGACACACCGAGCCCCTGCTTAAGAGTTTTGTTGTGAGTATGAGACGAGGGAGAATCCAGATGCCCAAATCCCGTATAGTACCAGGTATAGAGCAATAAATGTAGTTCCTTTATCATCACCGTTTCTGACAACAATCTTGCAAGCTATTAGTAAGTTCACTCTATCTGTTAGAGAACAATTTCAGGAGAGTTGTGCATTTTTCCAAGGCAGTACAGGTGACAGAGGGGAGGGCTGGAGTTCAGATGCAGTTCTTTCACATGTCCAAGTCCGAGCTCCTTCTCACCCATCTTCTCCAACTTTAACGGGCAAATAATTTCTTGTGGGTCTTGTTAAGAGTCCGATTCTGATTCAGTAGGACTGGAGGAGAGGTTTCGTAGTTCTGTATTTCTAATAAGCAACTGGGAGATATTCATGCCGCTAGTCCATAAGTACAGCAGTACACTTTGAGTAGTGAGGTTCTAGAACATTCTGCCATCTTATCAAACCTTCTGTCTTGAGGGGTGGATGGCCAGAGCACAATAGAGACGGACAGATAAACACTGACGCTGCTTTAAAAGGAGAAAAAGAAGGAGGAGGAGGAGGGGCAAGAGAAGAAATAGCCGTGTCTGAAAGAAACAAGGCTCTGGGAAATAGGAAGAGGCTCACATCTGTCGCGCCTGCATACCCAGGACCACACATGTTCATCTAGCAGCTTACATGTATCTGGTGTTTTACATGTGTGTCAGAAAACTATACAGAAACACAAAATTCTGTCTTAGTCTTGATGAAAGAAATTTTCACATTTTGGGATATGGGGAAGTCACTCTAGTTTGTACATGATTTAACTTGAACTTTACGCTAACCAGAGCAGCCTGTCTTATGGCTTGTCAAACATGAAGCGTACATCCGCTTTAATCATTAAAGAAAAGAATGCATTTAAAAATCAAGAAATGGAATCACGGTGGTTCAGGCATGTGGCGCCAAGTGGCCGCTGTGGATGTGGTTTTAGACACATTCCTGTACCCCTGAGAGCCCCAAGGACTTTCCTGAACTGTGTCAGACTCAAGGACACCACCAGCCGTTCTCAAAACAACATCTGCTGGCAGGTGCACACTTATGGTCTCAAGGTCTCGCGTTATAGCTGCGCGGTCATTTCAGACCCCAACCAATCCTTGTTTAACAGGCA
Source organism: Catagonus wagneri (assembly GCA_004024745.2). Taxonomy (NCBI): domain Eukaryota; kingdom Metazoa; phylum Chordata; class Mammalia; order Artiodactyla; family Tayassuidae; genus Catagonus; species Catagonus wagneri. The sequence goes on from PVHT021183517.1 coordinate 2,859,673, forward strand.
CCTTGACTTCTTGCCAGCTCCAATTATAATTCTTTCTGGGTTTCATTTATGTATTTAACATTTTTATTAAAGTAGAGTTGGTTTATAATATTCCTTCAATTCCTCTATATATATAGCAAAGTGCTCCAGTTATACTCGTCTACATTCCTTTTTTTTTTTTTTTTTTTGCATACTATCTTCCCTCACGTTCTACTCCAAGAGACTGGACATAGTTCCCTGTGCTGCACAGCAGGACCCCATTGCTTATCCATTCTAAACGTAGCAGTTTGCATCTACTAACCCCGAACTCCCCATCCATCCCACTCCCTCCCCTCCTAGAGGAAAACGTAAGCAGAATGCTCTTTGACATAAATCCAGTTATAATTCTTGAGAAGCAGCCTAAGTGGTTTTGTGATTTTTGCTTCTCTAAGCCTCTGCATTTTGTAGTTGCTGGAGCACAATTCAAGAGCTTCTTGGGTCTGTGTCTTCCAGGCCATTGTCCTCAGCGCGGCTCAAATTAAACCCTTTTCTAACCCATTATAGATTATCTACAGATTATTATTGTCCACAGTCTCTCTGTTGCAAAGGACTGAAAAAGAAGTTTTCCCCTTTGCTCCTCTCTCTCCAGCACCCAGTTTCCAGAAGAACAGCCAAGAGTCCGACTTAGAAAGCTCACCGCTCCAGAGCATGACGATAAGCTAGCAGTTCAAGGGCTGAATTATTCTCTGAGCCCTGCTCTCCAGGGCATGAACCCCAAGCCTGTGAACTTCGTCACAGATAAGCAGGGCTTCATGTCCAGCCTCTGCTAGCTCTCAGCTTCCTCCATTTTTAAATAGAAATATCTGTCTTCACCAAATTTGCTGAAGATCCAATTAGTGACCGCATGTAAAGCGCATCAAGTAGATCCCAGCGTGAAATAAATTCTCAACACTTGTGCCCTGAGCTGGCACTGACATGCAGAGAGCGGCGGTCTTTGCTAACAAACGAGATCCGTCTCCTTCACTAAGAGCTTACAACAAACCAGGGGCTTCACGGGTCTTCTCTCCCAAGCCTGAGATGGGCGCTATTGTTCTTTCACTGATGCCACTTTACAGATGAGGAAACCGAGGCTCAGAGGGGCTAACTCATGTGTTCAAGTCACAGGGCTAGTAGGTGGCACGGCTGACATTTGAACAGGTGACCTGACTTCAGAGCCTTGTTCTTGCCCCTTCTGTTTGGCGGTGGTGGTGGCCCCTCTTGTTCTAAAGGATTAGAGGAAATTCCCTGGGCTGGTAAAAATCTCGAAAAGCCAATTATTTTTAACCCGCTGGTAGAGGTAATCAGAGCAGCTCATAAAGAGGTGACATTTATCAGTACAGTCACCCTGAGAACACACAGAGGGAGAGCCTGGTGCCCTGAGACCAGCCTGTTAATGACGCTCCTTTGTTCAGCATGCTGATTCACAACCCCATCCACACTGCTGTCAGAACTGATTAAGCCCAACACGTTTTCGGGAACGCCGCTCAAAGACTTCTGTAATTGACTGAATGACAAGAGTTATACACAAGCAACCGAATTAACTAAACTACCCCCCCCAAACAAAGAGCCTTAAAGAAGAAAATGAGCCGATTATGCATGTGCTGTCTAGACAAGGAACAGGGTGTGAACCAAGACGTCTCTTCATTACGGGGAAAAGTGGCACTTCCCTCTGAGGTCACAGAGCCGAGAAAGGGGAAGGGTTTAGAGGGACCCTGCCACCAAGCCCTTCTGTTCTCAGTTCCCAGAGCGAGGAGATGAACCGCTTTGCTTCCTGAAAATCAAATAACACGTCTGTCTCATGGTAGCCCCTGAACCAAGCACGCTGGTAAACACGTGCTGTGTGATCACCAAATGTTGATTGAACAGGTGAAAATGGAAATGACAGCTGTCACTGAAGGCACAGCAAATGTGTGCTAGTTGTAGGCTGGGTTCTTTCCCATCCTTTCTTGTTTTTTAAATCTCAGAAACCTCCTGCCAGAGCACGGCTCAGTTTGTCAGAAAGAAACCGGGGTTCAGAGCACTGACTCAATGGGCCAAGAACACAAGCAGCCAGTGAGGGGCCGAGTGTGCCTGGGACTGAGGCCACCGTGTTCTTTGCACTCTGCTGCTTTCCCACAGGCCCTCAGCCTCAGCACGGCACCTGTTATCCTAAGTGGTGGCACTCCTGAACGGACTACCTGTGTCAGGGCAGGACACAGGCAGCTGGACTGGTGGCCGTAAGGAAGAGAAAAAATTCAGCATATAGAAGAACGCATATTCCTTCTGAAGATACGTTTCAAACCTATTCAGGCCAAACAGGTCCAGTCTAGATGCTCATGGATATGGTTTCTGAACCGTCAGAGAGAGACCCAGAATTACTGCACCCCTCAGCCCCCCACCTTGGTACGTTCATACATTGCAGCGGCACAGATTTGCTTGAAGCCCTTCCACCTGTTAGCTGGATTTTCCCTAGCTGTTCTCAGCATCATTTCAAAGGTTTACCCGAGACAGACGGATGGATACATCACTCACCTCTTTGGCGAGGCTGTGATTCTCAGCCTCTTAATTCCTTTATCGGGTCCTTAGAGACCAGCCTTTACGATAAATAGCAAAGCTTTTCGTTTTTTTCTGTCTCACAGAGTGAAATCTGTCCTCAGCATATCTTCGAAAGGTTAAGCACATGGAAAGCCTTACCCTGCGAAGTTTGTCTGCCAGTGACACGTCATGTAAGAGAACAGGACGACTGATGTATAAGAGCTTCCGGGAATCTGGGTGCTGATAGGATGACCAGCTGGCCCATCCATCCCATAAAGCTGTTACCCAGAATTAAAGCTGGATTGTAGAATTTTAGAGTTACGAAGGCGCTTAGGAGCAATCTGGTCCAACCATCATCTCTTTGCAAGCAAGGAAACACTGAGGCTGTGAATCAGAGATCAGTCCATGAATCTCTGGTCTCCCGCATTCCCGTGTGACTTTGGGCAAAATGCTCACCCTGGTCCCAGGCCAGCCTCCTCACTTGGCTGATGGAGGTCAATGCCATCACCCCAGGAGATGCAGTGAGTATAAGGGTCCATCTCTGATGTGCTAAGACTGTGTACCAGCTCCCAGGTCCGCATCTGACACAGAGTGCTGGTATACCCCGGACGTGGTGCGCACACGTGTAGGATGTGATGGATGTGAAAGTCAGTCTGACACCTAGTAGGGGCTCAGAAATGTTAGCTTCCCTTCCTGTACATGACTCCTCTGCGACTGCAGAATAAGTCATTGAACTGAGATGAGAACCTGAAGCTGATTCCTGCTCCAGGGCTCTGTGTCTGGTGAGTGAGCAGCAGACGAACGCGGGCTCCAGAGCAGGTCTGGGCTACCCAGCCGGAAGAGACTAGGCTTGCCTTTGCCTGGGGTCACCTTGAACCGTGACTTCCGGTTATTCTGAAATGAGAGAAATCCCCAGGTTCGACCTTTCCCCGCCACAGCCCCACCCAGCCCAGGCGGGGGTGCTGCTGGCAGAGCCCACCACCTCTGGCTAATGCACCCCAGTCGCCCACCCCTGGGGTCACAGCCACAGTGTACTTGCTCATAATCAAAGCCCAACTGATAAGCAAGGGTGAGCTCCTCAAAGATACATAAGAAGGGGACACTTCTTGAGAAGTCTAAGAGGACACATCTGCCCTTGGAGAGTCACATTTCAGTCTTTCGGTGACAGATGGTGCCGCACACGTCATGCGCACGCGCAGTCGCTGCAGAGCCCTGTCTCTGGCTCGGCCTCCGAGGCCCTGCCTGCTCTGGCTCTCAGCAGCCACACCAAGCCACCTCCTCCGTGGCACCCTCCGTGAGCCACGTTCAGGGGCTCATCCGCCAGGCCTGCAAGCTGTCAGCCCTCAGATTCCCGTAGCGGCCCCTTCCTCTGTCCTCCCTCGAGACTGGGTCTGCTCCTAGACCTGGCACGTGTCTCCGTCTGGGTTAAATCAGAATTCTCCCCGTGTGCCTTCACACTCCTCCCCTTTCCCCAGATCACGGCCGCGTGTCAGGTCTGTGGCCTGCACAGCCACCCCGACCCTCCCACGCCCCGAGCAAGGGTGGGGCCGCGCAGAGGTTTAGGCTGGATCCGGGATTCTTTCCAAAATTCCTCATCAAGTCTTTTTTTGTTGTTGCTCCTAAAATCGCCACCCCAGTCCAGCTATGGAAAACTCGAGCTCTGGACACCTTTCTCTAAGCTTCGCCTTCGCTCTCCGCTTTCCCTGATTAGTTTGTCTTCAGGTGGAACTATGAAAATGATGATGGGGAGCGAGGTTCCCCCACCCCGACCCCGCCACGCACACATTAACCCTGGGTGAGTCCTGACATCTTAGCCTTCCTAGCGGGCGGGTCTGAAGACTGTGAGGAAACCACACAGTGCTGAGCAGCGTATGCTGGAATCCGAACGTTGCCCCCTCTGGATGGGTTTTTAAAATAATAAATACGACATCAAAAAGGAGACATTTTTGTGATTAGAAAGCAGCATTATAATATTAATGGTACAATGGGCATAAACTGCTACCTTCCTAGAAAAACAGAACCCAGGAATTCCCGCTGCGGCGGAACTGGGATTGGGGCATCTTGGGAGCGCTTGGCTGCGCGTTCGATCCCCGGCCGGGCACAGTGGGTTAAGGATCCGGCATCGCTGCAGCAGGGGCCTAGGTCGCCCTGTGGGTGGGATCTGATCTCTGGCCTGGGAACTCCATGTGCCGAGGACTGGCCAAAAAAGAAGAAGAAAATAAATAAATAAAACCCCCCAACACAGAATGCAGAGTCACAGGAACTGGTCTAGCATCGGAACTCTGGGGAAAGTTTTCCAAGATTTTGGAAGCAGAAAACTCTGAGGAAACTTGTGGGAAATGAGTTTCAGTGGCCCAAGGCCCTGCTCCAGGGCTGGGTGAGAGGGGCAGGCCACTCGGAGCTCTAATGCCCACCTCGTGACAGTATCCTGTGTCCTGTATCCGCGCTTCCGGCAGAAGGGGCATGAAAGAAGAATCACCGGGCAGTAAAATCTCAGTGGGACATCAAGGGTATGAAATGGCTTATCTCGTGCTCACGTGTCAAGAGCGACACAAGCGGGGACTAAGGACGTCCATCTATTTCATTTTATTAGAATACAGGTGATTTGCAGTGTTGTGTCGTTTCTGCTGCACAAGCCTAGTGTTCCAGGCATACACACGTGTACATTCTTTTTCTCACACTGCCTTCCGTCGTGCTCTGTCCTCCGAAATCGTACATAGTTCCCTGTGCTGTGCAGTACGACCTCACTGCTTATCCATTCTAAACGTAATTGATTGCGTCTTAAAGAGACAGGTGGTGCCTGCTGGAGCCAAGAACAAGCCCATCGAAATGAAAAAGGACCTGGGCTGCTGTATCTTTCATACACAGGAGAACCCTGTGTGCAGAGAACCCCAAAGCCTACGTTGGGGAAAGGACAGGACCCGTGACAGCCACGCGGGACTCCACCAAGACCGCAAGACTCTGAAAGGACTGTGCCTTTTTTTTTTCCCTAATGACTTGGCTATTGCATAGAGAGGCTGCTCTTTTATTGTTAATGTTGGCCAGTTTGTAATCTCAGGTTTGTGAGTCCTCAGAGGACCCTGGTTACAATAGCAAAATCAGAGGCAGCCTAGGGCAGTTTGAGTCAAGAAACCAACTGAAGCCAAAGTCTCAGTTCCAACTGGCTAGTGTACATGTGTCCTGTTTTCATAAACATTCTGCCTTGAAATAATTCCAGAGATACAGAAAACCAGCAAGAACAGTGTGAGCTATATCCGTATAGCATTCACCCAGTCTCTGAGTCCATACTGATGTAAATAAACAGACGATAAAAGAGGAAGGGGCTCCGCCTTACAGCAGAACGCCAGGCCGCCAGTCTAGAAGAAGTGATAGAGAGTCGCTGTGTGGCAGCTGTCACAGTAACAGTGAAAGGATGACGATAGAGAAGGTGTGATGAGAAACCATATCAAGGTACCGCATCACGATGTAATCATATTTTTTTTGTCTTTTTGCCTTATCTAGGGCCGCACTGCGGCATATGAAGGTTCCCAGGCTAGGGGCCTACACCACAGCCACAGCAACGCGAGATCCGAGCCGCGTCTGCAACCTACACCAGAGCTCACGGCAACGCCGGATCCTTAACCCACTGAGCAAGACCAGGGATCGAACCTGCAACCTCATGGTTCTTAGTCGGATTCGTTAACCACTGAGCCACAAAGGGAACTCCGATATAATCATATTTTATAAAGGAAAAAAAAATTGTAACTTTGTGATGAGAAGCCCGGCAGGCAGTGCCTTAACCAGGTGTCAAAGTCTCATCATCAAGACCAGGACGGTGCCCGGGCCGGGTTCCTGATTGGGCTATGTGTGTCAGTATGGACTTACAGAGTCTCGCTTTATTCGCTGGCGATATAAGATGTTCTTTCGTTGTTCACTGGGATTTTTTTGATGCTCAGATGATCTCCTGTCCGGACAGTGACCTCCCCTTCCTGCCGACCCCTGTGCCTCTTTGCCCGTGTCCTTGTTCTTGGAGCACTTCCTTACTTTCTGGAACAAAGAGCTTTTGAAAAACGGTGGGTACATCACCTGTCTTGTTCTTACACAGTCTTTAGGAGCAGGTGGATACAGGCTAACTAGGTCTTTTAGACTTTGTCCACTAGAAGGCTTTCCAAATCCTATATACATTGTGTGCATGGGACCTTAGAGTTTACCTGTTCCAAACTTTCATTTTCAGATAGGAATCTGGGGCTCAAAAGCAGAAACTGTTGTTCCAAGCCCAACAGTCCGAAAGGAACACATTTTATAAAAAAAAAAAAAAAACCTTCAGAATGGTCCAGAAGGACAGTGCTACTGAGAGAATCCAGGGTAAATGAAAACAGTATGAGGTCCAAGCGTGTTCTCCAGTGGAGTCTGCGGCCTTCGGCTCCTGTACCTGACCACGAAAGCCCAATAAACCATTTTTATTACAACACGCATAACAGATTCGCCAGCCATCCCCACTTTTACTGATGGCCGTTAATTTTTTTTTTTCCTAACGTAATGCATTCCACTCACAAAAAATCCATACTCGTCGTAAATTGTGACTGCAGAGAGGCGGCGTTACAGTTAAACACTGAGAAATAAATGCCTCTCGTTATTCCCTCATTTATTATTTCTTGCAGGATTTGAATGTATCTTAAGGAATATCTTTGAAAAAGCCATTAGTTCCTTTACAAGATTTCAGAACCTCTTAGGGCATTTTACCCATGCAATCCTAAAGAGATGCTGGACAGCAGTGACCGGCGCGGTGGAATCTGAGGGATCGCAAGACCCAGTCACTGACTTCACTGATGTTTTGTTGTTACACAAAGAATTTCCAGCCACTGAAGAAGGAAGATACTAAGGATACCCACCATACCTGGAATTTTCACATGGAAATTGCTATACATTAGGGAATTGCTCAGGAAACTGTTCAAATGAGAATTTCTGTACAGTAGGAAATAAAGCATAGTAGAGTGCTTTCCAAATTGACTTTGACATCAGTAGACACTAATCAAAACAAAATGTTTGTCAAATGACTTCTCTGACTTTGCCTCTTTCCCCTTCCCCTCCCCCCCTCCCCCACGCCTCCTCCTCCTCCCTCTCCATCTCCTTCTTTGTCTTCCTCTTCTTCTTCTCGTTCTGTTCTGACTAGGGCCCTTGGTAAAACCAGTTTTCTATAGAAACACTTTGGGGAAATATTAAGAGTGTGTTTAAAGAAGAGTGGGGATCTGTGAGCTCCATTTTTAGGGGGAGTAAAATAAGATAGGAAAGGAGCTTCCAGCATTTGTCAGCAGCCTTTAGCATCAAACAACACTGGCAGAACTCAACAGGATATTAGAACTCCACAGGAGATGGAGTTTCTGTTCATCCATTAGACAAATATAATGCAACCAGGTACCGGTGGTAAAAGAAAAGCAGGAAAGATACTGTCTGACTCTGACCGCATGAAGAAGACAGGGAAACAGCAGAGTAAGAGGCTCGTGCTCCAGGGTGGCTGGAACACGGGCTGCTTGCTGGGAAGAAAGAGAGAGAAGGCTGGGAGGCTGGATGGTTCTGGGACGTGTAAGTCCCCGGCTGGGCTGGCAGTGGGGCCATCCGGACGTTAGGAACAGGCACAGCTGAGGACGCAGCCCAGGGCTCTTCCAAGGACACCAAGAAATGTGTTTGGAGAAGAAGCACCTCACTGGCAAAGAACAGAAATAACACTGCAGCAGCAACTGGAATTCCTCCTTGTAACCCAAGTGTGTTCGAAGACATTTTTCACAGTGAATGCTTTGTCAGGAGTAGCTCAAAATGGATTCTACGAAATAGCTGAAGCAGAAAATTACCCAAACTCTGAATCAGTAGGAGAACAGAACAGATTTTAATAGGTTTAGCTAAAGGAGCAAGAATAAGTGATAAAAGATATGTTCTAAAGACATACTAAATACTATGCTATTATAATTAGAAAATACAAATTTTGTGATATTTAGCCCCTGTTTTTTCTTAATGTCAGCAAACATCTTTTAATATCTGTAACAGGCCAGGTGTAGGATATTGAGAATACAGAGAGGAGTAAGCAAAAATCCTTCCTTTAGCTAGCTTGCCGTTGAGTGGTGAACATATATAACTTTAAAGACCAGTTTATAGGGGCCAGAAGGAGGGGAGGAGAGAACATGTAGGCGTGCCTAAATTTGCCCTCTGCCCTCACGCACCATGCCCTGCAAACCGCCTTCCCAACACCTTATATAAAGTATAGTCCTCTCCCTAATTCCTCTAAACTATTTCAAACATCTTCCTTTTTCCAGGCATTTTAGACAATAACCGCACATGTGCTTCAGCTTGAGGTGTCCCCGATTTCTAAATTTATACAACGGTAAGTGAAAAAAATGTAGTAGATAATATAGAAGTTGAGTCAGACAAAACCGGAATAAATGTCACCGAAGTGGCGCTGGACACATCATACCCGTAAACCTCAATCCCTTCGCCTGGAAAGGCAAGGCAGTGAGCTGGGTTCCTCCTAGGACTGAAGCGGAGATTAGAAGAGGAGTTTGTCACGTGCCTAGAACTCAGCCAGCGTATAATAATTGCTCAACCCTTTGTCACTATAATCATGATTGCTTTCCACCTGAGTGAACAACATCTTGGGACATTTTCAATTATCTCCAAACGCGTTAGTGAATTACCAAGGGGAAATAGACTTGTACGTTTTATGGTGAAACAAAGAGTCCACATAGTACCTGGTAGCTAAGGAAAGCAATATATAAACACACACACACACACGCGCACCCATCTACACCCACATGAGGAGAAGCAGCCGTTGTCATGAACCTGGGTCCTCCTGACCTGGCTTCTTGCTTGGATGACCGAGACTGGAGCCCAGGCGAGGCTGAGCGTCCAGGGCAGATGTGCCAGTGGGGAGCAGCATCTGTACAAGGAAGCATCCGGGCCCTGCGTGGGCCTGGCCTGTGGGTGCTGACTTGAGGGGGCTACACTGTGCCCAGGGTCCCTACTCACTCACCAGAGAGTGATGTCTGAAAAGCGGAGGCTTGACAGCTGGTGTCCGGCCTCCTCACGGGTAACTTCTGAAAAAAGCAACGAGGAGAATTATATGACTTAGAAACTGGATCTTCTTTCTCTCTCCTAGGAAGAAATCCATGGGCTTCAATGGTATCTGCAAACGGCTTTAAAGAAAGAGCTTTTGGAGATGCAAATTAAACAAGGTTAATAAGATAAAGATTATAAAATCCAGAGTGTAAAGAGTATCTGTTCATGCATTTCTAAGAAGGAGAAAATAGGCCACAAATTTGGAGATAAAGTTTCAACCCTTCAATAAGAGATGAGAGGAGCTTCTGTTGTGGCTCAGCAGGTTCAGAACCAGAGTAGACTCCACGGGGATGCGGGTTCAATCCCTGGCCTCACTCAGTGGATAAAGGATCCAGCATTGCTGCAAGCTGAAGCATGGTCACAGATGCGGCTCAGATCCTGCGTTGCCGTGGCTGTGGTGTAGGCCTGCAGCCACTTTGATTGAACCCCTAGCCTGGGAACTTCCATATGCCACAGATGAGGCCGTAAAAAGAAAAAAAGGAAAAAAAAGCAGATGAGAACTCACATTGATAAAAAATCCTGTAAGCCAGGCAGATCTAATAGTCTTCTCTACAACACTGGTCAGGGAAGTAACGTCCTAAAAGTCGCACACCTGCCACGTGGCCAAGTCAGGGTCCTAACCCAGGGCAACCTACTCCAGAGTCCGTGTCCTTCCCGTTACATGAATCATGTATCATAGGATCATGTGATATTCTTATCTGTCTCTTCATTACTTTGTGCTCCTTACTGCTGTTGCTGTCACATAGTAGGTTCTCAATACACGTGTTAAATGATGGAATGAACGAGGGCACGCTATCCACTTGTATGTGTTGCAACCTACTTTGAACTTTTACCCACACATTATTAGCGTGAAACAAACCTTGGAGCGCTCTAGCACTCTACTTGGAACTTTCTAGCAGGAGAATTTCCCCAAATATTAATTACTCTTTGTTTTCACTTATATATATATATATATATATATATATATATATATATATATATATATGTATGTGTGTGTGTGTGTGTGTATATATACATATATATATATATGTATATATATACATATATACATACACACACACACACACACACACATATATATATATGAAACTTCATTCCAGGCACACTGCCTCAGATTATACTGGGGGGAAGGAAAGAGCTGAAATCTGTTGAGAAGGACAAAAGAGAGAGGCAAGGATTCCCAGATCTTGGAAGGTGTAGAAATATGGGATCTTGTGATCCCGGGACCTGGAGCTGGCTTTGCCTTGGAGCTCGGAGAACTGATGGGAGGGTGGAGCGGGCCATGGTGCCGTTAGCCCACAAACTTTTAGGACTGTCATTGAAATGAAAATAACTGTTTTTGAACTTCCCCAAAAGGCACTCTTTACTGAGTTTATATCTACAGAATCCAGGGCGGACTCAGGCCCTGGATTTGAGAATCCCTGTCCTCGGGGGTGGATGCTCACTCATGGCGTCCACACCGGAAGAGGGCTCCCAGGCTCCACGCGCAGCCCAAGTCACAGAGCTGAGCTGCCTGATCGTAAGAAGCGACGGAATGATGGATTGGACGACAGTGCTGTGAGGTAGCTGGGGTCTGCATTCCCAGGCTCCAAGCCCTAGAGCCACAGAGCTGAGCTGCCTGATTGTAAGAACCTAGGAGGCCTGGGACAGTCAACATGCTGGCAGTCACCCTGATGGACCACAGAATGGAGACCCTTCCCGCATTTGATGGGGGCCACCCCCTCGTGCGATGCAAACCAAGTGGAAGAATTCCAATCGTCCCAAAAATTCAGCCTAGTAGGATTAGGGCGCAGAGTTTGAATGAGTTTAATCATATCTAACCTATTAAATTGACCCCTCTAAATATCAAAGATTTGGCCTTACCATGCTTAAAATTTATTCCAGAGAGTATACGTGGTGTCTCAGGAAGGGAAGTGAAAGAAGAGGGTCTTTGAGGCTGAAAGCACAGAGCAATAGGCGACAGGTGCAGCCTGGCCTGAGGAGAACTGCACACCATGAGTTCGCTGTGTTAAGAAAGCGTCACGGTCAGCTCCCTCACTCCTTGCTGAGAAGATGCCTGGATTTCCAGAGAAAAGGGTGTTCACTGCTGCCAGAGGGTTAAACCTAGGTCAGGGGTTCAAGGTCACAGGGCAGATTCCATTGCTGTACGTGGCACGGACCTGTCCAGAGTTTCCAGGGTCAGTGGTCAGGAACTCTTGGACCAGGAGCATCTCGGTGATACCTGCTGGTGAGGTCCGGAAGGGTCTCCCAGAATGGTCTGCACTGTGTAGACCCAAGACCTTTGCCGTATGGAAGCTCAGTTGTCTTATTGGAGCCCAGCAATGGCCTAGTTTTGTGCTCTCATTGTCTGTACACCATGGAGGTTTGGAGTCTGATTGCATCGGGCTTAGAGAAAATACCATCACATGGCATTTCTTGCACAACTGTTGGATGAATCTAGACTTACTCTCACTGCGATTAAGCAAGATTTTAGACTTGGGGTGGGAGCCCGTAACTGCAATGACTGATTTGCTATGCCTGCAGCAAATACGTACGGGGCTCATTACAGTTTCCAAAGGGATTGCTACTCGCCAAAGAGGGGTTCTGGGTTTTCACAGGGGAGACTTATAATCTATGATCGATGCTCTGGGGGAGAGACTTGGACCACGCTGTAAAAGTTAAAAATCACCATCATAATAATACATCAAGATATTTTTGTGATTTCTCAATTCTGAAGTAAACTGTCCCAGATGTGTCACAGTGTTTCTAAAATTTTAATAATGGAAATAATCCTTTTAAAGAGAAGAAATTCTCTGGACCTCTCAGAAACATATTCATGGATCCCAGGAGTCCACAAGCTCATTTAAAAAAATCTCGTATGAAATCAGCTCTATTACAGGAACATATCTTTCCATTAAAAATTATTGCTACAAGAGGGAACTTATATCTCTGCAACTAGCAAAACTTTTAAGGTCGTCATTAAAATGAAAATAATTGTATTTGAACTTTCCCCAAAGGCACTCTTTATTGAGTTTGCATCTGCAGGTCCCAGGGGCATCTGAGGTCCTGGATTAGGGAATTCCAGTTTTCAAGGGTTGGGGGGTCACTCATGGCATCTACACAGAGAACGTTCTAGAAGCTGTGCCCCCGTCTTACACGGATAACCCAGCCTGCGCATCAGGAGAAGCATTACGACGACAAGGGCAGCCCACACCCCTGGAAGGCAAGACTGACAACATACCTTCCCAGCACCTCCGCCCCATCACCCTCTCCCACCCGGATATTTGCTAAAACTGGGAGGAGAGAGGGAGGATCCGCTGGGAGGTAGAGTTTGGCATCACCAGTAACTTGGAGTCACTTAAAAGTCATAGTTTATAAATATGAGCTTTTAGAAAAATAATAAATGTTTATCTCAGAAGTGAGAAAATACAAAAAATATGACAATATGGAGTTCCCTTCATGGCTCAGCCGTATCGAACCAGACCAGCATCCACAAGGGCATAGGTTCGATCCCTGGCCTCACTGAGTGGGTTAAGGATCTGGCATTGCCATGAGCTGCAGTGTAGGTTACAGACGTGGCTCAGATCCCTCGTTGCTGTGGCTGTGACGTAGGCCAGCAGCTACAGCTCCTATTCGACCCTTAGCCTGGGAAATTCCATATGCCACAGGTGCAGCCCTAAAAAGAAAAAAATATGAAAATATAAAACCCACCACAATTCTCACCTTAGAAAAAAATGTTTTGCTCCAGTTGCTTTTGATTTTTAACATCTAAATGTGTATTTTTTATAAATTGTAATCATACTGAGTGTATTCTTTGATTTCTAAACTTTTTTTCTTTGTACATTGAAGTAGGATTATTTTCTCATAGCAATAAAATTTGTTTAAAAAAAAAGTCATGGGAGAATATAAATCACTTACAGAAACTGAGTTGCAAAGAGAACCCAGATTGACAAGAGACACATCATAAGACACATGGGAAGCCAGTGGTCATGCAGGAATGCGGTTGAGCAAAGCATTTTATTTCTTGATAAGCCGGTGGATGTGGTGTCTGTGAAGATTCATTTGACCAAAGTCTCTGTAATAGCTAGTGTTTGTTCATGGTTGCATAGTTTAAAAGCCACTTTTACATTCATTCTCTCTTTTTTTAAGTTACCCAGAGCAGGGCTTAATTATTTTTTTTTTTACTTTTTTTAAGTTTTATGGAAGTATAGTTGATTCACCAGGTGGTGAGAATTTCTGCTGTACCACAAAGTGATCCAGTCATCCGTGTACACACATCCGTTCTCTTTCAGGTTCTTTTTTTCCCACCTAGATTATGACCGAATATCGGGTAGGGTTCTGTGGGCTGTACAGCGGGTCCCCGCTGGCCCATCACTCCGTATACCTCAGTGTGCACCTGCCAGTTTGCGTCCATCCTTATTTCATCGTTATTGCAACTGGTGATTAGGATGGCTGTTTTCTCGCAGGGCTCAGAAAAGTTAAATCACAAGGCTGATCGGGGAAAGATCAGTGCTCCATCTTCTGTCTCCAGGGCACGGAAACCCACCCCTTTCTCTGGCAGAGCAGGGCCTGGGGTCCAAGGCTTCCTCGGAGCCGGGCCTTATGGAGAGGGAAGAGAGGCGGTAGCGAAGGAAACGGACCCTTGGGTCTTTTGACTCTTCCCTGTAAATCCAGCAGTTCCCCCAATTCCTGTTGCAATTCTGCTCTGGACCATCCCTCCCTCTAAAGGATTATTCGTAACCTGGTGGCAAACCCTGATCCTTTCTCTTGCCCCGATTCTGTCCATTCAGGGTTCTTCTCCCGCCTCCCCCTCTCTAATCTCTGTTTAGCGTTACCCTAGTTCACCAGGTTGCCAATCTTGACTGAGCCTGGCTGCGGAAATGTGAGCCTGGTCCTGGAGAACAGGGATCCTGTTTCAGAGATAACCAGCTCCTTTCTCCACGGTGAGATTTCATTAGGATAAGGATGAGGCTGGCTGCAAGCGATGCTGCTCGCACGAAGCCGGCTCGCTGGTGATTATATAAACCTATTGAAGGGTGAGCTTCTGATCACATGAATACAGATTAGGAGAACGCGGTATGGCAAAATCAGAGTTCTTTCTGGACTGGAGCGTCGAACCTCACAGCACAATTGTTACCGAGGAGTCTTCTTTTCAGCGATGTTTTCTTACAGCGCATTATACCGAGGCACATTTGCAATGCTGCACCAAACATTGTTTGCTACAGATTTAGTTCCTGCCACTGTTGGGTGGGAGAAAAAAAAAAGGAAAGAAGAACAATTGATGATTCCCAGAGTGAATGCACATTTATTCCCACTAAAGCCACAGTGAGGTGACAGAATCTGCCTTTCATTAAACTAAAATCCTGCAAAATAATAATAATAATAATGCACCCAGGCACTGTGTGTGATGTTTAATAATTCTCTGAGAATCTGCCCCCAAAATACTGGCAAGACATGTGTACTCTTTCAAGGGAGCTGGAAATCCATTCAGCTTTCTCTGCTATGAAATTATTGCTTAATGAGGAGTGCAGCGATTACGGATCCTGTATCTCCATCATTTCAGCACCCTGGAACCGCAGTCCAGGAGGGTCTCACAGCACGATTCTAGAGTGACAGCCGCAGTCGTGAGGAATAGTCATCACCCTGGCTTCGATGCCAAGACCCCATCGCCAGGAAGGATGAAATTGGCTTTGAAAGACACACGGTTACTCTCTCTGGACAAAAATGCTCCAGTTTCTCCTCAGCCGTGTGTGTGGTGGTAAGAAAAAAGATGGTTAAGCCTCTGTTCCTCAGCATATTGCTCTTGATATTGGTTTTTAAGAGAAAAAACATTGTTTTAAGTAGTCCATATGTCACACATTTCATCATCCTGTGATTACAAAAGCCAATAACAATACTTTCTTCATCCTGAAATTATTAAGACTTGAGTCTCCACTGGCCAGGCCAGGTCAGCTGGTGGCAATTTGCAGAGCAATGTAACATATCCCTGAATACCCACTAGAATGGCTAAATGAAACTAATAATTAAAAAATCGAAAAAGGAAAATAGAAGGAACAAAATACCAACAATGCCAAGTATTTGCGAAAACATAGAGCAACTTGAATTCTCATACATTGCTAATGAGATTTCAGGATGGTAGAATAGCTTTGGAATTGTTTGACACTTTCTTATAAAATTCCATATATACTTACCATGTGACCTAAAAATACCCGCCTCGAAACAGAAACATGTTCACCCAGGATTTGTATATAAGTAACCATACCACCTTTACTTATTTTCACAAACAATGGGCAACAAGCCAAGTATTCATCAACAGTTGAATAGATAAATAAATTGTTGTACAGTCACACCATAGAATACTCTTCAGCAATAAAAAAAGAAGTAAATTGCTAATGCCCTCGGCAACATGGATAAATATCGAAAACACATTGAGCAAGAGAAAATAGATAGAAAATAATCCAGTCTGTATGACTTCACTTACGTGAAATTCTAGGAAAATAAAACTAAAATACAGAGACAAAAAGCATCTCGGTGCTTCCAGGAGTCAGGGCGGGGAGGATTTTGACTGCAAAGGAAGAACGTAATTTTGGGAGATGGAGTATTTGATTTTGGGGGTAGCCGTGGCTCTTCCTAGAGCCTCTGAGGTCTCTTTTGCACAGGCTTCTTGGTTCTATTCAGACAGTTGGACACAAATGACCCCTGCTCTTAGGAAAGCCCTGGTGCATCACTGTGGTCCATAAATAAAAGGAATCTCTGCTTGTAGAGCATACAGCATAGTGGCTCCTTTTCTTGGTTCTATTCAGACGGTTGGACACAAATGACCCCCTGCTCTTAGGAAAGCCCTGGTGGCATCACTGTGGTCCATAAATACAAATGTAGACTATCTGAATGATCCAGGATATGAAGACAGACAGGTGAATACAGATATACACGTATGTATTTATTTACAGATGAAAGATTATAGTGATGACGGTGATAATACATAGATAGATATAGACACATAGAGATATATCAATATAGAAATTTAAATTATTGTAAAGACTTCCTGCTCCCTGCAAAATATACCTACTGAACCTCAGGAATAAATTCCAGGAGTTCCGGTTGTGGCTCAGTGGTAAGGAACCTGACATGGTCTCCGTGAGGATGCAGGTTCGATCCCTGGCCTCACTCAGTGGGTTAAGGATCCAGTGTTGCCGTGAGCTGTGGTGTAGGTCGTAGATGCAGCTCAGATCTGGCAGTACTTTGGCTGTGGTGTAGGCTAGCAGCTATGGCTCCAATTCATCCCCTAGCCTGGGAACTTCCACAGGTGTGACCCTAAAAAGAAAAGCCCCCTCCAAAATAGTAAATTCCAGTTTAAGGAACATTGCAACAGGGAATTTTTAGAACATGTCCCCATGCTTAAACTGCTTAAGATTTCTGTCTCATTTTCATTAAAATGAAGCTCTCAGGCATTTTCACCTTTGTGGGTAATATGAACTACATACTGGCCTCTTCATAACAAAGCTAAAAGAATCTAAGTTGAAAAGCCGTACATCATCGAGAATTTAAGAAATCGCCAGAGATAAGCAGTGTCTCGAATAGAACATCAGATTTTTTTCTTCCCCTCGTAGCAAAGGAAACAAGCCTTGGAAGAAAACTGATGTCTGCGGCTCACCTACTAAATGCCAGGCATTTTTTATGTATGTTACATATATTACCATAGGCAATTTCATTTAGCAACCAAGAGTTAGAAACCAGCAACCAAGAGAGGCAATTTGAAGTCATCTTACACTATTACAGAAGAGACAGATGGAACTTACAATCTTGTATGAAGATGCAAACCAGTTAACTCTCACAGTTTCTCTGTTTCCAGAAAGATATATTTTTTGTGTGGTTTTTTATTAATCCATGTTGCCCACTAGACCGTAGGCTCCATTAGGATGTTGGTTAGATCTAGATTGTGTCACTATGGTTCCCCAGTACCCAGCACATGGACTCAATAAATCATTTGTAAATAACTGGATGAATAAATTGCTGATTTTCCTCCATACCGTTTATATTTGTTGGACACATTGATTTTTCTCAGTTTGAGGAAACAATCTTTAAACGTTTCGCTTTGGAAACAGAATACAGAATATTAACTACAACACCTGAAAACTTCACTATGGAGTTATGAACAGGACCTAAAAATAGATTCCTCTGATAACAGCTTCACCTGACAAGTGTTAGGCTCCGTAAAGCTTTCCTCTTGTAGACACAGGGCAAAGCAACAGGTTCACAGTTGTTAAGTAACACTTTTAGCTGAAACTTAAGTAGAACGAAGCCTGATGGTGAGCCATGGATGAATCCTACTCCTGGTTACATAGTACCTCTTGGAAAGTGAGTGCTTTCCACATTAGCTTAAATGCCAAAGCTGGAGCGAGCAATGTAATTACGGCTGACATTTTTGTTCACCTGCTTGACAAATAGTTAGCAATCAGTAATTGTCTTACCCAGAAAATGTCTCAGTTTTCAGAAGAGCTGAAGGAAAGTGGCTTACACTACCGAAAGACAAAATGAGGGCCATTTCTTTTTCCATTCCTGCTAAGCTGTGGAGGGTGAGAACAGGCTGGGGACCCTCTTTCTGCCCTCAGCCCTGTGGGACGAGGCTCTGCCCCAGCTGCAGTGCCACTTGTCACTGCTCTGTCTCCTTAGGGTGGAGGTTCCACAGCAGGAGAAGTGAGTGAAGATCACAGACCCTCACCTCCGCCCAGAGACCGGCTCATAGAGCTGGGTGTCATCATGTGAGAAGCGGGTCACTGTCCCAGCCCCCAGCTCTGGAGAAGTGGCTCAGAGACTTCGCTCCGAGGGGGGGGGGGGGCAGGCCAGCACAGCAGGAAGATCAGAAATTCTTCCCCGTGAAATTGCCTTTATTCAGGATGGAATGTGGTGACATTCAGACCTTAAGACTTTGTCAAGTTCGCACTGTGACACAGTGGATTAAGAATCTGACTGCAGTGGATTGGTGGCTGTAAAGGTCCAGGTTCAATGTCCAGCCCAGCCCAGCGGGTTAAAGGATCCAGCATTGTTGTAGCTGTGGCTCAGATTCAATCTCTGGTCCAGGAACTTCCATGTGCTTCTGGTACAGCCATAAAGGAAACAAACAATAAAGACACCCAAGACTCTGTCAAAAACCAGTAGAGGGTGTTCCTGTTGTGGCTCAGCAGGTTAAGAACCCAGCTAGTATCCATGAGGATGCAGCTTTTATCCCTGGCCTCGTTCAGTGGGTTTAGGATCCAGTGTTGCTGCAAGCTGTGGCATAGGCCAGCAGCTGTAGCTCTGATTTGACCCCTAGCTTGGAAACTTCCATATGCCCCAAATGTGGCAAGCGAAAGAAAGAAAGAAAGAAAGAAAGAAAGAAAGAAAGAAAGAAAGAAAGAAAGAAAGAAAGAAAGAAAGAAAGAAAGAAAGAAGGGAAGGAAGGAAGAAAGGAGGGAGGGAGGGAGGGAGGGAGGGAAGGAAGGAAGGAAGGAAGGAAGGAAGGGAAGAGAGAGAGAGAAAGAAAGGAAGGAAGGAGATTCTGATGGTAAGCAATTAAGAAAATTAAGAAGCTGGTAACCCCTTGACAGCGAACAGCTCAATGACAGTCCAGCTAGTTTACCAAAACAAACCAGCCAAAGAGAGACCCAGGAAGACTTGTCAGAACAAACCCCAAGTGCTGGCCTCAAAAACCCAGGTTTAATCAGATTAGACTGCAGAGCAATGTATGCCCGAGACATCGCTGAAAACAGTCAGCAGCCAGCCTTATGGGGCCTGAGAGCTGTTGGGTGTGATACCAGAAGTGCCAGACAGCTCAGCAGGGAGACCGGGGGAAGACCCAGTTGCAGGGAGCCGTGCCAAGTCCACTTTCGTCTCTCGGAGACTGTCCTGTCCTCAAGGCCAAGGCGGAGCCCGCAGCACCGCGACCCGGACACGTCACCAAAACAGTCTGTTCGGGTCACAAGACACATACATAAGCGAATGAGAATGACGAGCCCCAAGGGAGGAGGGGGTGGAAATCAGTGTCTGTGCTGTTCAACTGTATTACCTAAGATGGCCACTTTTTTAACAACAACAACAACGAGGCGGGCAAACAACGGAAAAGTGTGACCCATATTTTTTCTTAGAAACGACGCTGTTGGATGGACCTTCCTGTTGACACTGAAATTGTCTTTCTAAAAGATCCGGGAGCAGAGCTGCAGCCTCAGATATTCCTGGGAACTTGCAGGGTTCTAGACACTATCATCTGCATGCTGTGACTCTGTGTTTTTTTAATCTAATGTATTTTTTTTTATGAGGCACCGTGTGCGTACATATGTGTGTGTGAAACAATTTATCATATTAGAGACCCTGTTCATCACTCTTTGTTTTCTTCCTTATAATCCACACATCAGATGTTTTTAAACATGTGTCCCAACCACTGCATCCTGATTTTAACATCATCTGATTTTCAAAAGCCATTATTCACTGCCTTTATCCTAAAGTTGCACTTCCTCCATTTCATTCACTCTACGTCCAACACTTTCACTAACCTATCATGCAGAAAAAATCCAGATTTCTCTTCTGATGAGTTAGTTTAGGAGGATTGTAGAGAGGTGGGAATGAAGACTATTCTCTATACTCTGAAATGTAGATTCATCCAGGGCCTGAAAATAATAATAAATTTATCTTCTGTAGGCAGAGTTCACTCATCACCTTCATCTCCCCAGTGCCTGGGTGACACGGCAGGGTCATGAGCGTGGGAGGGCGCCAAGGCCAGCACCCTACACCACCTCTCCCAGCCACACATCTTGTCGTGATTATGGGTGCTCTTCACTTTGTCCGTTTTAAAATCCCTCACTCTTTGCCAGCTGCCAATCTCATAACACACCTTTGCTTAGAATGTCCTTTCTGGCTTCCTCATGACTACTAAACCATTTCCTTAAAAACCTTGGTACTGTCTCTACAGCCTTTATAGAAGGATGGTGCTGCCAGCCTCTGATAAGCCTTCCTGCTCGGCTCTCAGTCACCCTTTCAGATGCCCATTTGGGTGACCCACTTCCTCATTTCCATTCCTGATCTGCCTCTAATCTGCATCACCACAAGATTGTAAATCCCAACTATTGTCTTGCTACTGACACAGCCAGCCCCTTCCATGGAGCGTAATGAATTATGATAATGGCTAACACGTGACAGAGCAACTCAAAATAAAAGGGATTACATTTAAATATTTGCCGTGTAATGCCAACACCCCAAGTATATCAAATACCTCTTAGATGTAAGACAATGTGTTTGGAAGTATAACTGAATGCAGTAATTTAAAAATCTAACAGCTGGATGAATATGTTTAACATAAGTATCACAATGAGAGGACAATTACATCATATCAGTGAGAGACTGAGATTAAAAAAAACTATAGAATAACTACAGACTTTTTTTATGGAAGGGACCTGGAGCATCATCTACTTCATTTGATTGTTTATGGAAGTTGTGTTCTTCTGGGGTACAGCAAAGCAGTTCATTTCTTTCCAGATTATTTTCTATCATAAGTTATTATGAGTTATCGAGTGTATTTCCCTATCTATGCAGTAGGAACTTCTTTTTACCTATTTTACGTATAGTAGTGGGTATCTGTTAATTCTAAACTCCTAATTCCATCCCTATGTCTGTGCATCTGTTTCTATTTTGTAAATAAGGTCATTTGTATCATTTCAGATTTTACATGACAGTGATGTCATATGGTATTTGGCTTTCTCTGTCTGACTTACTTCCCTTCATATGATAATCTCTAGTCCATCCATGTTGCTGCTAGTGACATTATTTCACCCTTTTTATGGCCGAGTAATATTCCATTATTTGTATGTACCACAGCTTCTTCATCCACTCCTCTGCCGATGGACATTTAGGTTGTTTCCAGGTCTTGGCTGTTGTGAATAGTGTGGCAATGATCACAGAGGTGCATGTGTCTCTTCAAAGTTGAGTTTTCTCCAGATATAGGGCATTTAGTTCTTTTTTATTAAAGCTTGAGAAATCATGCTCCAAAGAGGAGCAAGGGACTTTCAACTATGTGGTGGAAAAGTAGGATTTAAAAATTGTCAATCAGCTATGGAGGAAAAAATAAAAATCATTATAAAAAAATTAAAATTACTTTTTTTGCACTCCCTACAACTCCTTCCCACCCATCATTCCTTCACTCACAGCTCCACAGTTAATCTGGGACACAAAGGGGACACAGTATCCCTCAAGTGCTTAAAAACCTTTGAAGATTCCTATTTGCCACAGAATAATACAAACTTCTGGAGCAAATATTTGAGTCCTTCACGACCCACCTGCATCCACCTTACTGTCACCCAGTGCTCACCTTAACCACATTTTGGGGCCACGGCTGAGTTGTGTTTCCCTGAGCACTGGTGCTAATCCCACTCCACTACCTGATTAATCTTTTACTTTCTTTATTTCTTCTCTCTTTATTCATCTTAAAACCCTATTTATTTTGTACAAATCTGCCTCTTAATCTAGATAAAGGTTTGAAGGCCAGCATCATATCCTAAGAATGTCTGAAGTCACTCCCCAAATTAGCAGAATCTCCCAGAAAACAGCAGATATTCAAACAGTGAAAATGCAAAGGGACTCTCATCTTGAGGGAAGACCTGGGCAGAGGGAGTTGTTCTTCCGTCGGTCTCACACCCTGGCCCGCCCCCACCCCAATCTCCACTCAGGGCAGGTCCCAGACAGGGTTATGACTAAGCACAGTGGAAGACGGACAGAAATGAAGTCTGACCTGCAAACTGAGGCAGGCGCCACCAAGGCAGAGCAGCCAGACACCACTGCCAAGCCTGTGTCACCAACGGTCCATGACCCTGAGGGGTGCCCAAGACCAGACGGTTTTCAGAGGTAAGAGCAGGTCCAGGGGTGGCACGAGAAATCAAGCAATTCTTAGTCTGATACCACCAGTCAGGGGTAAATTGAACTAATGAGCTTGATATTTTACAGGATACATCTTTTTTTCAAACATTGTCTCATTTAATCTTTATAACAAATGTGCAAATTGAGGTGTAGCAAGTTGACATGTTCTAAAAACCCTCCATGGCATAAGCAAGATTAATGATTTAATAACTGGAAGCGATTTCCACTGCTAGTATGACAGAGGGAAGAGGTCTTCAGGCCACTCCCCAGTAAAACTGGGGAAATGTTATTTACTAAAGCCGACATTTCCAGTGATGTCTCCGGAAATGGTTCTAAAGGCATACATCAAATGAAGAACTCTTTATTAGAAAAACATACTAAAAATCAGTAGAACAGCAAGAGTTGGTAATATTTGAATGAAGTTGCTCCATTCCTTGACTCTTATAGCTCAGTCTGTTGCAGCCATGAATGCAGAGCTCTCTCTCTCTCCAGTCCAAGGACAACCATCTCCGAAGAGATAGACACCAGGACTTCCACCCGACCTCCTCTTGTCTGTTGCTGAGGCCACGTTCCAGGCAAGGGAAGCTTCTGTCCATCCCCAACAGTCGGGCATAAGCTCCACCTCGGGTGTAACTCTACTGAGAATACCAGGCCCTGACTGCCTCTGCCCTAGGTCCCAGGGCAGACCCTGCCTACGTAAAATAAAGTAATGAGACCTATACCAAGTACTCAGCTTTTCTTTATTATTTCATTTTTTTATTCAACTATAGT
This sequence comes from Catagonus wagneri, assembly GCA_004024745.2. Classification (NCBI taxonomy): domain Eukaryota; kingdom Metazoa; phylum Chordata; class Mammalia; order Artiodactyla; family Tayassuidae; genus Catagonus; species Catagonus wagneri. The sequence continues at coordinate 2,882,902 of PVHT021183517.1, forward strand.
TGTTATATTGTATAAACTACAGGTGTACAGTATAGTGATTCACAATTTTTAAAGGTTATACCTTATTTATAGTTATTATAAATTATTGGCCACATTCCCCATGTTGTATAATATTTACTGGCAGCTTGTTTTATATCTAATAGTTTGTACCTTTTACGCCTCGACCCCTATATCACACCCCCAGCTGGTCACCACTAATTTGTTCTGTCTGTGAGTATGCTTCATTTTGTTATATTCACTAGTTTGCTATCTTTTCTAGTTTCCATATATAAGGGATGCATTCAGTATTTGACTTTCTCTGGCTGACTTTTATCACTGAGCATAATACCCTCTAAGTCCATCTATGCTGTCGCAAAAAGAAAAATGTTTTTCTTTTTTATGGCTGAGTATTAATTGTGTGTGTGTGTGTGTGTGTGTGTGTGTGTGTGTGTATGGCACATCTTCTTTACCCAGTCATCTCCTTTTTTAATTACTCAATGAATTTTATTACATGCATAGTGGTACAGCAATCATCATATCCAAATTTTAAAGCATTTCCATCCCAAACCCTCAGGGCATCCCCCTACCCCTCAACCTGTCTCATTTAGAAACCATAAGTTTTTCAAAGTCTGTGAGTCAGTATCTTTTCTGCAAAGAACTTCATTGTGTCCTTTTTTTAGATTCCACATGTAAGTGAGAGCACTTCATGTTGATGTCTCACCATCTGACTGACCTCACTTAGCATGATAATTTCTAGGTCCATCCATGTTGCTGCAAATGCTGTTATTTCTTTCCTTTTAAAGGCTGAGTAATATTCCATTGTGTATATGTACTACTTCTTCTTTATCCACGCCTCTGTCGATGGGCATTTAGGTTGTTTCCACGACCTGGCTATTGCATAGAGTGCTGCAGTGAACACTGGAGTACATGTGTCTTTTCGAGTCATGGTTTCTGCTGGATAGATGCCCAGGAGTGGGATTGCTGGATCAAATGGTAATTCTATTTTGAGTTTTCTGAGGAATCTCCATACTGTTTTCCACAGTGGCTGCACCAATTTGCATTCCCACCAACAGTGTAATAGGG
>PVHT021183517.1:2884963-3001007 GCA_004024745.2 Catagonus wagneri
AAATATTTTCTCCCATTGTGTGGGTTGCTTTCTCGTTTTTTTTTGGGGGGGGGGCGTTTCCTTTGCTGGGGGTAGGGGTTGTTTTGTGCAGAAACTTTTAAGTTTAATTAAGTGCCATTTGTTTATTTTTCTTTTTATTGTCATTACTCTAAGAGGTGGATCTGAGAAGATGTTGCTCTCATTTCTGTCGGAGAGCATTGGCCTTTGTTTTCCTTTAAGAGTTTTATAGTATATGGTCTTACACCTAGATCTTTAATACATTTTGAGTTTATTTTTGTGTATGGTGTTAGGAAATGTTCTAATTTCATTCTTTTACATGTGGCTGTCCAGTTTTCCCAGCACCACTTATTGAAGGGGCTGTCATTTCTTCGTTGTATATTCTTGCCTCCTTTGTCACAGATTAATTGACTGTAGGTGCGTGGGTTCAATTCCGGGCTTTCTATCCTGTTCCACTGATTTATATTTCTGTCTTTGTTTTGATGACTGTAGCTTTGCAGTATAGTCTGAAATCAGGGAGCCTGATTCCTCCAGCTCCATTTCTTTTTCAGGATGTTTTTGGCTATTCTGGGTATGCAGTCATCTCTTGACAGGATGCTCTCATGTCTTGGTGATTGTAAATAATGCTGCTATAAACATTGGGTTCATGTATTATTCTAAAATTTGTATGGAAACACAAAACAGCCTTGATTAGCCAAAACAATTTGAGAATGGGGAAATAAACTGGAGGAATCACGCTCTCTGACTTCAGAGTTTACTACAAAGCTACAGAAATGAAAATAGTATGATATTGACACAAAATAGACATAAATCAATGAAACAGAGTAGAGCCCAGAAATAAACACACACACTTATGGTTAGTTAATCTATGACAAAGGAAACAAGAATATACAATGAAGAAAAGACGGTTTTTTTTTTCAACAAGGGGTGCTAGGAAAACTAGATAGTTACACATGCAAGAATGAAATTAGAACATTCTCTAAAACCATATACAAAAATAAATGCAAAATGGATTAAAGGCCTAAACGTAAAACTGAAAACCATAAAATTCCAAAAGGAAAACATAGGTGGAAGACTATGATGTAAATTGTAGCAATATAATTTTTGTTGATCTGTCTCCTAAAGTAAAGGAAGTAGTAAACAGATGGGATTTAAATTTAAAGCCTTTTGCACAGCAAAGGAAACCATGAACAAAAATGAAAGAAAACCTACTTGATGGGAGAAATTATTTGCAAATGATTTTTCCGATAAGGGATTAATATCCAAAATACATAAACAACGCAAATAATTCAACATCAAAAAAATAAACAACCCTGTTAAAAATGAAGAAAATATGAATAGACATTTCTCCAAGGAAGACATACGAATGGCCAACAGGCACATGAAAAGGTGTTCAACATCACATATGATCAGGGAAATGAAAATTAAAACCACCATAAGAGATCGCCTCACACACCTGTCAGAATGACTATTATCAAAAGAAGAAGAGGAAGAGGAAGAAGAAGAAGGAGGAGAAGGAGAAGAAGAGGAAGAAGAAAAAGAAGAATAAAAAAACAAATGGAGTTCTCCTGTGGTGCAGCAGGTTAAGGATCCAGCATCGTCCTTGGGTCAGTGGCTTGGGTCAGTGCTGTGGTGCAGGTCACACCCCTGGTCCCCTGGAAAATTCCACATGCTGCGGGCATGTCCAAAAAAAAAGGGAAGGAAAGGAAAAAAAAACCCCACAAATAACAAATGTTGGTGAGGATGTGGAAAAAGGGAAACCCACATACACTGTTGGTGGGAATGTAAACTGATGCAGCCTCTGTGGGAAACAAAATGGAGATTTCTTAAAAAACTACCATGTGACCCAGAAATTCCACTCCTGGGTATGTATGTGAAAAAAAGCAAAAACGCCAATTTGAAAAGTGCTCAGCGTTTAAAGCGGGTCACTCAGAGCACACTGCCATCGTCATTACGCACAGCGTCAGAGCCATGGCTCAGAGCCTGCGTGTAATGTGGTATTTCTTAAACAAGCTGAGAGAAGAAGAGTAGGAATTGCAAAGGGCCAGAACAGTCTACCCCTCAAAAAAATAAAATCTTGTCTTTTCTAAACTTACTCAAATTTAGTTCAATAATCAAGACAGTGTAGTACCTACAAAAAGATGGACAGTTATGTAAGTGAAAAAGAACTGGAAGTCCAGAAATAAAGCAATACCTCTATGGTGGATTGATTTTTACAAAAATGCCAGGGCCATTCAAGGCAGCAAGAATATTCTCTTTAACAAATGGTACCAAGATAACTCACATACATAAGAGCAAACTTACTTTATAACATATACAAAAATTAATTCAAAATAGATCAAAGAACTAAATGTGCAAGTTAAATTTAGAAAACCTTTAGAAAAAGGTACAGGGTGAATCTTCATGACCTTGGATTTGGCATAGAATTTTAGATATGACATCAAAAGCGTGTGTAACAAAAGAAAAAACAGACAAATTAAACCTCATCAAAATGTGTGCTTCAAAGGACACTACATAGGAAGTGAGAGCATACGCACTGAATGGGAGAAAACACTTACAAACTACACCTCTGAAATGTCCTTGTATCTAGAGTATATTCTTTAAAAAGCTATTATGACTCAATAATAATAAAACCAAAGAGACCAATTAAAAATGGACAAAAGATCTCAGTAGATATTTCTCCAAGGAAAATGTACAAATGGCCAATAAACATGTGAATGTCATTAGCCATCAGATAGAAGTAATGAAACCAGAATGAGGTACCACTTCTTCATATCTACTAGAATGACTGTAATAAAAAAAAAAAACCATACAATAACAAGTGTTGATGAGGATGTGGAAAGATCAGAACCCTCATGTACTGCTGATAACAATGCGGGGTGGTACAGCCACTCTGGAAAACAGTCTGGCAGTTCCTTCCTTGACCATTTAGACATAAAGTTACCATACGAGTCAGAAAGTTTTCTCCTAATTACACATCCAAGAGAAATAAAAACATAAGCCTACACAACATGCACACAAACATTTTAGCAGCATTACTCATAATTGCTAAAATATAGAAGCAACTCCAGTGTTCACCAGAGCCAAATGGATCAGCAAAATGGGGTGTATTCATAAACGGAATATTATGCAGCCCTTAAGAAGATGAAGTACTAACAGAGGCTGTAACACAGATGAACCTTGAAAACATTAGAGGAAGTGGAAGCAGCTTGTCATAAAAGACTACCTATGACACAAGTCTTTTATATAAAATGTTCAGAAATTGTGGTGATGGTTGCACATATTCGTGAAAACACAGCCACTGAATTTTACACTTTACATGGGGTGATTGTATGGTATGTGAATTATATCTCAATAAAACTGCTTGAAAAGCGTTATGAGGATTTCGCGCTATGGCCCAGTGGGTAAAGGATCCAGCATTGCCACAGCTGTGAAGTGGGTCACAGCTCTGGCTTGAATTCGATCCCTTGCCCCGGAACTGAGAAAATGGCGGGGGGGGGGGGACGTTGTTAGAAGGTAAGTCATACTGGCAAGTTATGACTAAGACTAACAAGTTACACTGGCACTTTGTCCCTTGAGCCTCGGTAGGCACAAAATAAGGTATGAGTAAATTGAGTTTTATACTAACGCACAGGACAAAGACAACAGAGCTAGAACAACTGCTCTGCATTTTAACAATATGAATCACGAATTTGATAAAAACGGAAGAGACCTTTTGGGAAGACATGAAATGAATAAATCACATAGTATTGTCCAGAAGGAAGAGAGCAAATGCTTGCTCTATGCGTGCTGTAATCAATACGTATCTAAACACTCATGTGTGAACAAACTCTAGCAGTTAAAAACAGGTGGAAAGTTAAAGAAACACACTACTATAAATCCAGAAATATCTTAGGGTGGGGAGTGTGGTTAAAAATGCTTTCGCAGTCTAAGTATACGATTTATTCCACAGCAGAATTCACTATGGGAATATTTTAATAAAAAACATTTTTTAAATGCATGGGATATTTTTGAGTCTTTGCAGTTCTAGGATGATGAGTGGGAAAGAAGTTACAAGTTCCACTGGTGAGAATTTAGTAACAGCTTTTTCATCAAAATGCCTCCTCCAGTTTTAATAGGTAACAATTTTGCCAGTGGAATGAAATGCGAGATACTTCTCACCCTTTTCTGGAGACTTCCCTTCTGGACTCATTAAATTCACCTCTCAAACAGCCCTCTCACCTCCCACAGAAATATAGAAGCAAACATTGTTGCATGATTTAAAAATATTCACAAATAAGTAGCAAAATGGAAAGACCACGCATTAGGAGACAGACCCTTATCATGGAATCAACATGAGTAAATTTCTTGCTTTGGAGGACTTAATTTACAGATCTATAAAATGAGGTTAGTGTTCTGTTACTTACATAACAGAATTTCTAATATAAAAGTAAGATGAAAATTTAAAAATTGTGTAAGAAATTAACACGATACATAATTGAATATGGATAAATTTTATTTTTATTCCCATTAAAAAACAGCGGTAATTCCAAAGTACATCAAAGGAAACAAGGTCTGACTTTTCAAATATTCAAACTGCAGAGGCACTAGTAAATTTTGTTGGTGTGGAGAATGTTTCTTGAAGCCAAAAGATAATGTCACTGTTGATTCTTTTGTCTGCTTCCTACAGTATATAAAATTAGTGGGTCACATTTAAAAGTCAAGTCTATGTGTAAATTTCACCTGCTGCAGAGTGGGGACCATGGAATTAATGTTTGTTTCCTCTTCGATGATGGTACTTAAGAACGGAAATAATCAACTCATTACATTTTGGTTGGAAATGATAGAAAGAAGAGGAAACCTGGCCCTCTCAAATAGTCATTGTAACAAAGAAATCCTAAATTGTCAGTTGTTTAACACAATAAGCATTTCTCTCTCACCCATACTGGCCTGGGGTGGACTAGCAGCCAGGTGGCCTTCACTGTGGTCATTCTGAGCATCTTCCGTTGTGTAGAATTATGATTCTCTAAGACCTTGGAGTCCTCCATGGGTATCCAGCTGACAGACTAATAATTTGAAAGAAGGGTTAATAGGAAGATGTTCTCAGCCGGGGAGGGAGAAGGTGAGCATGCCTTCCTGCTCGTTCCTTTGGCCACACCTACCTATAGAAGAGGCTGCTAGCACACCCATGCTTCCCATGCAGAAAGAAGAGAACGCGTTGGAAGAGCCTTGTGGCATTTCTGCCATACTTGCTACAGCATAGTCTCATCATTGTTAAAACACAAATGGAGGCACCTTCACATTTTCATGTTTGTTTCAGCCATCCTAGATTAGAACTGGGCAGCTCCAAACCGAAAGCGGTTAGGAAGGCTCCACTGACATGTTTTTATACAGAAGACATTGGAACAAAGCAAAGAGATCATGTGATTGGCTATAGCTGAAGTGGTTGCCTTGTTGCAAAAGCCTCATTGGCTGTTTGCCTTTGGTTGTTTCAAGTTTCATTCCCATTGATTCTAGTGCACTGACCCTGGCTTGGGTTTCAGTTTGCTCACATAATCTACCAAGGCTTTAGAGTCCCCTTGGCCTGGTGGCCTCCTGGCTAACTAATTTATCATGATGTAGCTGAATTTTTTTCAGTGAATTTTGTTCTAATTATAGTTGTACAACCATCATCACAATCTAGTTTCACCTGAGTTTGTTCATCTAACTACTGAATTGGAATATATTACAGCTTCATGAAGCTTATGAGTCTGTAATGCAAATCCCACATTTCTTATCTGATTTGTGATTGTATTTCTAAATTTCAGATGTAAAGACTCCACCATTTCCACAGTTTGAAGAAGATACCTGGATGGCGTGGATCCTGTGCTATTCCTTTAATTCAGCTTCTGAATTCAGTGTTTTTCTCAAAAATCTTCTGAGCTGCTTCCCTTACAGAATATGAATTCACAGATTTCTTTCTTCCTTAAGATGGTTCATAGCATCCTCACATGAGGAACACTACACAGAAACAATATAAAGCTTTCAATGGAATCTTAACAAAACAAACATTAAAGGGAGACCAAAAAGAATGCCAAGAAAATTCTGCTTACTAAATAGAAGACTGAATGAAAGTGTTTTTCTGAAGTCTGTGTTTTAAACATCAAGAGATTTTCAAAATTTCCCCTGAGATTATTTCACTGTATTAACACATTCTCAAAGCTTAAAATTTATTCTTTGAAAAATTAGCCCAAAGAATAGCACACAGTGCCTCCAGAGAATACTCTAAGATACTCTCTCGTTGGGCATTAAATTTTATTCTTAGAGACTAAAGTAAAAGAGAGTGAAGGTAAGATTATAGTAAGCCCCCAACAAACAATGTTGAAAGCAATTGCTAGTTTTCTTAAGGAGTTCACATTCATACTTGAGATCAATTTAGAATGGAGAATAACCAATTCTAAACTATATAAGACTTGAGGTTTCAAAAAGTAGCATTATAGGTTTATTTTTTGTTATTTTGAGTTTTACCAATGAGTTTAGGATGATGGGAACCATTTGACTTAAACACAAATGCCCGATCTGTATCAAGGAGAATATATGGCAATCCCCCTTTCTGCTTCTCCATACCCTAAATTAACAAGCTCTCCTGACCGAATTTGAAGATTAATTCAAATTGATGTGCCTGCATGGAGTACCTACCTCCTATCAGGGACCATGAAGATAGGAAGGTAATGAAAACTTCACTCCTGATGTCAAGCTGTTCATGGATTCGTGGATGAGATGTAATACACATAAAAATACGCCGTGATGGGAGTTCCCTGGCGACTCAGGAGGTTAAGGATCCGACATTGTCACTGCTGTGGTTCTGGCTGCAGCTGTGTTGCAGTTCAATCCCTGGCCCAGGAATCTCTGCATGCTGTGGGTGTGGCCAATCGATACATAAAATAAGACGATGAAAGAGGCAAAACATAGGCAACCCTTGCTGGAAATACAGGCAGCGAGAACTTCATTCTGGCAGGGCTGGGAGGATGAGGGATGTGATCAGGAGTCATTTAGAACAGCCAGAGTCAGCTTTTGGAAATCACCCTCAAAGTCAGTTTTCGTTCTCCCGGGTACGCAGATGGCAGCGGGGAAGCCGCTGGCCTGCGCACGGAAATAGAAGCAGAGAAGGAGGAGACCAGGGCGTGAGGAGACCCAGGAAGGAAAACAGTAATCTCTGGTTTCTCAGCTTTCAGATCCGAGAAACCCATCAGGTTCTCACAACAGAACCAGCCAGGGAGACCCTGAGAATATAATGGGCTGGACTGGTGCCCACATTTCATGGATAGTAGGGTGGAACTCCAAGCGGTGTTTTCTCCATATTCTGTGCTGCATGGAGGGAGGGAGGGAGAGTTACAGTAAAAGTCTTCCAGGTGAGAAGTCAGTACCCCATTTCTGAATGTCCCAATTGAGAATTTTACATGATATTGCTCTTTGTACATGATACCCATTTGATGGATCTGTGGATTCATTAATTCTCTGGGAGACTAGTTCTTCACACAGCAAGGTGGCGGCCACCTGGATCTGACGTCTGGCGGTAAGAATGGTCCATTCACCGCGGCAGAGGTATTGAGCATCCACAGAGAGGAATATTGTGTGGGGTGGTTTTTCCTGCATTCTGACTCTCACTCCCTCCCATTTTCAGGCTATAAATAGAAAGGTTTTGGGAATTGTTTCTTAACTATTGAATTTTGACACTGCCATAGATATATTCGTAGTTTATGTATTTTAATTGTATTTCCCCTATAACTTATGACAAAAGAGGGTACCAATAGGTTGTAGAATCTGAGCTGCAAGTTTTATTTTAACAGACACTGGAAGTGAAAGAGATGATGCTTTTTGTTTCCTTCATTAGCTTCTGTAAGTACTTAGAAACTTCCAGAGTTAAGACATCAGACTCACCATCACCTGCAGGGTTTAATTAAAAAGGTTTTCCTTTCCTCCAGCTACCCACCTCTATTGGGGAGGATTCCCATTAGATTTTTAAGGCTCCCAGATGATTCTGATGATCAGCAAAGCACTGGAAATACCAAATTAGAGTACCCTAACTGTAGAAGCACACCTATTTAAATGTGTTCACAGTAATTACTTTCAGGATAATTAATGTTTTCATAATCATTAAAGAAAGGGTGAAACCAGATCTGTTATTCTGAAGCCTGTACGTGCTAAGGTAAGATGGGGTGTGGGAGACGTGAACCACCCTAGCGAAACACAGGCAACAGGAGAACATCTACAGACCATAGCGCAGACCCCTGCTTCTCCCAGGAGTGGACGTCAGACCTTGTTAGAAATGCAGACGAACCCACTTTGATGAATAAGAATCCGCATGGTAACAAATTACCAGACGATTCCCACCAGGAGGAAAGTTTAAGAAGCCTTAGGTTCTCCTCCTTGACGGCCAATTAGAAGCAAATGAGATCATCTTTATTTTTTTTAACTTTTTTTTATTAAAGGAGAGTTGATTTACAGTGTTGAGCTAATTTCTGTGGTACAGCAGAGTGACTTAATTATACACATGATATTCATTTTTCAAAATATCTCTTTCCACCATTATCTCTCCCAGTAGATTGGATATAGTTCTCTGTGCTATCCGGTAGGACCTCACTGCTTACCCATTCTACGTGTAATAGTTTCCTTCCACCAAGCCCCAGCTCCCAGTCCATCCCACTCCATCTCCCCCTCCTCCCCCTCTGCCACCACGAGTCTGCTCTCTATGCCTGTGAGTCTGTTTCTGTTTTGTAGATACGTTCACTTGTGCCATATTTTAGATTCCACAGATACAAGATATCCTGTGGTATTTGTCTTTCTTTTTCTGACTCAGTTTCCTCAATATGATAATTTCTAGTTGCGTCCATGTTGGTGCAATTGGCAATATTTCGTTCTTTTATATGGCTGATGAGTAATCCATTGTATATACGTACATCTTCTTTAACCACTCATCTGTCAGTGGGCATTCAGGTTGTTTCCAAGTCTTGAATATTGTGAATAGCGCTGCTGTGAACATAGGGTGCGTGTGTCCCTCTGAATCACTGCATTGTCCAAGTATATGCCCAGGAATGCGATTGATGGAGCATATGGTGATTCCACTTTTATTTTTTGATGAACCTCCAGACCGTTTTCCATAGTGGCAACTGAGACAAATCTTTAAAATGGCAATTCCAGGAGTTCCCATGGCAGTGCAGCAGAAATGAATCCGACTAGCATCCATGAGGATGTGGGTTCCAACCCTGGCCTCATTCAGCGGTTAAGGATCCAGTGGCAGATAAATAAATAAAATGGCCGCTTCAGGTTCCCACCCCAGAGAAATATCAGGTTCTAGGGATGGAGCCTGGGCATTAGTGTTTTGGAACCAGTGACAATTCTGCTTTGTAACAATGCTATTTATGTTTTCTCCCACTCTCTCCTGGCAAGCCAATGGATACCTCCTTTGATGAACTTGGCAGTGAAGCTCAGCCTGCTGCCCTGCTATGGTACCTGTACTAAGAAACGAGCATCACGTTAGCCCCACACACTGGCTGGGGACAGACTTAAGGCTCTGACACCCCAGGCCAGCCCCTTTATCTCCTCTGGTACCCACGAGACCAAACCAAGTCTTTCCCAGTGATGAAAGTATGACAAATTGCCTCTGATGAGCCCAAGCACTCCTGTGATCAGTGATCTCACTGTATTAATTAATTCTGAGTCTGTCTTTCATCATGAGATGAAAACCATTTTCATAATTCTTTTAACAAATGGAAGAATTAAGCTAAAACCTATCATCAGACCTCTAATCTTAGGTCAATAATTATTTTATTATAAACTTAGAGGGACAGGAAAAAAGGAAGTAAATATTTCATTAACAACCAAACTTTTCCCAATATCATGAGTATAATTTTAAAATAAAAATTAACCATAATAGAATTGCATTGCCTGGAGTCTTATAGAGTTCAACGCCAGATGATATGATCAGCCTCGTAAAGCAGAATGTTCAAGGAGTGAACTCAAATTTCTCAAATGCAGGTGAGGTTAATAGGGTACAGTTTAGGTGGCGTGAGGCTGTAAACATCACAGAATCATTATAAGATGTTGATCTCTGCAGTTTTCTCTTACTGAAGGATTGCTGATTCAGAGAAGAGGCCTTCCTTTTGCTTTTAAAGATCTTTCATCGTTATTACCTGCTGGCCCTAATTGTCTCCTCCTCACACTGGATAATAAAGAACTGAAGAAGATACTCATTCATTTTAAAATATTTCAGGAGTTCCTGCTGTGGTCCAATGGGATCCACAACATCTCTGGAGTGTTGGGACACAGGTTCAAGCCCCAGCCGCGCACAGTGGGTTAAGAACAAAGCATTGCAGCAGCTGTGGCATATGTCACAGATGCGGCTCAAATCTGATCCCTGGCCTGTGGGCAGCCACCGCCCCCCCCCAAATTAACCTTATCCTACCTGTTTATGCTCATCCAATGAGCTATTTATAGAGTATATTTACATGTATCACCATATTTAATTCTCTTGCTAGCCTCTGGGTTATTATTTCAGTTCAATTTATAGATAAGGACACTGAAAGAATTTTGATATGCAGATGCACGTTTGGAGATTACATTGCCTCGATTCACTGATGCGACTCCTTGAGGATTCAAAGTTACCCTCAAGTTTCAAACCTGACTTAGGAGTGGCTACTGAGCAGGTGCCGAGACCCGGGAGCTGCGCAGAGAAGAACGTCGGAAGCATAACACGGTGTCAGAACTCAATGAGCTTATAGTTATTGAGGTGGAGGAAAAAAGCATTTTTCAACGAAAAAAATTTTAAATGAAAAAGCAGCATGTACCAGATAATGGCATTTTTTCAGCATGTGAAATGATGGAAAAGGGAGGGAAGAGCTCTGAGATAGGAAAGGGAGTCCCAGCTTTCGCCTGGAGGACCCTGAGAGGTCACGTTCTCGCCCGGCCTCGCCACACTCACCTGGAAAGGAGGGATTTGCTCTGAACTTCACGAGGTCTGTCCGGTTCCGAAACCTACTGCGTGGGGCGAACGGAGCTCGGAGTTAGGACTGCCACCCGGCCAGTCGCTGTGGGCAAAAGGATCTGACACTGAGGCATCGGGAATGACTGGGCGGCCGGGGCCTGCTGTACAGCACAGGGAACTCCACCCAGTGTTCTGCAACCATCTAGGTGGGAAGAGTCTGAAAGAGGATGGGTGTGTGCGCATGTGTTCCTGGATCACTTTGTTGTACAGCAGAAATGATAACAACCTAGTACATCAATTCGACCTCACTAAAAACTTGGAAGAATGAAAAAAAAAAAAGATCAAATATTTCAGTGGCTCTCCAGCCCAGAATAATTTATAAATACCAGCTAAGTTTAAACCCTGTAAAAAGAAGTGAGCAATAAAATCGAATAAGCCATAGGCTTTCCTAGCTAAAAAAATTAATTTAAAAAATGGAGCCCCTGTCATGGTTCAGCGATAATGAACCCAACTAGTATCCATGAGGATGCAGGTTCAATCCCTGGCCCTGCTCAGTGGGTTAAGGAGCCTGCAGTGCCGTGAGCTGTGGTGTATGTAGACCACAAGTGTGGCTGGGATCTCGCATTGCCGTGGCTGTGGTGTAGGCCGGCAGCTGCATCTCTGATTTGACTCCCAGCCCGATGAAAAAAAAAAAAAAAAGAGCCAGGAGAAGAGGCTGGGGAAGTGTGTTGGGATCGGTAGTGCAGCAGAAATTTCAACTCTGACAGCCTGTGTAATCCTTCTCTGAATTGTAAGAGCCCTCTCGAGCTAACGCAGGGAGAAGTAGATTAAGCACGGATACTAATTCTGAGGGCTCTCGGTTCAAAGTGCACTTATGTTCTGCGTAAATTTCCTCACTGCCATTTGCTGGTATTGCGGTACCTACCACGTGATAGCCAAGTATCTGTGAGCGTATCTGAATACAGAAATAGACTGTGTGTGTAAGGAACGGTTTTTATTTTTTTCTGCTGTTGTTGAATTCATCTTCGCAGTCCTCTTTGGACCTGCTCCAGGTCCTTTTGCCCCACAGGTGCTAAATAAATGCTCGCTGAATCGGACTTTGTTGCTGAACAGGATAAGGGAGAAGCAAAGTGCACTTTCCTTCTCTCATCCTCAAGACTGGGAGCTGGTGAGGAGACCAACAAGAGTCAGAAAAAGGGAGTTGCGGGCCACTCCTTTGGACTGGTAGTTGCAGTCTGACCAGCTGAAGGTTGACTCGGTCCAGAGCAGCATGGGTTTGACCAGGACACACCAGGCGTATGTAGTTAGCCACAAGCCCCACCCGCCCCTATTGTGCCCCTGCTACCACACTCCTTTAGGTTACTGGCCCTGTCCTAGAAATCATTTGAGATTTTAACTCCAGATCTAGAAAGCAACCCAGAGCCAAGAAAAGCTTAGACATGACATCTGTCTGCTAACAGTTTAGACTGACAAATGATTTTATTATTTTGGAGCTTTTAAAACATTTCAGCAAAATGCAAAGTAGTTCTAAAACAAATATCAGGTATTTTCTCTGAGTCTCTCAACAAATAACTGCCAAGATATGAAGTTCGGTTATCAGAGTATGAGAAGTAAACTTCTGAAGAATATATGTGAAAATATGCAATGATTTTCCCACACGTGTTCTTTGCTTTGGAGCCTTCTTTGTCTCAGAGATTGGATACATTTTCTTCACATATGCGTAATATGGTTAGTCTGCCAGACCCGCCTTGTAAACATCCACCACTTACACTGAGTTCTTGAATCTCTTTGAGTCTCAGGTTTTTTATTTGTCAGGTCAAGAAATAATAACCACCAAGTGGGGTTATCTTAAGAACTTGAGAACTGATGCTTATGGAGTGTTTAGCATGTTTTAGGTCCCACACTAAGTGTTATACGTGAACTAACTCATTTAACCTCTCACTAACCCAAGGCAGCATATACTCTTATTGCCGCCCCAGCTACAGATGCGGAGACTCAGGCATATAGGGACCCGGGAGATTGCCCAGATTATAACTAGTGAGTGGGAGAGCCAGGACTCAAACTGAGGCCACTTGAGCCTGAGACCCACACTCTCAGCCCGCCACCCTGATTCCTTGCACTTGTGAAATGTTCAACCATGGCTGTGCCTCTCTTGTCTCTGACCTCTTCTTGACATCTTCATCTCCTATTTCATCAGATACCAGATAGAATATTCTGCAACTCTAGAACAATGTAAAAATGTCATGTGGGACCTTTCCACAAAAGCAAGACCTCCAAATATATTGCAGCATGAATTCTTAATCGTGTTTCAAATGTTATACCCAGACCCAGTTACTTCTGTACCTGTATTCCTGTTCTGATCAAAAGATCAGAATTTCACTAATTATATTACCAGTGGTTCAAAACTGATATTTTAGCTACATAGGTCAAGATAATTCATTTACTTTTTCAGTGGACTGTCATTTGTTCAGAATTGTCAAATACAGAAATGCTCTTTAATTCTGTGAATCATAGAAAACGTCTTCTTATATGCTCAAACTTATTTTTAAAATGAAAACATCTTCTGCAGAAAATGCTATAACCTGTACCATATATGTTCCTTCTGTAAGTAAGAATGCCATCACTAATAGTTCAACAGTTTAATTTCTTGATAGATGAAGTCAAATAAGTACATCAAACTATGCAAAACAGATCAATGCTCCAAAGCCAGCTAGGAAACAGACAACTATGTCCCCTTACATGGACATGTAACTTGGTAAACTTTTGTTATTTGTTTTGGACAGTTTGTATCTCCTCTGTTAACATCCTGTTATAGGCTGTCCGTTTTTATTTTCACTAAAGCATTTGCTTCTTTCAAAACTCCCACTCACATCCATGTTTTTTTTTTTAAGACAGCTAAACTGAAAAGGCTAATAAACAACTGAGTTAAAATCTGATGTTTAATGGAAAAGCAAATAGGTTAAGAGTATCCGCCTAATGGGTTCTTTTATAGGTAGGTTTCATGAGCATTAGTGCACGGATTCCCATGGCTCATATTGTCACCAGGTAATTTGTTTTGCTTCAAGTTTCTTCCCAGTGTTCTAGACAGTTGAGATGGCCAGGCAAGTAGCTGCCAGATAAAAGAGGATTTGCAGTTTATGTATTTGACTATTAATGTACCCAAAAGTGGATAATCATTCTGCAGCAGCTCCTTTTACTTGTCTATACAAGCTAAATGCTCTATCGTAATTATCCTTCAAAACAAGTGCCTACATCAGATGGCCGGTCCAGACAAGTGACATTGATGGGGTATAATTTTCATTCCTCTGATGCATCTGTCAGTGACAATCACCTTTCTGAAAATGATGGATGATATGAACAGTGGACTCCAAAATGACTCTTGAGCTTTCAGTGTCCTGACACTTTAACTAAAAGCTCTTATCAATAGGAAGCTCTTTGCTCAGAGGGAGAACCGGCTCAGTGTTAAATCCAAGCTAAAAATGGCTGGTCTGAAAGAGGTGATTTTTGTGAGTCATGAAAGTCTCCAGAGTCTGGGCATCTCTGGACATAATGAAGGAGAAAAGAAGACAAACATTGAACTGAGGACCTTGTTGCAATGCTAGGAAGGGATTCGATTAAAAATATCTTATCAAATTAAAAGGATTACAGAGCACCCAGTGAGTTCCTGAAAGCATGCTAGACACAATAATCACAGCACTGGATCGACGGAAGCCTTGTCCCCGCAGGAAGACACTGCTGAAATCTAGCCGTGTTGCTCTGTAGGCACGAATCCTGGGATAATCTCACAATTTGGCTGCATTTTCCCTGCTAAGTCGTCAAAAATGAACTTTAGGTTGCTGAGGCTTCACCAAGAAATATTTGTCCTGGAGTTTCCGTTGTGGCTCAGTGGTAACGAACCTGAGAAGTACCCATGGGGGGGTGGGTTCGATCCCTGGTATCACTCAGTGGATTAAGGATCAGGCATTGCTGTGAGCCATGGTGTAGGTCGCGGATGCAGCTCAGATCTAGTGTTGCTGTTGCTGTGATATAGGCTTGCAGGGACAGTTCTGATTCAACCCCTAGCCTGGGAACTTCTGTATGCCACAGGCATGGACCTAAAAAGACAAAAAAGAAAGAAAGAAAAGAAAGGAAAGGAAAAGGAAATAATAGAAAGGAAGAAAGAAAGGGAAAGAGAGAAAGGGAAAGAAATATTTGTCCTTCTAACATTTTTAGGGAGTTTGTAATAATTTGTGAGCTTTTTGTTAGAAAATCTGATCTTTTTTGTTTGCTTGATCTCAAAACTGCTCCCATCCCATGCGCCTGGTGACCGGCCTGTCCTCCAGAAGAAGTAGGTAACAGTTTGAACATTTTTTTCTGGTAATGACATTTTAATGTTCAGGCCATTTGTCAACTCCTAGAACATTCTGCCCATTTTTCTTTGTAGTTCTTCAACGAAGTTAGGCCAGAATCTTAAAAGAGGTCAAAGATAGAACAGACCCTGAATTCGTGATTTTTGTTTCAGACAGGGAAGTCCTTGAAAAAGATGTGTTAAAAAACATATAAACAATTTATAAAGGGATGCCTAAAATGGGGGCCTGGGAACCCTACATGCTGTGTCGTCGAGGAGCTGTATAAATACGGCCAATGGTCAAGATTTTGGAGAAAACAAATTCAGCCTCTGGCTGAAGAGCTTGCATACTTGGAATACTTTATGAAGAAGTAAAGCAGGACCAAGAAAAGAGGGACCATAAAGAAGGACCAAGAAAATCATGCATCAGGGACAGTGGTCCATGTGTGACTCTGTGTGAAATTAGACTATTTGGCTAAGAGTGTGGGTGTGCTGATGATCGAGGGACTTTAACTGTAACATTTGATGTAGAATTCCTAAACTCGTTTTCCATTCATTCAGCACACATCAGCACATGGCGCATCCAGTGGGTACCAAGGATGAGTCAGACACTGAGGAACCGCAGGCAGATAAAACTTTCTCTCCATTCTCAGAAAGTTCACAATCTGAACCACGAAAGATACAAAGAATACTTTCTTTCTACATTGTACCCAAGCCAGGAAAGATAGAGTTATGAAATCGTGGAAGGAGAAGGCACTGCCTCCGCTTTGTGAGCCGCCGGAGAAGGATTTGTGTGCTGAGTTGTCAAGTGAGACCCAGGGTGCATAGGAGTTCCCGCCGTGGCTCAGCGGTAATGAACCTGACTAGTATCCCTGAGGACCCAGGTCCCATCCCTGGCCTCGCTGAGTGGATTAAGGATCTGGCGTTGCTGTGAGCTGTGGTGTAGGTCGCAGATGCAGCTTGGATTCAGTGGCTGTGGGGTAGGCTGGCAACTAGCTCTGTTTCAACCCCTAACCTGAGAATTCCATATGCCTCAGGTGCAGCCCTAAAAAGACAAAAAAAAAAAAAACTGTCCATCAGGTTCAGAGGATGCCACGAACTCACTGGATGTGTGGACAAAAGTATCCAGTGTCTATAGCCAGAAAACTGGGGACAAATTTACCACACTATAAAGTATGAAAATTAATCTATCGTGATGGAGCGCTGTAGAATGCTTCCAAGTACAAGTAAGAAATGTTCAGGTTCCAGTTGTAAGGATCAGTCCCGTCGCAGAGAAGACCATGGACTGGGGAAGGGCAGGGCTCAGAGGCAAGCACCTTTAATTATGATGATGATGAAGATGTGACGGAGACATGTGCCAGCGGAATATTGTGAGCCACACGGGAAGTCCATGTGCCAACGGAATGAAAGAGCAAGCGCTTTAGCACCGCCCTTGATGACTAACTGGACACGAGGGGAGATGGAGGCGGGGCATCTAGGAAGCCCGATGAGCTTTGGCGTAGGTAACAGTGTCATCAGACCTAAGAATAGAGAGGAAGAAAGGTAATGAAAACAGTTTACACTTATTGAGTGCTCCCCAGTGTCGGGCATTGTACCAGCTCCTTCTTGTGGATTATCTTATTTCATCCGCACAATGACCCTATGGAAGGACGCAGTATTAACTTTTGCATTTTACACATGAGAAACCGAGGTTGAGAAGCATTAAACAGCTCTCCCTAGTCATACAACTATCAAATGGCAGAAAGAGCAAAAAGACCCCCGCTTTTGTCCTCTAGTGACGTGAAATCCTGACCCCGAATCCTGGATTGATAAAATCGTCCCTCCTAGCTCTCTCTTGGCTGCAATAAAACTTAAGGAAAAGCTCTGTAGCCTACGGGCTTTGCATCTGCCCTCCTATCTCTTAAGTGCCGAGTGATAGATGCAAAAGCAGCCTGTGGTTTGGGGCATGATCGTCCCAGAATCTGTACCCGGTCAAGGGGAGCACAGCCAAAGCCTGGTGACATTCTCAGGAAAGCGCCAGAGGGACCTCAGAAGAGCGCGTGCTGGTGATCAAGCTACCGTCTCTTGGGTCCAAGGCCCGCATCCCGATGCTGCATCTGGCCCTTGATGTGTCATTGTCCCTCTGTCAGCTGTTCCCTGAAGGTCCTGCCAACAGGGGGCTGGGGAGGAAGGGAAGACCAGGTCCAGGGTCGCACGCTCCCCGCCCTGCTTCCTGTTTTGGTCCACATCACTCCGCAGCAGGCGATGGCTCTGCGTCCCAGAGGCAATGGCTGCTTTCACTTTCTAGTTTTTCAATACCCAACGACCAGCCTCAACACATTGTCGACACTGGCCAGTGGCCCCCTCCCAGAACCGGGTCCCCGATGCATCTCCTCCTTCTAAGCTTTTGGAGTTATCCCTCAGCCTCTCTGTGTGGCTCAGTGTCTCCTTTCGGCCTTGTTGTCTTCCAGGCCCTACCCAACTAATTCCTTATATCCAAATTCTCTCAGGAAGGTCCGTGTGGCTCAGTGGGTTAAGGATTTGGCATTGCCGCTGCCGCAGTTCAGTGTCTGCATTGGTGTGGGTTCGATCCCCGGCCCAGGAACTTCCGCATGCCAAGGGTGTGGCCAAACATAAAAAGTAAATAAAACAAAATTCTTTCTATTAAAAAAACAAAATTCTTTCTATTAAAATAACTGGCTTAGTCGCATTTTCCTAACTAGATTGTGACTGACAGTGTCAGGTGTTTATTTTCCCCTTTAGAGCTGAAGGGAGCTTCCAAGTTTCCCAGAAGAAAAGGCTCCCAGCCGGGCTGGCGGGCATCCACGTGAGAAGGTGAATGACATGCACTGCCGCTGTGTCGTGGGGCTGCAAATATCAGAAGCAGAGGCACCACCGTGCGACACAGAAGCCTCAGCTCCGCTGCTGCCCTTTACGGAGCCATTTCACTGCCCTTCTGGCTGAACATCAGAAAGGAAGAATAAAAGAGAAACTGAAATTTCTAACGTGTTTATTATTAAAATAGTCAGATTCCCCCAGTCCATTACTTTCTGGACTAGCTGTTCAACTCCTTCCTAAGTGACCTGGTGGGAATCGTGCCCTAAAATGGTTTCCGAGGCAAGGACTCTGGCTGTGGGAGGAGTGTAGAGCAAGGATTTGATTTTTATTGGTTCTCTTAAATATAACTGCTTCTACGATCTTTAATCTCTCCCCTCAAAAGACAGAAAACCTCTCTGTTTCAAAACTTCAGAGAGTATCACACAGAGCCTCCTGATTCTGCTTGATTTCAGCGAATCAGGACTTTTTTACTGTGTTTGGCACCAGCTGAAAAAAATGGCCAGCCAGAATAAACTGCTGTTCAAATGCCAGAAGCATCCCCAAAAGGGTTTTTAGCTTTTCTAAAGGAGAAAGTTGCCTTCTGTTCTGCTCCGTAGAGCTGGGCGTCTGAGTCGCTCCCTCAGGACGTCTGTCAGCCTCATCCGCAGTGTTGCCGGTGGGGCGGGAAGGGGGCGGAAAGAGCTCGGAGTTGGCCACTCGGGTGCATTTGGAGGATGGAGGGTCATGCGATTTGCACATCATACTTAGATGATGAGTCGGGCTCCACAGGGATTGCATGCATGCGGGTCAAAGGACTTTCTCTCGCTCTGCAGAAGTGGAAGTCCACTCAGAGAGGGGAATTGATTGGCTCAGCATTATCCAACCAGCTGGATGCAGGGTTAAACCTAGGATTCAAGGCTCCGCCGTCCAAAATAAGGCCTTCCACTCATTTAAGCTCGTCTCTGACACCAGCTTTTGGGTCTTGTATCATTTACGTTTAGAGGCAGCAAGCTTTCTCTGCAAAGGGTCAGAGAGTGTATATTCTTGGTTCTGCAGCCATGCTGTCTAAACCACAGCTACCCGATTATACTACGGTAGCATAAAAGCAGCCAAACATAAACATATGAGCAAGCGTGGCTGTGTTCCAATGGAATCCTGTTTATTTACAGACAGGGAGTGGATCAGATTTGGCCACAGACCGCAGTTTGCTAGGTCAGCACAGCAAAGAGGTCTGAATAACTAGTCTTAAACGGTTCAAGTTCACGCTGTCACACTTAGAGTCTCAGGAGATACTGAGAGGGCACTGGTGGTGTTCAGAGACCCAGAAGAATTTATGCTTTTGCCCACAAGCCGTCGCAGAAGGCCTTCAGCTCGTTTTCCTAGACAGCTGTGCCAACTCCATGAGTTTGAATTCCAGCCAATGAGAAGGGAAAAGAGGACGTGGGGATGCAATGATTTCCTCTGGGAGCCACGCTTTGACTCCCATGTCGCCATGAGCCACAGGGTCACTTTTAGCTGTAGGAAAAGTCGGGGAGGTAAGTAGGTTATGGACAGCCCGGGGCCCTTCCAGATTCTGTTACTAAAGGAAGAAAGAGGGTACGAGCATTGCAGGTAAGCCGCAATCGTACCTGCAGCAGATACTGCATTGATAAGGAATCTCTTAGAATAGGCATCAAAAAGGCTGAGTTTATTCGGTCATACAAAGACTGCTTTGCTACTGCCACCTTCAAAAATGGCTGCTTTTGGAGGCCTCTTGTGGCACAGAGGGTTAAGGATCCTGTATGGTCACTGCTGTGGCTCAGGTCACTGCCGTGGCGCCCATTCGGTCCCTGGCCCTGGAACTGCTGCACCCCATGGGTGTGGGGGAAAAAAAAAAAACACACAAACAGGCAAAAAATAGCTGCTTCAATAATACTCTACCCTCTTTGAAAAGAAATGTGGGTTTATAATAGCATGGTTATAGGCTCTGGAGCAAAATATGTCTTTTTTCTTTTCCACTGTTCACTGATTTTGTGATCTCCCTCAGCGTCGCCGTCTGCAAAACAGATCCGAAGTGGATTACAAGAGAAGACTTACGTACAGGTCAAGATCCACAGCAGGACGTCAATAGATCAAAAATGTTAGCCCTCTCCTCCTTTGTAAAACGGGGAATTAAAAACTCTTGTTAGTAGATGGAGGGATTTTTCAATGCAGGCAAAATGAATAGGCTTTAACTCTCAAGTTCCTTTTTTTTCCCCCCTTAGCTTTATTGAGGCATGGTTGACAGATAACACTGGATATATTTAAAGTATAAAATGTGATTCTTGGATATATGTATACATTGTGAAATGATTACCACATTCAATTAATTAGCACACTCACCCCCTCACAGAATTACCTTTTTTGCAGGAAAAGAACACTTAAGCTCTACTCTCTTCGCAGATTTCAACGGTATAATACAATTGTTAACTGCAGTCACCAAGCTGTACACAAGGTCTTCAGAACTCATTCATCCTATAACAATGTCTGTTCCCTCTGACCAACGTCTCCATATCTCCCTCACCCCCAGCCCCTGGCAACCACAATTCTTCTGTTTCTATGAGTTCAAAAAATTTTTTTAATTCCGCAGATAAATGATACCCATACAGTATTTGTCTTTCTCTGGCTTATTTCACTTAGAATAACGACCTTCAAGTGCATCCGTGTTGTCACAAAAGGCAAGATCTCCTTTTCTTTTTCATGGGTGAATAATATTCCACTGTATGGATAAAGACATGTAGCACATATTTTAGAGGAACTATGTTATCACTGCTTATGAAAATGGACAAGGAGTGGATATTCCAACAATTCCTCCAGATTGAATACCAGATGCTCTTAGAGAGAGCCTTGTGTGTATACCACCTGCACTCGCCAACACAGATAGGACGTTAACTGGTGTTTATTGGCAGGACTGTGGCGTCCGGTTTACTTGGCTTAATAGTCACATTTTAAAAGCATTAGACGCTTGATTCAAGCAGTGAAGGGGTCTTCCCCTGCTTCTTGGTCATCAACCACACGGTCTTGAAATGCGTCAGAATGCAAGGGAATCACAAGCTTGATTTTTGTGACATTTCCTTTAGCAAATGATTGTTTCCAGAGCACCCAGCTCAGTAAGAGCTTGGTCCAAGATAACGAGTTCCATGTGCCCACAAATTGGTAGCAGCCCGCTTCCCTCCCACATTTGCCACAGTGTCATTCTATACCTTGGACTGGGCTCCATGGCAAAGCCAGCTGGCAGAGCTCAAAGATGCCAACAGAGCGGGGCATGCCCAGAGCCCAAGTTCACTTCTCTGCCTGACTGAGGCAGGCTAATGTCTGGCTTTTGTTCACCCACAGAGTGTACTAAAAAGGACAAAGATAATATGTGACGAGCTGAGTGATTCCCCCCCGCAGAGTTCAGGGCCCAGTGAGGTTTTCCGTTTGGCAGCACCCTGGGATACCCTGTACATCCTGTTAAATGACTCCCTGGCACATCCCTTGGGTTTCAGTCTGTTCTGCTCTGAACTTGCCCGAAAAATGGCCTTCAGTTCGCTTCCCTGCCTTTGTGCTCACCTTGCTTATCGCGTGAGGCTGACCAGGGAAGCCAGGCACTTTCTTGTTACATCCTTCTTGGGATCCTCTCCAGATCCACTGTGAACACAGCCCGCTGGAGAGGGAGCTTCAGACACACAGGGCTCGCAGTCCTGTGATGCTGCCGGCACAGCTACACGAACAGGCAAGGTGCCCCACCCAGAGGCTGTCAATCCACATGATGGCCAACAGCCTATGGTCCAATAACGCTGATGTGATTCAAAGCGTCATTCCAATCCACTCTCACTGAGTTTGAATAAGACTCATGCTAAGGAGCTCCTGTTGTGGCTCAGCGGGTTAAGAACCTGATGCTTTCTCTCTGAGAATGCAAGTTTGATCCCTGGCTTGGGTGACTGGGCTAAGGATCCGGTGTTGCTGGGGCAGCTGCAGCTCCAATTCAACCCCTAGCCCAGGAACTTCCGGAATATGCAGCAGCTGCTGCCATAGGAAAAAAAAAAAAAATATATATATATATATATATATATTCATGTTAAAAAATTTAGCAGCTCAGAAACTGAAAGATTCCCACTGAGAATCTTTAAAGAGGAGCCTAATGAAGTGGCCCAGTATCTCAAGCATTAGAATTAAGGTCCTGGGAAAACTTTGTCTCCACTGTGCCTGCAGACAATGAGAACAGGGTCATTCCTGCATCTTCCTCAAGTTTACGTACCAGATGGGTAGCCAGTTTTGTCTTCTCTATTTTCCCGTATCATTACAACAAAGTCAAGTCATCTGCATTACCTAAAAAATTCTGAGTTTGTCTATTTCTTGCAGCGCTCTGGTCACAACCTTGGCTTTTCTCCGTCACAGTTCTCAGGGACCCCCAGCTATGCCACCTTCACTGAAAACCGGCTCACCTGTTCTCCCCCGCATCCCACCCCCAGGCTGTTCTTTGGAGATGCTGACATTCGACAAAACCTGGACACTTAGTGCTCCACCGGGAATCAGGCTGCTCCTGCATCACGATGGGTGGCGAGGGTGGACTTTGACAATCTCCAAAGCAGTGATTCAAATACCTCTGAACACCTGTAACACCCAGAGCCCCTGCTTTGGTTCTGTAGGAAGCCGCCTGCTCACTCACACTGGGGGAAATAGAAGAGCCTCAGAACCACCACGCACTTGCGTCTTCTTTGGTGTGTAGATTTCCTCGGCGATTGATTGTTCCTGGCTACCAGCTCCATGCAGTGGAAAGACCAGTGGACCAGCAGTTGGAAGAACCTGGTTCTAGGACCTGGATTTACCACATTATTAGGCATCAGGTTAGATTTAATGTTGTTGGGTCTCAGGAGTCTTGTGTAAACTGGAAGTATAAAGCCTGCTTCCGTGGACCACTTAGGGTATAGAAGTAGTAACCAAACCAGCGCCACAGGGCACTTCTTAAATACTGTGAACCTAAAGACACATCATCTTCAAAACCTCCCCTAAAACTTTTGATGGTTTCCTTGAGTTCGTGCTGTAAGATTCTAATGTAATTTTCAGAAGTAGATACATACGTTTTAGAACTATAGGAACATTGTGTTAAAACCAGCTATTTTTTAAACTTCACTGTCTGCATTTAAGGGGTGACAACATAATTTATGTCAGTGGGAAGACTGCTCTTTCCTTTGGGAAAATACGTTAAAGACCTTTGGTTATGTAAAGATCTTAAGTACCTGAGCCAAGCGTGGAAGGAAATTGAAGAGAAAGGGAGAGAGAACACAACTACCCTGAGCATCATTTTACAGATGGCTCTTTCATAAGGGGTAGGAGTGGGGAGATCCCTCGCTGCAGAGATTTGGTCTTGGATGATTTTCCTGTCTTCCTCTGGTAGATCTAAGAGAAGGGGCCGGGAACTAGGGAAAGAGCAAATCTGCGGGGGGCTCTGTTCTGAAGAAGAAATCCAAGAAATAAGCTGGTGACCAAGGATGAGGTCAGCCAAGAAAAGAGCATGGTTGACGGATTTAGATTTATTATTATTATTATTATTATTATTATTATTATTATTATTATTATTTAAAGCCAGCTACTAAGTTCAGATTTGTTAACCAACGTACGCCCTCAGCTTTGCTGAGCAGAAAAAGAGGCTGGGTCTGCATCCACGCCCGAGACGGGGTAAGGGGACAGGGCAACTTTCCTTCCCGCCAGAGAACCCCGGTGCCCTGGGGAAGGTGTCATCTCTGTGTTCCAGGCACAGAAGGCGACCGGGGGAGGCCAGCAGGAGGGAAGCAAGGGGTCGTGCACAGACTGAAGTGTGACAAGACGGATCTGTGGAAATCAAAACCAGGAGGTTCAAAACCCTGGCAGTTTTCCAAAAATCAGGGGAAGGGAGCCCAGCAAAGGCGAGCGATCTCTGCGACATCCGAGTTTGAGGTTTTCCATGAGCGTCGGTAACATCCCAGCGTCCTGGAGCCCAGCAGGTCTGGGCCTCCCTGCGCAGAAGTCCTAGCAATAGACCAGGCGGCATGACGTCCTGAAACACAGAAGTTAGCTTTGAGCCCCTGCGGCTTTGGCTAAATTGCTCGTATTCTGGGGCTCAATCTCCTCAGCTGTTTTAAGTTCCTGCAGAGTTGCTGTAAGCGGTAGAGAGAAAGTCTGTGAAGGGTCTTATTTAGTAAATGGTAGCCACTGTTGGTTATATGCAGAGGCACGCAACCCCTATGCCAGCTGCAGCGAATAGCAATTCGGGGAGGCAAACATTGAAAGTTTATTTTGAGACACACTTACGCTTGAAGCACAGGCTTCTGGGGCGGGGCGGGGGGGCAATGCTGCCACACCTAGATTGTACTAAGGGTTGTAGACACCAAGCATTCAGTATTAGCTTAGACACCAAGCTCTTTCCACGCTACCTAGCAATTTATTTCTGGGTTAATATGAGGTGATAGTTTCAACCTATAAATCCTATTAAGTTTGAATCCTGGTTACTTCAAGGTAATGCATAAGAAACTAGGTTGTCATGGCAATTTAGAGCTGAGACTCACACCCGATCATAGACCCTAGCTCTGCGGCTCAAGAGACAGTATGTCTCCCATGCTTCATTTTTCATTCTGGAATTTTCTTCCCTTCCAGCATCCAGAGGTGCAATTTCTAGAGTCTCTGGGGGGCAGAGATCGCCTTTTTCGATTGGTAGAAGAGTGCTCAGAGGTGGTAATTAGAAATCCAATGGATGCATTTTTATGTTGGGAAATTTTACATTGGAAAATTTTATGTATCTGAGAGCTTCTAGTAATGACTATTTTTTAATCTAATCGTTTGAGGTAAAGATAGAAATAATCTTCAGGCATATTTCCCTGGATATCGACTCCACACTGTTCTAAATAAAACCCTTTCATTATCGAGTTTGAGGCTGTATTTTCAACTTCCAGCAAATAAAACCTACCTCTCACACTTGAGCACTCTCACCGAATTTAGGTCAAGTACATATTTCCGATTCCTCTTGGTGACATAACTCTTACATTGTTGTGAGTTACACAAATGCCCCAAACTGTGTGAATTGTGTCTTCTATACACATAGGAAGATCGCTTTATCCTGAGACTTTTCCGGGAGGTTTGAGGTGTTAAATTGTTTACCCCGTTGGTGCAGAGTGGGACGGCAGAAGAATGATGCGTTTTGTACGCTGTTCTGGCTGTTTCTTATACCATTTTTGACAGTTTTGCTTCTTTTTTCCCAGAGAACACTGTTTTGTTTTAGATTCAGGAACTGAACTCTTTTTTTTTAATTACTTAATGAACTTTATTACATTTATAGGTGTACAACAATCATCACAAAGGAACAGAGCTCTTGACTTTTAGAGGGCTGGCAGACTTGCGGATTCATCTGCCAACATGGGGGCAGAGACGCCAATAATTGCTGCCTGATCCTGACATTTTCTTGATCTTTCTGCTTTCAAGCACCACTTACCACTTTATGTAAGAAAATGCTTTTTCTTTTTTCTTGTTTTTTGGTCTTTTTGTCTTTTTAGGGCCGCACCCACGGCTTATGGAGGTTCCCAAGCTAGGGGTCTAATCGAAGCCACAGCAGCCGACCTACACCACAGCCACAGCAACACCAGGTCTGAGCCGTGTCTGCATCCTACACCACAGCTCACGGCAACGCCAGATCCTTAACCCACTGAGCAAGGCCAGGGATCAAACCCGCAACCTCATGGTTCCTAGTCGGATTTGTTAACCACTGAGCCATGATGGGAACTCCCAGAAAATGCTTTTTCTTGAAGAATATATTTTTTAAATATTTCCAAGGGAATAAAATGACCTACAGCCATACAGACATGTTCTTATGTATGTCCCCTGGAAATTCATTTAAAATGAAGATCATTAGGCCCTGGCCACCTGTTTAGAACTATCAAACCCAGCTGTGAAAGAAAAACATTGAAAATGTCACTGCATGATTATAAACATCATTTAAAAGCATTCCTAGGGAGTTCCCGTCATGGCTCAGTGGTTAATGAATCCGACTAGGAACCATGAGGTTGTGGGTTCGATCCCTGGCCTTGCTCAGTGGGTTAAGGATCCGGCGTTGCCGTGAGCTGTGGTGTAGGTTGCATACGTGTCTCAGATCCCGCGTTGCTGTGGCTGTGGCGTCGGCCAGCAGCTGCAGCTCCGATTAGACCCCTAGCCTGGGAACCTCCGTATGCTGCGGGTGCAGCCCTAGATAAGGCAAAAAAGACAAAAAAAAAAGCATTCCTAAAAGGAACAATTACTTTAATATTCAAAATAACCATACATGAGGGTGTTGCTGTTATCTCTGTTCTACGAATGCAGAGAGTAGATTTCAGGAACATTCTGAAGATTCCCAAATTCATAGAGTCAATAAATGGCAGGCCCAGGATCAAATATTCTCTGGTTGTAATAATGTATTTATTAAGCTCTACTGAGAAACTGATATATGCCAGCCTCCTAGCTAAGGGTCAAGATTCCCTGTTCCGCTCTTTAGGAAGATATAAGGCAGACAGACATGCCAGCCAAGAAATTGACACGCTTTGTGATACATGGTGAAAAAGGAAGAAGAAGGAAGGAAGGGAAGAAGGGAGGGAGGGGGGAGGGAGAGAGGAAGGAAGGACGGAAGGAAGGAAGGGAGAAAAAGAAAGAAAGAGGGAGGAGGGAGGGAAGAGGAAAGAAAAGAAAAGAAAAAGGAAAGTGCAAGGAATGGGACTTCATTCTTTCTGGGAGGCTAGGGAAACTCCCAGGAGGGCGATCCATGTGATTTGAGTTTGAAAGGATGACACTGGCTCAGGGACGAGTGGAGAGAAGTGCATGAGGAGTGGCCCAGGCAGAGCGGCCTCCTTACACGCTTGTGGATGGGAGCAGGTTGGAATCTTGAGAATGTGAAGGGCCAGGGCCGAGTGGTGGGAGCAGAAGCTGGTTAAGGAGGCAGCAGAAAGGATGTTGAAACTTTGGGCGTCTCTGTTTTATCTTCACCTATGGTTCCATTCTTCCAGAGCCTTCCCGAATTTCTGTTTACATTTGGCAAATGCGACGTGGTTTTATTTCGCTTGTCTTTTTAAACCCATTAACTCTTCTGGAACCCAACAGACTTTACACATCTTCTCATCACGAATTAAAGAGTCTCATATTTGCAATAGCTATATAAAACCTAATTTCTTCAAAGTGATGATGACCCTCTCAAATCAGCCCCAAGACGCTGGTGGAGCAGCACTTTGAAGGTGTCATACCAGTTTGGGACACTGTGGTCAGGAGGTGGACAAACCTCCATCCCTTGAGGGTGAGCTCAATTTCTGGAGACTGCCAAGGCCCGCTCAGGACAAAGAAACATGAATGAAGAAACTGAGCTCAAAACCGTGATTTGTGGGGAGTTCCCACTGTGGCCTAGTGGGTTAAGGGTCCAGCATTGCTGTGGTGGACTTCACAGCTGTGGCTCAGAATTGACCCCGGAACTGGGAATTTCCATATGCCGTAAGTTCAACTGAAAAAGAAAAAAAATATATATATATGATTTGCCACCTAAAATTATGTCTCTTCTAAAGCACTGAGCTCAGGGTTCTGTTGCGTTTTCTAAAAACAGCTATTTTGGAATTCAGCAAAAGAAGCACAAATAGTGGGGCAAATTGCTGAAATAAGGGTTTAGTCTCTGGAAAGTAATTTATGTGCTTCAAGAAACACTAACTCCTCCTCGCTTGGTCTGTACACTTGGCATCACCAGCTATTTGGATTCCTTACTTAAAATCAATATTTCACAGATTTTTTTTTTTAAATCAGAAATAGAGGCAACAAAGCATGAGAGAGAGAGAAAGAGAATGAGGACGCTTTCTAGTTTGAGAAGAAATCTATCATTTTTAATTCTTAGTGCTGTACATTCTATAGGTCTTAGCAAATGTATAAAGCTTGTATCCACCATTATAATATTGTAAAGGGTATTTTCACTGCCCTGAAAATCCTCTGTGCTTTGCTTTTCCGTCTTTTGAAATATGTCTCAACAACCACTAAACTTTTCACTGTCTCCATATTTTTGCCTTTTCCAGAGGGCCCTGTGTTTGGAGTCATACAGACTGTAGCCTTTTCAAGTTGGCTTCTTTCACTTACAACAATGCATTTGGGTTACTCCAAGTGTGTTCATGGCTTGACATCTCATTTCTTTTTGGTGATGAATAATATTCCATTGCCTGTATGTACCACAGCTTATGTACCCATTTCCCTCATGAAGGACACCTTGGTTCCTTCCAGATCTTGCCGTTATGAATAAAGCTGCTGTAAACATACATGTGCTGTGTTTTGTGAGGACAGAATTTTCAGCTCCTCTGAGTAAATGCCAGGGAGCACGAATGCTGAATCGGACAGTAAAAGTATTTCTGGTTTGGTAAGAAACTGCCAAGCCGTCTTCTAAACCGGCTCTACCTGCTGCATCCCCACCAGCAACGAAGGGGCCTTCCTGTTGCCCCACGTCCTCACCAGTCCTGGGCCATGTCGCCGGGGTCCTGGATTTCGGCCATTCTGATGGGCGTGTAATGATATCTCCTTGTTATTTTAATTTGCATTTCCCTGACAGATGTATGAGACATCTTTTCATATGCTTATTTGCCACCTGTATATTTTCTTTGGTGTGGTGCCTATTAAGGTCTTTGCCCCCCCCCCTTTTTTAAGTTTTTTAGGGCTGCACCTGAGGCATACGGAAGTTCCTAGCCTAGGGGTCAAATCGGAGCCGAGGCTGCTGACCTACACCACAGCCACAGCAACGCTGGAACCAAGCCATGTCTGCAACCTACACCGCAGCTCAGGGCAATGCCATATCCTTAACCCACTGAGCAGGGCCAGGGATTGAACCCATGTCCTCATGGATACTAGTCAGTTTCGTTACCACTGAACCACAACAGGAACTCCTCTTTGGCCCATTTTTTAATCAGGTTTTTGCTTTCTTATGACCAAATTTTAAGATTTCTCTATATGTTTCAGAGAAAAATACTTTATCAGATGTGTCTTTTGAATATATTTTCTCCCATTTTTCTAACGGTTGGTCTTCTAAGTCTTATGATATTATCTTTCGCAGAGCAGAAGTTTTCAATTCTAATTGCCCAGCTTATCAGTCCTTTCATGGAGCATATCTTTGGTGTCGTGTCTAAAGGGGCATAAACACACCCAAGGTCATCTAGATTTTATCCAATATTAACCTCTAAGGGTTTTATAATTTGAAATTTTAGATCCCTGATCCATTCTTTAGTTTATGTTTGTGAAGGGTGTCATATTGGTGTCTATATTCACTTTTTGTGGATGTCCAGATGCTTCAGCGCCACATTGCTGAAGAGATGATCTTTGTAGCTCTGTATCGCCTTTGCTTCTCTGGCAAAGATGTGTTAACTGCAACTAAGGAAGTCTATCTGGGGACTCCATTCTGTCACATTAATCTATTTGTCTGTTCTTTCACCATTGCTACAATGTCTTGATTTGTAGTAAGTCTGGATATCAGGCAATTAATATTACTGTTTCCTCCAGCTTTGTCCTTCTCCTTCAGCACTGTGGTGGCGGTTAGTCTGGGTCTGTTGTCTTCACATCTAAACTTTAGAATTAATTTGTTCATATCCATAAAATAACTTATGGAGATTTTGATTAGGACTGCATGGAATCAGCAGGTCAAACTGAGAAGAACGGACCATATAGGCAACATTCAGTCTTCCTGTCCATAAACATGGACTATCTCTCCCCTTATTTGGTTCTACTCTATTACATTATAGTTTTATAGTTTTCCTCATGTACATCATGTACATAGTTTGTATCTGTGTATTTCATTTTAGAGCAGTGCCAGTGTAAGTGAGCATGCGTTTTTAACTTCAAATTCTATACATTCATTGTCGATATATAAGAAAGCATTTGACTTTCATATATTAACTTTATATCCTGCAACCTTCTTATCATCACTTACTTGTTTTAGGAGATTTTTAATCTATTTTTTCAGATTTTCTATATAGATAATCATGGTATTTGCAAACAAAGACGGTTTTATGTTTTCATTCCCCATCTGCACATCTTTTGTGTTCTTGTCTTGTCTTTGCTTTCAGGAGGACTTCCAGTGTGATGTTGAAAAGGAGTGGTGAGAGGGGACGTCCTTGCCTTATACCTGATTTTAGTGGGAAAGTTTGAGATTTTCAACATCACGTTTGATGTTCTCTGTAAGTTCTTTGTAGACAGGCTTCAGCAAGTGGAGAAAGTTTAAGTTTGTTGAGAGTTTTGATCACGACTACGTGTCAGTTTTTACAAATTCTTTATATACATTTACTGATCAATCCTATGATTCTTCTCTTTTAATCCATTAATGTGATGAATTACATTCATTGTTTTTCAAATGTTGAACATCCATCCATACCTGGATTAATCCTACTTATTCCCAAGATACACTTTTTTATGCTTTTGCCTTTGATGACAATTTTTGTTGAGAATTTTTGCCTCTATCTACATGAGAGATATTGGTTTATAATTTTTTTTTCTTGTAATGTCTTTGGTTTTGGTATTCGTGTGATGCTGATCTCGTAGAAGGAATTAGTATTACTTCTGCTTCCATCTTCTGAAAGAGATTATAGAGAATCGATTTAATTTCTTTCTTAAATATTTGGTAGAATTCCCTTGTAAACCCGTTGAGGCCTGGTGTTTTCTACTTGGAAATGTTATTGATACAATTTATTTAATAGGTTTAGATGCACTCAGATCACCTATTTCTTCATGTGTGAGATTTGGCAGATGGCACTTTTTAAGAAGTTGGTACATTCTATCTATGTTATCGAATTTATGGACATAGAGTTTTCATAGTATTCCATTATTGTCTTTTTAATTATTATATGCTCTTTCATGATGTCTCTCTTTCATGTCTGATGTTGGTAATTGAGTCTACTCTCTTTTTTTCTTAATAACTTGGCTAGAAGCCTGTTGATTTTATTGATCTTTTCAAAGGACCAGCTTTTGGTTTTGTTGTTTTCTCTGTTGAATTTCTGTTTTCATTTATTAAATTGATTTGTAATTTAATTTTTCTCATTACTTTCCTTCTGCTTACCTCTGGTTTAATTTGCTATTTGTTTTCTAGTTTTACAAGGCAGGAACTTAGATTTTTGATCTTAGATCTTTTTTTCTAACACACGTATTCAATACTACAAAATCTCTCTCTGAGCCCTGCTTTTCCTGCATCCCACAATTTTTTTTTTTCATCTTTTTAGGGCCACACCCACAACATATGGAGATTCCCAGGCTAGGGGTCGAATCAGAGCTGCAGCCACTAGCCTATGCCACAGCCACAGCAACGCGGGATCTGAGCCACGTCTGCGACCTACACCACAGCTCGACAACACTGGATCCTTAACCCGCTGAGCAAGGCCAGGGATCAAACTTTCATCCTCTCATGGATACTGGTCAGATTCATTTCCGCTCAGCCGTGATGGGAACTCTGCATTCCACAAATTCTCATAAGTTTTGTTTTTATTTTCACTTAGTTAAAAATTATTTTTAATTTCTATTGAGATATCTCCTTTGACTTATGTATTATTTAGGAAATCTCAACATATTTGGTATTTTAGCATAATCTTTCTGTTATTGATTTCTATTTAATTTTATTGTGATCAGAGAGTAGATATTATAAAATTTCTCTGTTTTTAGCTTTGCTAAGATATACATTTGTTGAGACCATCCAAAATTTTGGTGAATGTTCCATGTGAGCTCGATAAATATGTGTGTCCTGCTGTTGCTGGACAGTCTGCAAGTGCCAGTTACATCCAGCTGATGGATGTTCTTGCTGAGTTCACCTACATCCTCACAGATTTCCTGTCCGCAGGACCTGACCATTTCTGAGAGAGAAATGCTGGAATCTGCAACTACGATAGAAGATTCATCTCGTTTTCCTTGCAGCTCTATCAGCTTTTGCTTAAAATATCCACCTCGGCTTTAAGGCATATACATGTTCAGGATTTTCACGTCTTCTTGGAGAGTCGCCTCTTTTATTATCATACGATAACTTTATCCTTGAAAATTCAAGTCTTTCAAGTCTGCTTTGTCTGAAATTAATATAGCCACTATTCTTGCTTTCTTTCTCCATCGATTTACTTTAATCTGTGAATCTGTATGGGTCTCTCAAATGTGGCCCCCTTGAGAGGACACCGTGACTCTAGGATTGCTCTCTCATGCATTCAGAATGTGTGTTTTGTTATTGATAAATGCTCTCCACAGTCACCTGGATTAGCGATACCTATCCCGAACAATTTCTCAACTAAAGATAAGAGCTGTTCTTCTACTCAACTCTTCTGTTCTGTTCCTGATATAGTTCTATGCACAGCTTGGCCTTAGATTCAGTGCTTTTTGATTCTGGAAAAGATTTCTTTTCCTCTGATCTAACCCTGCTCCGATAATAAATGACGCCAAACCGCAGACACCAGCCAACCCCTGATTAATGGAATTACACATCATTTTCCA
This sequence comes from Catagonus wagneri, assembly GCA_004024745.2. NCBI lineage: Eukaryota > Metazoa > Chordata > Mammalia > Artiodactyla > Tayassuidae > Catagonus > Catagonus wagneri. Next base: position 2,917,489 of record PVHT021183517.1, read on the forward strand.
CCCCAGCACTTGAAGACCAGTGGCAATATGCATAATGACATGCCACATGCTGCAAGTACTGTCGGGATGTCCTGGAAAGATTATTTATTGCCTTTGGGAGGAACCCATCAGTGGGAAGAACCGACACCCCGCCTGCGGGCTAGCCCCCACGCTCCCCGGGAAACGATCCAGTGTGTGGGAAGTCGAAACACGCAGTGTCTCCTTGCTGGCTGGCTTCTTATCTGTGGTTACCCATCTTTTATTTGGCTTATTAGCCACAAAGTAACACAAGCTCAGTCAGAATTACTGGCTTTGGTCATGTGAATGAACTTGGTAAGAATTTTTTCTAAGCAGGCTGAAAGAGACAGTAATGGAATGAAATGCACAATATGGGTCAGGCAAAGGGCACAGGGCCAGGAGTCAGAAGAGCTGGGGGCCCAAATTTGACTCTGGTGTTACAGGGGCTTGACGGCCTTGGGTAAGGTTGTGTCTGTTTCCTCCTCGTCCAAATGGAAATGACCTCATTGGGTTATCCTGAAGTTTAGAGAGAGCAGATGTCAAGGGCATGGCCTAGGCTGGTGCTAAAATATCCAGGTTAGCTCCTGAGTTCTCAGGAGACGTACAGCTCTCTCACACGGGATTGTGTGAAGGTCAAGTGAAATAATTTCCACAAGATATTTGACTTTACTTTGTAACCTCCATCATTGTGAAACGAGATGTGGCCAGGCAGAAGACTTTCTACATTTTTTTTCTTTTACTTCACTTCAGCAAAACATTTAGAGTATAATTTCAAAATCTCTGAAATAAAACTTGGCCGTGAGATCTCACAGAGCACCGTGCTACACAAATGTGTCAACAACTAATCCCCTTATGAAATAACCAGGGTTAGAATGTGTATGTGTATGTATGACCGGGTCCCTGTGCTGTACAGCAGAAATTGACACGACACTGTAAATCAACTGTACTCTACAAAAAATAAAACAAAAATAGCCAGGGTTACAGTCATAAATAAGCAAGGGGCTCTGAAAACTCAGGCAAGGGACCTACTGGGTCCTGGGAAGGCTTTTGGAGGAGAGGACATCTTATTGGAGTCTCAAAGGAGGAGAAAGACGGCAAATGCGTTTTTAAGTCGGCGAGGGCAGTGAGGATCAGGGGAAGGGTGTGGGGGCCGGGCAGGGGAAGGAGTTCCATTTAAAGGGAACCACGGGAGCCAGATCCAGGGGCAGGAAAGACCATGTGCATGTACGTGCTTGCAGGAAACCCCGTTAGTATTTGCTCAAGTGTAAAACTGGATCTGGGCTGCTGCAGGAGACAAGACCAAGCCAGACATTCAACCTCGAGGGCAACACGGGACCACTGCAAGAGTTTAAGTCAGCTTGCAATTTAGGAAGATTATCCTGCATGAGGCTTGGGGAATTAATTTAAGGCACGAGAAGAAAGGCAGGGAAAGAGTTAACTGCCTTTCAGGTCCTGTGAGAAGCAGTGCTCTGATCCAAGGTTGTGGTGGCTGGGAAAAAAGGAAGAGGGTTAGCAAAGCCTGAAGAGCAGTCTGAAGACTGACTGATGAGAGGACTAGGAGAAGAGAGGACTAGGATGATGGCCGGGTGGCAGGCCAGGTTACAGCGCCCTGAGCCACGCGAAGGAACAGGTGAGAAGGGCAGGCTGCATACGCTCTTGGGCGCGAAGGGGCACTTGAACTGGGAGAGGGCGGAGACCCCGTGGAGCTGCCCTGAAGCCTAGCCAGCCCTGGTACTTCCACCCCCTGTGGCAGCAGCTGACTCCTGCCTGACTAGCACATTTCCAGCCTCACGGCACCTGCTGGACAAAGGCAGATAATGAACAACCGGTGAATTTTGCAAGAATATCCGAGGCTCATGGACTCAAAAGGCCGTATCAGCTTGTTTGTAGAGCGGGGAAGCCTGTCGATACCTGGTTCAGCGCGAGAGGAACCCCACTCTGGCAGGGGCTCTGCATCGTGCTTCCTTACTGTCATTGGATTCCCAGGGACATCTCACACCCAGAATTCCAGCAGCCAACCCAGGGACAAGGTAGGTTAATGAATACTTAGGAAGCACACAATCAGGAGAGCCCTGTAGACCGGGGGTATGCTGAGGGGAAAAGCCACTGGAAGGTTAGTTTGTAGAGTTCTCCAAAGTTTCAGGCAATCCAAAATTAATGGTCATTCTTTCTTATTTTCTATCACTAATCTGTTCTTTTTAAAATACCATGTTTTCATCATTTGAAAAGGCTTGGGGTGGGAGAGGCTCGGCCAGGTATATTCTCTCCCATCTTGACCCAAATCCTAGGGAATCTGGTGGGCCTTGGGTTCTAATGTGTTGGTATATCTGTGACCTCCTAGAGACAATGCGTTAATACAAAGAAGGATATTAATAATGGTGGTGATTTCTCATGCATGGAGGTAATTTAAGACAAGCGAGCTGTGCCTCTGCCCCAGATTTTCACTCCCTACTAACTTTAGGTTTTATGAAGATGCTGTATGAGCAATATAGGCAATAATATGTGGTTAGAAGAGAAAAAACACGAATTATAAAAGAAGACGAACTTGTATGCTGGCGCACCTGTGCTGTTACCTCTTTCTTTCTTTCTTTGGCTGTTTTTAGGGCTGTACTCATGGCATATGGAAGCTCCCAGACTAGGGATCCGATCGGAGCTGAAGCCACTGGCCTATGCCACAACCACAGCCACAGCAACGCAGGATCCGAGCCTCCTCTGCGACCTACACCACAGCTCACGGCAGCGCCGGACCCATAACCCACTGAGCGAGGCCAGGGATCGGACCCGAGTCCTCGTGGATGTCATGGATACTAGTCGGGTTCGTTCCCTGCTGAGCCAAGATGGGAGCTCTTCTTTCTCCTTGTTTTTGATTTTAGTTCTATAGCTTTACTGTCTCTGAATATTTGGGAAGTCATTTGTGCAAAATGTTTAACACTTTTTAAAACGTTGACTCACATGTCTTCGATTATGTTGTTATCAATTGATTATATCCTATAAATTCAACTACAACAAACTTCTTTTAACCTGAGGGTAAAGATGAGAGTGGTTAAAGAAACTGACAGTAATGTTTCCCCTAATTATGGTTTAAGCAATAACACTTAAATCTCCTAAAAATCAGTTAACAGCTTCCTACACCCATAGAAGGGGCCTTCTCAATGCAAGAGCTTTCGTGACGAGTTAGTAACTGTGGACTCTGCTAACAAACTTGCCAGAACTCAAAAGTGAGGTTCAAGGAGGTTCCCGTGGTGGCTCAGCGGTAACGAGCCGGCTAATACCCATGAGGGCGCAAGTACTCAGCTCAGATCCCACGTGGCTGTGGCTGTGGTGTAGGCCGGCAGCTGCAGCTCCGATTTGACCCCTAGCCATAGGGGTACCTATGGAGGCATATGGGAACCTCCGTAGGCTGCAGGTGCTGCCCTAAAAAAAAAAATCTGTGGCTGGAGGACATCGTGTCATCGCTCCTCGCACAGGCAAAACCTTCAGGGTTCCACGAAACCGCGATTCAAAACAGGTCTTTGAAGCTAGGAAATAAACGTGACCTGCTGTTTTAAAGACCTGCTGGTACAGAAAGAAAGAAACGAAACGAAGAGAGAAAGAGAAAGAAAGAAAGAGAGAGAGAAAGAAAGAGAGAAAGGTCCTCTGTCTCTATAGAGGCAACTTGCAGGAAGGCTCATCTGAATTTCAATGGTGGCGCTGACCACTAATTAACTATAAGGCTTTAGGGTCCAGGACAGGAGAAAAGAAAATGAATTCAGGGGACATGCTCACTGAGTAAATAATGAAGCAGCAAAGTCACAAGTCACTAAAATTCTCCCCAGGGAGAGTTTCGCCCCCCCCCCCCCGGGAGTGGCGAAGAGGGGGAGGTGCAGGTGACCCGCCACGTGTCAGGTTAGAGGGTCCAGCTCACACTTGCTCCACTGAGTTTCAGCAGCTCATCCATATTTGGCCTTGTGTTTTCTCCTCTCTCTTCACAACCACGCTTTAGACGGCCTTCTGGCTTTTTCCTCCCACTCTGCTCCGCCTGGATCACCCCCATCCGACCTTGGTAAATGGTGATGCGCGTCCAGCCTGGGCTGCGTTTGCCGACCGTGTTTGCTACACACGCTTCAGGGACTCTTGCGGGAGACTGAAAACTGAAAAGAAGGGAGGGAGGGGTGGAGGGAGGGAGGGGGTTTGTTTTCTCAGTCAGACTCACAGGAGCACCTGCAAGTGGGAAGCGTTGAAAGAGAAGGCGCCTGGGCTCCCAGGCACTAAGCTCTGTGGGTAGCAGCTCCCTGGCCGGCTCCCCCATCACCTGGTCCCCAGAACCATGCCTGTTTCGCAAATAAGGAAAGCGAGGTTTAGAGGGATAAACTAACTGGCCTAAGAACACACAGCTAGAAACGGAGGAGCAAGATTTGAGGTCATGGCCATTTCGGGCGTCAAGCCCTGTGGCATTTCTGGAAGCACTGGGAGCCAATTTAGCAGACATATTGAAGCCGTCCTTGGCTTGCAGCATTAAGAAACATCTCCATCCAGCGTGCGGACCCCGACAGGAAAGGCTTGCGAACACCAGCAATTATGATTTCAGATCCACGCGGCTTCAACTACAGTAGCTAATTAGATCAAAACAGGAATCCTGACACAAACCATAGTTCAAACCAGCTAATTAGATTAAGATCAATATAAAATCTGCTTTAGACAAAGGAGCAATTGGACATTTCTGGCAGAGTTATCTGCAGGTTGAGTCAATAAGATAAGGACAGAAAACACATGTTAAAGAGTGTTCTGTGCCAGCATCCTTCCTCTGCTGTCTAACGAAGTGAGTGAGAGAAATTCCTCGGGAAACAGAAGCGAATTAAGCTGCGAAAGCTGGGAGCTGCCTCCACGGGCCTGGAGTCCAGGAGTTAAGGGCACGGGGCCTGGTAATATAGCCTCTGACCTCAGCCTTCTCATATCTGGACGGGCTTTGAAAACCAAGATGATTCGTTAATCCTTCCTCCAGGGTTAGAAGCCCAAAGCTGGCCTTCACACACAGCAGTTGTTTACCGTCAGCACAGCTCTGTAAAGAGAGTATTATCATGATTATCTTCACTTAAGAGGAAAGAGGCTTGGCAAGTGAATTTGCCCAACATTAACCCAAACAGACAGACAGAGCGCAGATGCCTACCTCCCCATGCAGTGCTTTTGAGCACCCGATCTTGGGTCCTTGGCGTGTTGATTCGCCCAGTGACAGAGCCCTGTCCCATATCCACTTAATGCTTCTGTGTCCCAGGGCCCCGGTCCGCACATCCAAAGTTTTAGAGCGGTGGTTTTTAAATATTTCAGGCCATAGCTTGCTCCGAAATTCCAGTGAAAGCTGTGGACTCGATGCCTGGTGGGGGCGGGGAGGGTCTCGCTTACACCGCTGGTGACGTCGCAGCTTACACCGCTGCTCCTGTGAGTCTGGTGTCCAGTCCACCCTGGCCGGGCCCCCGACACAGGTGTAGCTCTGAGCCCATCCTCACATTAGCATCTCAGGATCCCAGATGGTAGTTTTCTCCTAAGGGAAAAATTCTTATCACTTATTTGATTCTTCACTCGTAGGGAGACTGACAAATACAAAGAAGTAATGCCAAAATGAAGTAGTCGAAGTGTACGCAAAAATGTACCGTTCATGTTTCTATATGTAATACTGATTCAAAGTCAATTTTTTTCATGTTTTTTCCCTCAATCTGTAGTTGTCAAGCTAACTCCCCTCCCCCAAAAACAGTAGAATAAGAACTTGTGAAAGAATTATAAAAACATAGATGAGGAATTAAGACTAGAACTGTACTCTTATAAAAGTTGACCTTGGAGTTCCCTGGTGGCATAGCAGTTAAGGATCTGGCATTGTCACTGCTGTGGCTCGGGTCACTGCAGTGGTGTGGGTTTGATCCCTGGCCTGGGAACTTCCAAATGCTCCTGGCACACCGAAAAAAAAAAAAAAGAGAGAGAGAGAGAGAGCTGATCTTGCTTTTCATCTTCCTGAAGTTGCCTTGATGGAAATGGACCTCAAACTAGGAAAGAAGATCTCAAAGGTGAGTGTAGCTGGAAAGTTTGTGTGAGCTGAGCTTCTGAAAGCTGTTTTCCAAGAACCAGCATTTTCAGAAAGGTGATGGTGACCATTTTAATTCAGGGATGATTCAGTTAAGGGTAAGGCCACATTAGTGCATGTTTCAACCTGGTATATTTTCCTCTTTCGGGTACTCCCCTCGAGGGCTGGGAGACGAAGGCCCCTAAAGCAGCACAGGATCCCAGTTAATCCAGAGGTAGAGTCAGCCAGCACCTGCTTTGTCAGGCTGAGTTTCAAACCCTGGAAAGATCGAGCCGTGACAGGTAGAATGGTCACAGTGAGAGCTGCGTGAACAGGGTCCTGAATCAGAAGGGGACAGCACGGGGTTGGTGAGCAGGACAAGCACAAGAGTGAGAGGCTGCAGTGGGCTCAGTGGACGCCCCAGGAGGAGGTCCAAAGGCTGCTTCTGATGATGCAGGATACCTGGCGAGGATAAGACTGATGCTTTCCAGTGAAGAGAATCGGAGCTTACACAGCAGCGGGGGTGCTGTGATCAGCTCTGTTTTCACCAGATCATCCAGGCCCCATATGCTGGATCTCAGGTTATGTCCCCCAGGGGCCTAATATGGAATAACTTGCACATTTCTTGCAAGATCATATTTTTAACCAAGATAGGTGCAAGCCAGATGGTTTGCCCCCAAGCCCTCACAAACTAGATACTCTGTATTTCCAGTTAACCCACTGGGACCCATCAGGCCCTGAGCGTAATTATAATGCAAATTCCGCATCAGCTTTGACGGATAAATTCTTACGCAGAAACAGCATACAAGGATCAGCCTCTACAGTAGTATGCAGTTATTGCCATCATACATAGGATTTACCTTTTCACTGTTGATTTATCCATTTTTCTAAAGCGAATTCTTAAAGTTTACAACGTCTTTACACTTTTCCCACTAACCTCTACCTCCTTGCCCTGATGTTTAAATCTAAATCTTAGCAGATCGTGACCCACACAACCAAATGGGGCCGGGGCTGGGGAGAGGGAGGAGAATATAAAGCCAACATAAACTTAATACTTAAAGATGAAAAATAATCAGAGGGCGTTATTGCCCAATATATTTTAACACTTCAAACGCAGCCTTCTGTGAATGCAATTGCCGCCTCATGGTTGAGAAGCAGAGGCGGGCAGACATTTTCCTGCCATGGAGAGAACGACAGATGCTGGGGTGACCGGGGCCTTTATTCCTGCGGGGCTCAATGGGTTCCCAGCTTCAGTGGGGGCGTCCAGATTTCGGTGCTAAGAATGTCTCCACACAAATTCCAGTTCTTCTCTTAATTCTCAGGGGAGAATCTAAATCCTCTTGTAACCATCAGGATTCTTGGGGACCTTCCTGGGGGCCCCCCCATCCCTGCTGCTTTAGCGGCTTCGCTGAAGGATAGCTTGTATCTTGTTGGGGGTTTACAGGACACTGTGACCTGCCCTCTGGGAACAGCTGCAGGAACAAAGAGTTCTGAACCAGCCACGCCCCTCCCTCACTTTGTCTTTCAAAATGCTTTGCAATTTTGTTTTTCTATTGCTTTATTTTCATGGCCACACCTGCAGGCGTATGGAAGTCCCCAGGCTAGGCGTGCACACCGCAGCCACAGCAATGCCAGATCTGAGCCACCACGCAGGACACCTACACCGCAGCTCGCAGCAATGCTGGATCCTTAACCTGCTGAACAAGGCCAGGGATCGAAACTGCATTCTCATGGATACTAGTCAGGTTCTTAACGCACTGAACCACAATGGGAACTTCGGCTTTGCAATTTTGGTTTGGGGAGTGCCACCCGTCTCCTTGCACAGCCCTGCATTAAACCTTTCCTCTGCTCCAAACTCCAATATTTCTGTTTGTTTTGGCCCCACAGAGCTTCGGGCATGTGGACTTTCGCTAACAACTTCAGAGACAGATGTTTCGTGGGCTGCCTCCCCCCCTTCTATCAGGCATTCTGTACGGAGCCAGAGGTGACAGCCCTGAGATGAGAAAGCCTGGAACCAGGCGAGAACGAGCCGCATGGAGTCTTTCTCAGCTCGTGGCTCTTTCCCTTTGCAGTGAGTCAGCAGCGCCTTCTCAGTCTTCCGTGACTCCGAGAGCCTTCTCCAGATGCAGTGTCGTGGGTGGGGAGGGAATCCCAGAGTGGGTCCCCTGCAGGGCTGGCCCCGCCCAAGCGCGCCCACACCACGCTCCCACCGAACCCTTCAGGGCAGCTGTCTCTGCTCCCGTCCGCTCACAGGGAGACCAGGGCTTGAAAAAGCTGAATAGCCTCCCTAGGGCCACAGGCTTAGGAAGGTGGAACTGCGGTGGGCTGCAGTCCTCTCTAATCCCAAAGCTCCGGGGGTGTCCCGCCCGCTCCCTGACCCCCTCGGCTACAAGCACCCACACAGTCCTCAGTCTTGGGTGTATCAACTCAGGGCAGTTTGACCCATTTGGTGCACACGGCTTCTGTTTGAAATTCAGGTAATGGGTTTTGGGCACTTTATTAAACCTGAAATGCATAAAATTAGGGATTTTTTCCTTAGTGATGGAGTTGAGATGTTTTCAACGTTTAAACCAGAGAGTGTTGTCAACTGTTAATGAACTGATGCTCAAGCAGAGTAACCTGAATTGGAAAAAAACAACACAGACGATAAGCAACAAGGCCCTACTGTGCAGCACAAGGAACTAGATTCAATATCTCGTAGGAAACTGTAGGGAAAATGATATGAAAAAGAGTAATATAGGTATATTCTGAATCACTTCGCTGTACAGCAGAAGCTAATACAACATTGTGAATGAACCATATTACAATTTTCAAAAAAAAAAAAAAAGAAGTGAAAAGACATCCTGTAGCATGGGGAAAATATTTGCAAATCCTAAGCCAATAAGAGATGAAAAGCCTGAATATGCTTTTTAAAACTCCTGCAACTCAACAGCAACAAAAAACAAACAACCCAATTTGAAAAGCAAAGTATTTGGAGAAATATTTCTTCAAAGAGGGTAATACAAACGATCAATAAAGGAGTTCCCGTTGTGGCTCTGACAAGCATCATTAAGGATGAAGGTTCAGTCCCGGGGCTGGCTCAGTGGCTTAAGGGTCTGGCATTGCCACGAGCTGTGGTGTCAGCTGCAGACGTGGCTTCGTATCCTGCGTCGCTGTGGCTCTGGTGTAGGCCAGTGGCTATAGCTCTGATTTGACTCCTAGCCTGGGAACCTCCATATGCTGTGGGTACAGCCCTAAAAAGACCAAATAATAATAATAATAGTAATAATAATAATAATAATAATCAGTAAATACATAAAAAGATGTATTCATCGCTAGTCATTAGGGAAACACAATTTTTTTTTATTTGGCTGCACCCATGGATCTGAGCTACAGCTGCAGCAATACCAGGCTTGGGATCAAACTGGCACCTCCACAGTGAGGCAAGCCTCTGCAGACAGATTCTTAACCCATTGCACCACAATGGGAACTCCCACTGCGAAATTTTTTAAAGAAATTTTGTTTTAAAGTACAGGTAATATATAGATATTCCTTTCCTAGGGTTCGATTGCCTTGGTGACCAACACCAAACATACTGCAAGTTGTATGCCGGTAAGCCTAATTCTTTCACTGTTAAATTATCTTAACTTTCACATGATAAATGCTCATTATCTTATTATGTGTTAGAAAGACAACTAACAAATTCATATTATCTTAGCAATCTTCATTTAACCTAAATCGATTCAATTTATCACCTTTAAGCCCCTCACATCCTGTGACTCAAGCACCTCAGTCTCACAGATAGACAAGTAGCTCCTGGAGGTTCCCATTACGGCTCAGCTGTAATGAGCCCGACTAGGAACCGTGAGGACGTGGGTTTGATCCCCGGCCTCGTTCAGTCGGTCAGGGATCGGCACTGCTGTGAGCTGTGGAGTAGGTCGCAGATGCGCTCAGATCCCGAGTTGCTGTGGCTGTGGTGTAGGCTGTGGCTGGAGTTCCGATTCGACCCCCAGCCTGGGAATTTCCATATGCCACAGGTGCGGCCCTAAAGAAAAAAAAAAGGTGAAAAGTAGCTTGTCTGACAAAACTGGTTCTACAAACAGATCTTTCAGAGTAAGCCGAGGCACCTGTTTTCCCATCCTGTTTTCCACACCCGTCCTCTATATGTGCAGGATCCCAGAGCCAGAAATAAACTGTTTTATGCTGAGGTCACCAATTACGTCTGATTGTTTTATTGGTGCTGGGGAAAGGTTCTCCTCCCCCCAAGTGTCATAAAATCCATTGGCTTAAAAATCGCTTGGTGGAGACCATGTCTTCCAACACAGAGAGAAAAGGAAGATTTAAAATATCTGTGTGTCTCTGTCTCAGAGGCTAATCACGCGGTGGGAGGGAGAGGAGCCTGGTCTGCGGGTGTTATCAGCCTTTATTATCTTTTTCATCTATTTACCATCAGGGCGATCATTAGGAAGATTAAAAATCAGTGTCTACAAATAGTCCTGAAATTTTCATCTTTCATTAGTGACTTATTATTATCACTCAAGACCTCCCTGTTTTTCCAGCCAAGACAGTGATTTCTTAGTCTGCATCAGGATCCGATCCATAGAGAATTCATCAGGGCCAAGAAAATATTAAATGCTATTTTCAACTTCCACATGCATCCTCCTGTCAGGGGCCATCTTTGATAATAATGGGCTTAATTTATAGAAATATAAATAATACAACAGTGACACCAAGAATCTATGATCATATAAATCTGTCGCCGAACAGCACAAATGAACACAGTTAAATGAAACTGATCTATAAATATATCCCTGCATTAGCTGGTGATGGAAAAAAGTTTACCAAAAAAAAAAAAACAAAAAAAAAAGCGAGAACCTCAATTGCAATAAAAATGAAAGCATCTATCGTCAATGGAGCTCTTTCACCTTGAAATATGACCTATTTTTGCATTTTATTCTTTTGAAATCTTAGATATATTGAAAGTGTTTTTTTTTTTCAAGAAAACAGATATTGGCATCTCATAGTCTCAGACAACCCCCATGCATGATGGCACACGCACCTTTTATAACTTAAGTAACAATAACACTTTATACTAGATTTTGTGACTCTCATGGAACAACTAGATTTACTAGCTTATGAATAACCTAGTGCTGTAGTGTTGTTGGCTTACATTGGGTAATATATTTTTTTCTTTTTAAAAACACATGCATTTGTTATTTGAAATGAATGAAATATGTTTCTAGAGTTCTCTTTATATAAGAAAAGTCATCTGCTTATACCAGCTGAAAAAAAGAGATGCTCATAATTCTTTTATTTTTAGATTTCACTTTATTGATGACTCCTGAAAAGTACCTTAATTATTTTGTACAGTAAGAGTGAGAGCTACATCTGGGGAACTTTAATCCAGAAAATAAGCTGGATTGATCCCTTCCAATGTTCGTATCAAACAGCTTATTAGAAACACCTTCCATCAAAACAAACAAGCTCAAGAGCAAAATCACTAACATACTCAGAACAATAATTGTTGTAGGAACATGATATTTTCTTTTCATTATGGAATATGCATTCATACAATGAGCTGGAAGAAGAAGACTTTGCCTTGCAGGCTTGCAATGCTGAAATTTTTATTTGACATCCATGACAGAAGTACAAGATTTTCAATAATTAAGTTCGGATTTTATCAAGATGGAAGTGACTATCCGAGATCTGAAGGTGATATTAACCCAGATAAATCATAGCTGGTAATTTCACAATGAATCAAGCCATTGTGGAGAATTATTCAGAGCTCTCAAATCAAAAACCATCCTTAATTGGTAATCAGGATATGATTTTATTAACATTGTGTGGGGTTGGTGGAGGTTTGTTGGGGAGCTTTAAATCTGTTGAAAGAAATGTAAATTTATTAGAATCCCAAATCGTCACAAGTGATTCCTACTTGGCCACCGGTGGAGACAGTATGTGTTCCATACCTCCCACACTTGTTACACGGGATCCAAGCCCAGGGCACTGCTGGGGTCTGTTTTAAGGAAAGAAGTCCCTTCTCCAGGTGACCCAGCCGCCCGCACCTGCCGTCCTGGCCTTCGTGCCATGCACACTGTGACTCAGAGCAGCAAACTGCATCAGTTAATGTCTGGGCTGGTGGCTGCCCCACAAGACTGTAGAACCGATTTCGCTTCTCACCATTTTTTCCCCGGGGCTGCTGCCACCACGCCTCCTTTTTCCTCCGTTTGTCGCTTCTCAAATATTGCAATCCCATGAGAAGTAGTCCTTCCCCACCCACTGACCGTCTTCCCGCCTCCCGTCCCTGGTTCCGGCTTTTGCTTAGCGTCTCATCTCTCCGTCTGCTCCAGAGGACTTGCTCCCCTGCCAGGTCCAGTCTCCGCCTCCCTGCTGGAACAGCTGGCCAGGAGGCAACACCTATGATGTCCAATAAGATCTCACCCTGAACAAAAACCTCTGGAATTCAGCTGCCTGGGTTCTAACCCCTGCTCCGACTCTCACTGGTTATTGACCATGAGCACGTGACTCAAATGTCCTGCCCCTCCACTTCCTCCCCCCACTCAGGAAGAGTGTGCCCAGTCAGCCCTCAGGTCGCCTGGGTGTCCCTGCCGTTGTCCCTCCCAGGCCAGCCGTGCCCCTGACTTCCGGTGGGACTGGGCAGATTGGACAAGGAGAGAAAGGGGATGTCTAAGTATTTGTTTTTCTGGCTTCTTTGCCATGAGGTTTCTTTGGATCATCTCTCCATGGAAAGTCCTTGTGAGACTCAAAGCAGCAGGTGTAAGACTTCTGAACCTCTACGAAGCCCAGGAGTCTGTCCGGAGCTCCACCCTTTCCGGTGGTGGCAGCAGCGGCTTCAAGACCTGCAAACTTCCAGCCAACAGCAGGTGTCTGACCACTCCCTTTGTAAATACAGGCGCACCTTGGAGATAACTCGGGTTCAGTTCCAGACCACTGTAATAAGTGAATGCCACAATCAAGATATGCACGCAAATATCTTGGTTTCCCAGTGCATATAAAAATTATGCCTACACTATAAACATAAGTAGTCTCTTAAACGTGCAATAGCATTGTGTATAAAAAAAAAAAATGTTCATACCTTAAATTAAAAATGCCTTATTGCTAACAAATGCTAATTATCCTCTGAGCCTTCAGTGAGTTGTAATCTTTTTGAGTTGGTAGCATCAAAGATCAATGATCACAGATCACCCTAACCAGTATAACAATAACGAAAAATCTTGAAATATTGCGAGAATTACCAAAATATGATTCAAAGAGCATAAAAGTGAGCAAATGCTCTTGGAAAAATGGCATCAGTAGACGTGTTCGAAACAGGGTTTCCCTGAACCTTCAATTTGTAAAAACACAACATCTTGGAAGTGTAATAAAGTAAAGCTCAGTGGAATGAGGTCTGCTTGTAAACGCTCCTAAACTAAGCGTGTCCTTGTTCCCTCTGGAACGCTGACAGTGACAAGGGCCCCAGAGTTTGTTTTGCTCTGTGTGTGTCTGAAATAAAGTGATAGAATGCATATTCTTGAGCACTGTGACTAGCACATAAAACTAATAAGTGCCGCAGGCGGGTTTAAAGTGAAATCAGACCCTGGAAGGGTCAGATTGTGGAGTCTGCGGAGAACGCCCTTCAGCCCCCGCCTCGCCCCATCTCCGCAGCCTCCTGTGGTCAATAGAGCCCCCCAAAGACCCCCAGGTCCTAGTTCCCAGGATGTGTGAACATGTCCTGTGATGCGGCAAAGCGGAGGGACGGCTGCAGCGGCAGCCAGGGGTGCTTGTCGGCTGACCCCAAAACGGGGAGATCTATCCGGGATTAGCCAAAGGAGCCCACTGTCATTAGAAAGGTCCTTAAAAATGGAAGGGGAGGCAGAAGAGAGGAATTAGAGAGACATGCGACCACCGGTCTAAGGCAAGAGAGAAAAACCTGGTTGGCTTGGAAGATGTCCCACAAGACGAGGAATGCGGGAAGCCTCCAGCAGCTGGAAAAGACAAGGAAAAGGACTTGCCGCAGCACCCCAGAAAGGCGGGCAGCCTGCGGGCTCACTGACTTCAGCCCAGTGAGACTCGTGTCACCTTTCTACCACACAGACCTTAAGAGAGTAAATTTGTGTGGCTAAGCGGCTACATTTGTGGTAATTGTTACAGCAGCAATAATACACATTACAAGTGGGCAAGCTACCCCTTCACACTTCATCCTCAGGAAACCCTTTATTTATTCTGAACTTGGGACCGTTGACACTGACTTTGAGCTTCACACAAACTTGGGATTGAGCCAGACGACTTCTAAGGAATTAGAATGGACATAAAAAGCGATGACACCTTTCAAGAATGTCCTCCCTCTTTCGAAGGCTTTCAGAGGGTTTCCCGCATCAGGAAGTGTTGGGAGGAAGAAGCTCTGATTTTTTCATGTTTTCTTTGGTAGCATTTCCTGACTGACGACCCAAGGACCACCACGACGTTCCCAAGAGGACAATTCTCCAGCCTACAGTCAAAGTTCTGCTCAGCCTCCGTCATCTAATTGCAATTCCAAGCACAGAGCTAAATAATTCATCTCTGTCCGCACTGTGCGTTTTCCAAATTTTACACAGTACCTCCTGGCCGTGCCTCCCAGCGCTCTAGGCAAGCTGGATGCATTTAGCATGTGTAATTTGGCTCATAAATCAATCTCTTTGGTCCCCTCATTCCATGTTATTCTTCAAGCCCCCTCCAGCCTGTCAACAGATTTGGTGGTGCAGAGGCACCCAGTGGGGATGTGTCACACAGGCAATGGGAACGGAAAACCTTGCTAAAGACACAGCTTTTCATTTTAATGAGGAAATGACAGCTGAGTGTACGTGGGGGGTGGGGGCGTGGGGGGTGTGCACACGCATGCGCGTGTTGTATGTGTCCTGTGGGCTTTTCAGAGATCACCCAAGTCTAGAGCATTAATCCTTCGACTCATTCATTCATTCATTCATTCGCCCATGCATCTGAAAGCCAGTGTTGTGACAGGCAGGGTTCCAAGATACAGCAGTGAATAAGGCGGACGTAGATTCTGCGTTGACAGATCTTATGTTTCCATGAGAAAAGAGGTAATTAAATAACACGGAAATGAATCAGGAAGATAATTTCTTATGTTGACAAAGAAGATAAAGTGATGAAAGCTTACGAGGTGGGGGCAGGGGAAGCAGATAGCATTCGACGGCATTAGGAGGGGGTGGGGCGTACAAGGTCAAGGGGGCCGTCTTGGCAGCAGACACATTCTATCTGAGGACCGAAGGGGCCTGTGGGGCCAGAACACCCCTTCGAGAGGCTTGAGATGCTGACCAGCTTGGCCCTTAGATGGGCCTCGGAGGCTAAAGGTGACCAGGAGGGAGGCAGGGAACGGCCAGGAAAGCAGAGTCCATGGACCACAGTGAGGCATTTCGCTTTTAGTCTAATTGCAATGGAAGCCACTGGAGGGCTTGGATAGAAGTGGTGTCATAAGGTTTTGGGCCTTTGAACAGAGATTATTTCTTCGAGTATATCCAGGAAAGTGGGGTCCAGAGGGTTGGGAATGAAAAAGAGGGGAAATAAAGTAAAAATACGGATGCCCGTTACTATGCTATTGCATTCGCCAGGCACGAGGTGACAGCGGCTTTAACTGGGATGCTGGTAGCTGAGGCAGAGACACCTTTTTTTGTTTGAAAGCCACAAATGTAAGTTCCTAGGCTAGGCATCAAATCAGAGCTACAGCTGCAGGCCTGTGTCACAGCCACAGCAGCACAGGATCCAAGCACGGTCTGTGACCTATATAGCAGCTTGGGCCACCCTGGGTCCTTAACCCACTGAGCAAGACCAGGAGTCAAACCCCAGGGACTCCAGTTCCGGTATGAGCAGAATGCTCTCCCTGCGTCTCTCGGGATCAGTCCTTGCAGCGCCAGTCACCGCACCTGATCCCCTGGCCACGTGCATGGCCATCCTTCATCCTCCCCGTGGCAGTGGGGCAGTGCTGTGTGACCCCAGAAGATACAGGCTTCCATCACCTCAGCCTCGGGC
This sequence comes from Catagonus wagneri, assembly GCA_004024745.2. Classification (NCBI taxonomy): domain Eukaryota; kingdom Metazoa; phylum Chordata; class Mammalia; order Artiodactyla; family Tayassuidae; genus Catagonus; species Catagonus wagneri. Next base: position 2,933,519 of record PVHT021183517.1, read on the forward strand.
GTCCAGAACAGGGACACATTTCTCTCCTGGGGTCCACATCGGAAACTCATGGCTCTGTCTCCCTGGGGCCTGTGCCATTCCTGTGTCTGGCACAGAGAATGTAATGGGGCAGGGCCCTGCGGGGCTCCTGGGCACAAAAGCCTCTCTCCAGCCCCCATTTCTTGTTCTTAGGAAATGGGCCTCATTCAGCTTCCATGACTCTCCTTGAGTTCCAAGGGACACGTTTAGACAGCTGCTGATCAGGGAAGGAAGGGGGCGCCCAGACCAGGGCGGACCAATTAATGAAGAGTCAACGCACAGCCTTGGGGCAGGATCCTGTTCCCTCCTAAGCGATACACGCAACAGTACAGGCGTCTTGTGCACCTAAGAGAAAAGTTATATTCCTTAGGCTTCTTTTAGAAACGAATATTTTAAAACTGGACAGCTTAGAGTCCTTCCTCTTCCTTCTCCCTGGCTGAGTGGCACCCTAAACACCATCACCCGTAAGCTAAATATTAGGCACCCTGAGCATAACTGCTGTGTTAAAGATTATTAGCACATGATGTTTTTCAGGAACTTTCCTAGTTTGTTCTAATCTCTGATCAATATGCCTTTTTCATAAGTGGAGTTATTCTCGGCAATAACCCTGAAGACCTCCATCACGGTCAGGCAGAGATCTCCAGACTCCAGCTTTGATGACTGAGAAAGAGTCCCCCAAAGAAAGAGGAATGCCTGTCTGCCCGAATCCCAATTCCTATCTGAAACCCTGTTTTTCTCCTTTTTACTAGAAAACTCCTCGCAATTCTTTCGGTCCGGGGGTGGGGGACACAGTCTTTAAGGTATTAGCCTACTGAGACCCCCCTTTGCCTGGCAAAGCAAAAAAGCTGTCTTTTTCTCCTCTACCCAAAACTCCGTCCCTGCGTTTCAGCTCTGCCCTGGCAGACAGAGGCTGACAACAAGAACAAGGAGTGAGCCATCCAGGCTCCCAGGGAGCGGTGTAGGTGCACTCCCCATGCGTTTCCAGGAAAAGGGGAGGATGGTGAGTGGAGGAAAAGACCGGCTGTCCCCTGCAGACAGGGGACACAAAGTGCCTTATTCTGTCAACAATCGCATTCCCATTTTCTCACTTGCTACCAAGTAAATTCTGGCCACAAAATGGATTCACTTCTCCTGGGCGATTCATATGCAAAGACAGCATCCAGTAGAGGTGGTGATTGAGTTAATTTCCTTAGTTGAAGCAGTGGGGACATACGTTTGGCTTAAAAAGAATCAAGGCTGCTGAAATAGTTTTGATATTTCCCTTTACAACTGATAAATAACAATTTAAGACATTCTACCAAAGCCTTCATGGGCAATTCTGCTAATTAGTTCACGCTGCTATCCAAATGGTAAATCATTGCTACAGTTACTTCTGCACAAAGGGCATTATAGCATGAGAGAAGAATTTCAGAATCTCATATTCTCATAACATGATATGTTAAAGTAGATACACATCTATCTCCACAGGTACACGCACGCAGGTGAACAAAGAAATTCCAGCTCCGCAAACATGTCTATTTGTTTTCATTTGTTCTGGGAGCTCAGACAAGAGCAAAGTAATCAAAGAGCCCTGTCCCGCACTGACATGTAAATGCCTTGATGCTGGAACCGTGTTTGCTCCGTCCATGATCTGCATGTCAATACCTGCCCCTCTGTAATTTATGTGCACAGGGAAATCTGCAGCCAGGCACCGCTCTTATCACCCCTGAACACATGTTCAAAATTTGCTCCCTGAAATGGGTGCGCTCCAATCCAACTTCGTAATATAGGCTAATGTACTTTACAAAGTTTATTCACATGCAAAGTATGTTTGGAAGCTATATATCTTTCTTGTGAAAAAAAAAGGAAAAGGAAACACTGCCTTAAAACATCTTTGGAGTCCTGGAGTCAGGAGCCTTCGTGCATGGAAAGGTCCAGCCTCGTACCAGGAAGCAGAGTCCTTCCTTCAAGCCAACGTGCACAGGTGACCACAAAGCTCCCCTGCAGCCTTTCCATTACGGACACCAAATGTCGCTGTGCCTGCTCTGCCTGGACGGCTGACACTTGAAGACCTGGGCTCTGGTTCCAGCTATTAGACCAGTGAGGATGGCACACTCGGCCCCACGGACGCAGGAGGGCTGTACCCATCCCAAGTTCTGTCACTTCAGAAAGGTCTGCCCCAAAGAGGCTGGGACCAACTTCCTTCCAGGGCCAGGCTGTGGGGCAGGGAGCGCCGTCCCTGAGGGTCCTGTTAAATGCCTTCAGGCAAAAATAGCCGTTACCCTTGAGGGTGCCTGCTTTCATGTTTCGGCATCGCCTTCTCTAAAGGCAGCATCCAGCACAACCAAGTGGCCTCAGACTTCCGGTGACAAAGTCCCAAAGCCTGTCTTCATCAGACTCGGTTTGCAAACCTCTGTTAAACCCGGGCGGGCGACGAGAGAACGCTGCCTTCCGAAATCATTTTTAAAGCTTCCTAAGATCAACACATCCTAATGAGGAAGGTATACAAATGTATGAGTTGTAGAAAACGGGCAAGTTTCTCTAACCGGAAATAAAGCAAACACAGATCTTCAATGTCTGTGGATATTTCTTTGAAAATTTCTGTGATGCTGGTTCTTCATATCTAATTCCCGTTATTTCAGTACTTTTAAAAATCGCCTCAGGAAGACAAGGACTGTACTTCGATGGGAAAACAGCTCTGCAAGGGGAAAGAACACACCCGAGTTCTCACCTGACTGGCTTTCCCTGGGGGTCCCAGGAGAGCCCCGTGACCTCACCCGGCCTCAATGCGCAAATCTGCACGGTTAGGGGATTTTAAATATTTTTGGATGTTCATGTCTTATATAATACTAACTGATTACTGCTTTCATTTCAGGATAACCGGAATGGCACCGAGGTATTCACAGCGACGGATGCAAAATTGTACAGACTTCACTCCCCGGAAACAGGAGTAGCGTCCCCGCCTTTCTCCTCTAACTGTGTCTCATTGAGTCTGGCTGTGCTCTTGGAAACATGAAGCGACGCAAAACCGAACAAGAAAACCAGGTTGCTATAGGTTGAAACTTTGGGGAAAACTTTAATATTTAAAAGTAGGTCTGAATGTGGGCGACGATGGGCACTTCCGCCAAGTTCTCAGGTGGTGCTGCTGGTCCAGGACCCACACTTTGAGCATCTCCGGGGCTCTGTGTGAACCGATTCTAACCCTAACTTAAAACTGTTAAGAGTCACCCCTGGGGTCTTCTAATGTTCTCCGTGTTTGAAGAATGTTCTCTAAAACTAAGACCTACATAAGGTTCCTGAAGTTAGGAATGCACTTTTACTGATCAAAAGCATCTTCTCCAGATACTGTTTTCAGGAATCCATGGCAGGCAGGCAGGCAGCATGGAGTGTATGCAATCCCGATAGCATCTCCCCATCCCCAAATCACACTCAGCGGGAGACAGGCAGCACCGCTGGGAACATTTGCTGGGTCCTCCCTGCCAGTGCAGCTTCTGGGAGCAACTGTGACACCCAAGTCTTTCCAAAAGTTACCTCCCACGTGACAGAATCATACAGGGACGTCTTCTTCTCCATGCTTAAAAACAGCAGGGGAAGCACAAAAGATCCTTGTAAAGCCCAGCTTGTTTTGCACTTTAATTTTTTTTTATTTTACTTTTTTTTTTCTTTTTTGTCTTTTTAGGGCCTCACCCACGGCATATAGAGGTCACACTGGAGCTACACCACAGCAACTTGGGATCCGGGCCACATCTTCAACCTACACCACAGCTCATGTTAACACTGGATCTTTAAGCCACTTAGCGAGGCCAGGATCGAACCTATGTCCTCATGGTTACTAGCCAGATTGTTTCCGCTGAGCCACGACAGGAGCTCCGGTTTTGCACTTTTAGCTGGAATCTCACGTGATGCTTACAGCAACTCAGCCGGCAGAGAAGGCTGCTTCTCACACTCGTGTGAGCTTCAGTCCAGTTCTCTGTTTGGGAAGACAGGCACCTGGCTCCTGGTAGCTGCACCGATGGTTTGTTACAGGATCAGAAATAAGTAGGTAACATTCTAACACCTACGCATTCCAGCATGGACATTTAGAAATGTGCTTCGCCTTGTCATTCTCAGGTTTTTCTTGCTTTCCTGCAACTGAGCTTGGAGGATGCATGGACGCAGTGGCAGTGCAGGAGAGGGGTCTGAAGACAACACCATCCCCAAGAAGCATCTCCTTTAACCCTTTGTACCTTCTGCCTCCCGGGTTCCCCGCTGGTGAGAAGAGGGCTCTTGGCCCTGGGATCAGATTCAGGGACTCAGAAAGAAAGGGGCCGGCTGGCCTGTCTCCTTAGCGAAGGGTCTGCCCCAGAACCCCGAAGTCCCACCCCACGGGGTCTCCCACACTAAAGCTTTGCCTGAAATTGTTTCTCTCCCCTCTTCCTCCCTTTGTTTGCCCCAAAGCATCTGACTTCTGATGGATACATTTAGAGAGTCCAACTATTTCCTTTACAGATAAGGAAACCGAGTTAAAAGTTTTTTCCGAGGAGTTCCCGTCGTGGCTCAGTGGTTAACGAATCTGACTAGGAACCATGAGGTTGCAGGTTCGATCCCTGGCCGTGCTCAGTGGGTTAAGGATCCGGCGTTGCCGTGAGCTGTAGTGAAGGTTGCAGACGCGGCTCGGATCCTGCGTTGCTGTGGCTGTGGCGAAGGCCAGTGGCTACGGCTCCTGTTAGACCCCTAGCCTGGGAACCTCCACATGCCGCCAGTGTGGCCCCAGATAAGGCAAAAAGACAAAAAAAATAAAAATTTAAAAAAAAAAAGTTTTTTCCGAAAATCAGCTCAAGGACCAGACTGAATTCCATTTACCACCTTCGGGCTGATGTCCCGGGAAGGAAGACACAGAAGTCTCGTGCTCGCTTCTCTTCCATCTAAGTTATTAGGTGCTATGCCCCTTTTTGCTCTTTACTGTGAAACCATATAAAGTTTTCTGAGGTGGCGTTTGGGACAACAATGTACGGGGGAGAGGGGCGCTGTGCCCAGGAGGACTGTCAGCAGTGTCCTGGCGCCTGCCAGCTAGATGCCCAGATGCCAAGCCCCACACTTGTGACAATCAAAAATGTCCCCAACTTTTCCAAAGGCTCTTCCAGAGGCAAAAATCTCCCAGGTTGGGAACCATTTAAGTTATCCCGTGGCAAATAATAAGATGTTAATATGTATCAAGTGTTTGACATGAACTATTTTTAAAAAGGATACATGGGGGGGTATGCGTGTAGGGTGTGTGTGTGTGTGTGTGTCCACATGTATGTCTGCAAATGATGAAACGGAGTTCCAGGAGGTTCTCTTTGATTAAATCAAAATGCAAGAGACTTCTGTTTCTGGCCAAAGAGAGCGACTGGATTTAGCTTTCTGAAGCCACCTCAAGGCCAGGCAACATCTCCATGATAGCAGCTTCAGACACTGGCCCCCCGGGCAGGGCCTGCAGGACTCTGAGGAGGGGACAGCGTGTGGCGGGGGAAGGCCCTCACCTCCAGGGCTGCCCCTAGCACGTCCAGGAGGGTGCCTTCCAGAGTCAGGGGGTGGGAATGGGCGTCTCAGAACAACACATCTTGTGTAATCACGACGGACGCAAATTCGCCCCTTCCTGCACAGCTCAGTGCACGTGGGCCACCAGCCCGGGGACAGGAAGGACAAGAATGGAGCACACACATCTGCAACCTGCTTACAGCACGTCAAAGGCACAGTGATGTCCTCTTTCGGAGAAGAATGTCTCCTCTCGAGAAAGGCTGCTCTCTCTGTGGACAATTCCCCGTGTCATTTTGGAGAAAAGTACTTGCATTCTTGCTAATAAAGAGCCTTTTTCTTACTGACTGAAAATAGCGGTACTTTTACTCCTGTTGTTAAAGAAAAGGAGAGACGGAAAAGGGTGAAAAAGTGGGTTAGGATCCCAGCTCTGAGATCTCCTCGGCCATTTAATCACAGAAAGTCCACAGTCACCTCTTTTCCCCATAAGCAGATGGTGATAATGATGAAATCTGTCTCTAAGTCCCCCCGCCCCGGGTGGGTGGATCCAAACCCACCGTTGTGGTTGCTGGGCTCCAAAACCCTTGCTGCTTCATATCCCACAAAACGCAATCATGGTGAATCCAATCCTAAAAGCCACTCGGTAATTTCCCAGGCCTCCGAGGAGGGCATACTGCAACGCCTCTGCGTGACGGATAACCAGCACTCGCGTCCTAGATTTTCGCCTATACAACAACTCGGGATAAACGTGGGTTTGCATCTGTGCTGATCTCCTTCCACAGGGCTGACACGACTCCCAGAAAATTCCTTGAGCGGTGCCGGGCCCACCATCTGTGGCTCTGCCGTGTACCTAGACGAACCTTCCTGTAGCAGGAAACGCAGGGCCCGGCAGACATGAGTCACAGCTCCAATTAAAAAAGGAAATTTGCATTAGGAGAGCTAACTGCCTTCTCCAATCCGGAACAGCAGCCCTCTACCCGCTTCCTTCCTAAGCAGAGGGAACATGGGGGGGGGTGTGGAAGACCGGGGTGTGCGATCGTCCTGATTGGAACTGCTGATCGTGGGGGAGGGTCGGAGACCTGGCGAAGGCAAAGGTTGGAGAGGCGCCCATGTGGAGAGGATGGACGCCCCCCCCCCCGGGTCTGTCCCTTTAAGTCGTCTCCGTCCCCTCTCTGGGAGACCCTGGCCGCCCCTCGCAGCTGTGACCTCTCCAGGCTGTCAGCCTCGGGTTAACCAATACTTCATCAATTTCGCCTGAACTGCGTTTGCAACCCGGTCTCGCGGGGACGGCCAAGCGCATTAAACGCCCCGGCATCAGCCCCCCCAGGTCTGCATTGGCTTCAGCCCGATGGGGGCATTCTCGAATATTTTTGCAGGGGCTTGGGCAACAAGCCGAGGGGGGACCTCGCCTCGAGGGGGAAGACTGGGGCCTCTGATGAGTCCCTGTAAATTTTTCATGAGGACATCTGCCCACGCTCCGCTCCGCCGGAGCCCCCCGCCCCCAGCCCCCTCCGCGTGGTGCAGGCCGCCTGACAAGGCCTGAAAAACGAGAATGAAGGGGCTGGGTCCCCATTAGCCAGGAAGTGGCTGCTAGGAGCCTGGGATGTCAGTCTCCAGAGGGGCTGCCGGAGAGCGGCCTTGGAAACAAAAGATCAGCGGGACCCAGGTGAGGCTGCAGATGGAGGCCACTCCGCCGCGGATGATAAAGCCGGCCTGGCCGAGCGAGGGCCGCTGCGCCTGCGGCCCCACGGATCCCTGGGGAATCAGGGTCCTCGGCCCCACCCACCCCCCGTACTTCTTGGGGTGGCCTCCAGGCTGGGATGCGGGGGAGCTTCCAGGTGCCACCAGACCCATAGGGGTCCGAGTCAAAGCCAGCAAGAATTAAAGCGCAGGGACTGGGGAGGGAGACGCGTCCTTATTTAAACAATAAAGCCCGTGGAATCCTGCTTTGGGGAAGACCAGCAGCTCACAAGCACCCCAATCCTCTCTCAGCCCAGACAGTTCAAAGCAGGAGCCGGCAGCTCCTTCTCATTAATGCATCAAATCACGCCGATGTCCTTTCTGTGCTCCCTTTGAAGTGGCGTGTGCTTCAATTTATTTTTAATCTTCTAAGTGATGTCGTGAGGGCCGCCGCCCCGGTGACATATGAAGCCGGCTCCTCCGGGCGGGGGAGCTGGGGAGGCTCGTTCCAGCCACACCGGACCCGCGTGCTCAGCGGCGTCCGCGGTCAGAAATCGGCCTCCGAAGAGCTGGGGCGCGGGGGGGCGCCGGGAACGGAGAAAGCCACCGAGGAGGGAAATTTATGAAGACACGCCGGGGGCACACCTTTAGAAAGGCCACCTTTTGTGCTGAGCTGGGCCTGATCCTCGGGGAGCTGGCGGCGGCGCTCCATGGAGCCACAGCGCCGCCCAGCGGTCGCCCCTCGCCACTCCCTCCCTTCGCTCGCGGGTCCTCGCCCACCTGGAGAAAATGAGTTGGCAGGACTCAATATCGCATCTGTAAATAGTGACCCACGTGAACGAAGGCCCGGGACTGATTCAAAGCCACCTTGATGGGAAAATCTGAGCATGTCCATAAAAGGCAGCGCATAGAACTGTTTCGTTTTTCTTTTTTGGCTGTTGTTTTGATTTGCTTTTTATTTCTTTCTTTTTCAAATTCCCCAAATAGCTATACTGGTGATTACGTATTTCACAAGAAGATAAAATTAACTACATTTACCTAGTTTCTTAATTAATTTGTGGATATACACCCGCCATCCAATTTGAAGACTTAAACAACTGAACCTTCACTGGGGTGGGGGACCGGGAGTGGGGGTGGGGGTGGGGGCTACCTCCACCCCCACGCAGGAAAAAAGGGCAGAGATACCAGGGAACTGGGAGTCGGGCAGATGTAGCCAAAACTCTTGTCCCAACGTGGACAGTACAAGGTTGATGACTTCACGTTAGTCACTTTATTGTTGGTGTCTGATTCTCTCTTCTGTGAAATGGACCACCTGCGAAATAAAATTATTGGAGAAGATGATTCTAAATGATGAGGTCAGTACAAGGGAAGTTGTCCTTGGGATCAAGCTTCCCTCTTGAGTCCCGCCCACTCTCCTGATGTCTTTCCTGCTGCTCTGCCTCTTCCACAGACCTTGGCTTCCTCCTCTTCCCAGACCTGGGCTCTGCCCTCCGCCCGGGCCTCCACCCCAGATGCCGCTGGCCAGCAGCCCCAGGAGTGTCCCAGACTCAGACCCTCCTCAAATGTCCTCCTTGTTTTCTACCCCTTAGCTCCTCAGCCACACAGTGGCTACTTTAAAGTCCTCATCGGTGAATAGAACAGGATTTGGCAGGATAGGGGCAAGATGCTAAGTAGGGTTTATGCATTTTCTCTCATGAAAACACCAAGATTGCAACTAATTACTGAACAAGCATCCGCCAAGTTGACTAGGTATATATACCACATCTTCTGATCCAATCTTCTATCAATGGACATGGTATATACAAGATGGAATACTACTCAGCCACAAAAAAGAACCAAACAATGCCATTTGCAGCAGCATGGATGGAACTAGAGACTCTCGCACTAAGTGGGGTCAGAAAGAGAGAGACAAATAGCATATGATTTCACTTATGTCTGGAATCTAATATAGGGCACAAATGAAGCTTTCCACAGAAAAGAAAATCACGGACATGGAGAACAGATGTGGTTGCCAAAGGGGAGGGGGAGCGAGTGGGATGGACTGGAAATTTAGAATGGATAAGCCATGGGATCCTGCTATATAGCTCTGGGAACTATGGTCACTTGTGGTGGAGCATGATAAGGTGAGAAAAAAGAATGTACACGTGTGTGTGTGACTGGGTCACCTTGCTGTGCAGTAGAAAATTGACGGGACACTGTAAACCAGCTATAATGGAAAAAATAAAAATCATTAGAAAGAAATAAGCAAATGACCTACTTCCAATGAAAGGCAGTAAGAGACTGATAGAAACTCTCAGGAAGAATGAGTGGTCTGTGCAACTGTTTGTTTTATACCTGCGTCACATCCAGAACGCGTCCGCCCTAGTCAGCTTGGGCTGCTATAACAAGGTACATAGACTAGTGGCTTATAAACAACAGAAATTAATTTCTCCAACTTCTGGAGGCTGGAAGTCCCCACCACCAAAAAAAAAAAAGTAGGCTGGAAATGACTAACGTCCTTACTGGTGGATGGTTGGTTCTCAAATTAGAGATGCTCGGATTTCAGGGCAGAAAGCACAGAGGCAAAACCTTGAGATCCGGGATCTGACTGCATCACTGGCCTTATCTCTGCATCAGTGAGCAACCGCAATTTCTGAGAATGTTTTGCCATCTACAGCAATAAAAGCTTGCACTGGGGGAAAAAAAGAACTTTATAGTGTTATTTTTTTTTGTGGACATTTTCAACAAATGACTTACTGAATGAAGACTTTAAAAATCTCCCATAGTGATTTGTTTCAGAAAAGGTTATTTAGTGAGTGCTGGAAATGACCAGATTAAACCAGGCACAGTTACGACTTTTGTGGGCTCAAAACCATCGACTTTGAGGAATTTTATTACTACAGTATCTTTTCCCAGAGAAGTGGCTCCTACCAAGGGTGTTTCTACCCTCTGTCAGGACATTTAGTGTTGGAACAAGTGAGTGATCAGGTCTGCCACAGTTCCTGCGTTCTCGGGTTATCCGTGAGGATTGAGCAACGTCATTTTAGCATTCGTCAGACACGCGTGGAATCATTTTCATTTTGAAATGTATTGAGAACAAAAAAGCCAAAATGTTAAGGAAAGTTTCAGGAAATGCTGGAGGTCAGAATTTGAGGCAGCGTAAATAGCACCGTCTGTAAATACACACCAGGGGAGTTTCTTGAACGCACATCTGGCAGACAGGTAACACTTCATAGCCACGTTGCAGGGCTTTGGACAGTCAGAAAACCGTGTTCCTTAGTGGTGAGAATGTCTGAAATCCTTCGTGTTCTTCCCTCTTCACTGGCTTTTTTTCCTCTCAATCCTCTTACATTATGGTTCAGATATATTGCGATAGCCCTCATTTCTTTATTATCGTTATTTTTATGAAAATATAGTTGGAGGAGTTCCCGTCGTGGCGCAGCAGAAACGACTCCGACTAGGAACCATGAGGTTGCAGATTCGATCCCTGGCCTCGCTCAGTGGGTTAAGAATCCGGTGTTGCCCTGAGCTGTGGTGTAGGTCACAGACGTGGCTTGGATCCTGCATTGCTGTGGCTGTGGTGTAGGCCGGCAGCGGTAGCTCCAGTTCGACCCCTACCTAGCCTGGGAACCTCCATATGCTGCAGGTGTGGCCCTAAAAACGCATAAATAAATAAATAAATAAATAAATAAATAAATAAAATATAGTTGGAGTTCCCATTGTGGCGCAGTGGAAATGAGCCCGACTACCATCCATGAGGATGGGGGTCCAATCCCTGGCCTTGCTCAGTGGGTCAAGGATTCCAGCATTGCAATGGCTGTGGTATAGGCGGCCACTGTAGCTCAGATTTGATCCCTGGCCTGGGAACTTCCATATGCTGAGGATGTGGCCCTAGAAAGCAAAAGAATGACATAGAATAAAATATAGTTTATTTACAAAGTGTTAGTTTCAGGTATATAGCAAAGTGACTCAGTTCTGCAGTAAGGATAGATATATATATATTCTTTTTCTCAGATTCTTTTCCCTTATAGGCTATCACAATATACTGAGTATAGTTCCCTATGCTGTACAATAGGTCCTTGTTGGCTATCAATTTTTTGTGTATTAAGTTTTCTTTGGGGCAAAACAAGGACTACAGCTCAGGAGGGCGCTGAGAAGCTGCTCCAAAGAGAGCGTGGGGGGTCAGTATGTACGTGGTTTTGCTGAAGGTGAGATGAACATACAATCAAGCACGTATTTTGCAGAAGGTTGCTTCTTATCAGTTTTATACGCAGTAATATATATATGTTAATCCCAGACTCCTAATTTATCCCTCCCCCTCCCCCCTTTGGTAACTAAGTCTGTCATGTCCGTGAGACTATTTCTGTTCTGTATGTAAGTTCATTTGTAGCACTTGTTTTAGATTCTATACGTAAGTGATATCATATGATATTTGTCTTTGTCCGACTCACTTCGCTTAGTACGGTAATTTCTAGGTCCATCCATGTTGCTGCAAATGGCATTATTTCAGTCTTTCTTAGAGCTGAGTGTTATCTAGAATAGCTTTGTCTGATTTTATTTTCTCTGATCCTAGATCTATTTGGCAAAACAATATGAGACACTAAAAAAAAATCTGTGCATATTTATGTATCATTCATTAAATGCACAAAACTTCTCAAGATGTGAACACTACAGATGATGTAAGAGGAAATAATTAATGCTTTTGATTAATTTTAAATTTTCGTTTAAAAGTAAAAAACTTTGGAACTATCATAAGAAATATTTTATTAATAATCATATTTTAGTGAAAGAAATATCTGTAATTTTTTACATTGGCTTGCTTGGTACTTTTTGATGCAATAAAGCTCTATGTTCAGTTTATTTTTTATATTAGATTATCGTCATAGTTGAAAACTATGTTTCACAGAAGCACATAAATCCAAATAGAAATGAATCATCAGCTCTGCTTTCTAAATTTGGGTACCACATTTCAACCCCATTCAGCAATTACACAGAAATCCATGGTGGTGGTTGTTAGAAATCAGGTACTAAATTTTTTTTTTTCTGAACGTCAGTTAATTGCTCTTTACAGCTTACATTTTGTCATTTTTTATAATTTTATTCAAGCACCATACTTCATTTTAGAAAAAAAAAATGTTAAATATATTTTTGTTAAGTTTTTATCTGTACAGATTTCAGAGTTTGGTAGTCATTGTTGACACATAATATTTTAATAATAATAATCACATATATGATTTCCAGATTTCTTACTCTAAGTCTCCCTCTCTCTCTCTCTCTCTCTCTCTCTCTCTCTCTCTCTCTGCAGTGTCAATTTCTCTTAAAAAGCAGTTACTCTCTCATTCATTGTTTAAAAATCACCTAGGGGTTGAAGTATATATTTAAGATTACCCATGTAGTTATTTATTTTCAGCGTCTTCTTTAAAAAAAATATCTGACTGGCAACATCAGATAATAGTTTGTTCTTATCGCCTATGCCCCCAAAGTATGGCCTGAATTGAACAAACTATTTTCGTAGCTTCGTTTCACACTTGACAGTTCTCAAGGACTTTGCAATGTGATAAGCAATAAACATGTATGTACTAAAGATTTTTGTATTTATTTGCCACATCTTTATAAAGATTATCACAATATTTTGAAGGATCCCTTCCTAGGAATAAAGTTTGAGTAAGTGGAATGTGCCAACATCCTTTTGTTGTTGACAATTAAGCAAAGCATACCTGGCTATCCTTACAGGATTTTTTTTCCGTGGACTATTGTTTTGTGAACAAAATTGTATCCTGTTGGGAATAGAGTTTTTCCAGTACATTCTTTAGTAGCTCACAAAGAAGTTGTTCTTTTCGTATTCCGTTACAAAAACTGAACCAGAAGTTTGGATATATTAAAAATATCTGTATTTTACCCAGTTGTAGAGCAAACCTCCCAGACTAATTTAATTACACATTGGTTTCTTCCAATCTTGCATAATATTTTTATGCATCTTCCAAAAGCCCTTGAAGACAAAGGGTTCAATTTTATATCTGACACATTGTTTTCTCTACTATTCCAGCCATTTTCACCAAAGGAGGAAGAAACAATATCTGATTAATTGATACAGCTTTTTATCTTTTTCTATGAAGGAAAAAAAAGGAAAACTCAAAAGAGATATCTATAGAATTATCACTGAGTTTAGTGGAATTTGGCAAAGTATAGGATTAAACAATGCAAAATTTGTGGCATTGCCAAAAGAGTTATACATGCTTGTCTTCACACTTGGATTCTTGGTTTTCAATGTCTTTCTAATTGCAATGGACTTGTACTTTTGTTAGTTAATACGCCAACGTATCAATTCTCTGCCCACAAAAAGTAAGGTTTGTGTTTAATGACAGTAGATTTAAATCTGTATTTCAAGTAATTTTTATAATGTTGAAATCTGTGTTTGCTGTTGTCAGATTTGATTGGATCATTACTCCCTTGAATCTGATTATGATGCTGGAAGAACTTAAACCATGAAGGGGGCATGTTCACCTGCACTTGCAACATTAGTGTTAACATCAGTCAGTGGTTTTCGTAGGAATGCTTTGAAGGTATTTATCCACTTTGAATGGCTGGCCAATTAAAACTAGACAAAATAATTTATAATGAGTGCACTTGACTAGAGATAAGTAAACTGTAGTCGCTGAAAACACTAACATGGGAGTGTGGGTGACACTGCCTTCGGCCCACTTTCCTGGAGACCACTCAGCCTTCCCTCTGGAATATCTGCTGATGCCCAGCAGAGCAAAAACCCCAAGGTTCCCGTGCAGCCATGCGTGCAGGTGGGCTGAGTTCTGCTCTAAGGCTCGTTTTGACCCATACGTTTGTTTCCAGGAGGCTGACGTATTAGGGGACAGGTGGAGAATGATTCAGATGTTGTGTTTGCAGATGTGTGACTCATCCGCAAGAAACGCTAAGTGAATGTGATAGACTGCACCCGGCTGATCTGAACCTGGGAACGGGCCCACACGCGCACACACACACTCCCTCCATCATCTCGCAGGTACCACTGGTCACCAGGTGTGTCATGACACTCACCCATCATCCTGTGTTAGAACTTTCCTTCCCCTTCCACATCTCCTTCCTTCCTCTGTGTCACCACAGCTCACAAGCAGGCCCCTAGGCACCCACCCACTCAAGAAAACCCCTGGCCTTTTGAGGTTTAGTGCTGTATTTACTGCAGTGTTGATACCTGTCTTCATCATTTAACAATCATAAAAATGAAAGACTGTTTTTATGAGGTTCTTGTCCTTTTTTATGTCACTCAGAAAGATTTTTGCTTAGGCATTGTGCCCCTAGATCTATTTTCCTCATAACTGATTAGTTGATTGCCCAACTTTGCGTAGTCTGGTGACTTTGGGGAGATCTGCATCCTGTTATAGCCGAACTGACAACTTAACTTCCTTCTTTCTCCATCAGACTTGCAGCCAAAAGCATCCTGAACATATTCAGGCACCAACCAAGACAGCCACAGGGAGAAAAAGAGCGAGAAAGAGAAAGGGCTGCTCTGCGAACAGAGGGGAGGGCGGGAAGGCACCTGACCACGTGACACCTGAAGGTGCCTGGCCTCCCTCAGCTCTGCGCTTGGTGTAGTCCGTGCATCATCTCAGCCCATCCTGGGCTACAGAACTGTCTTATTTTAATTTTCACAGGAGGAAGGTGAAATCGGATGGCACATCAGAGTCGCACACACATAGAAGGGCAGAGAGCCCCCGCCACCGCAAGGCTCTTCCCAGCCTCCATCATGGCCCCCCAGGTCTGTGTCCTCCCCCACCGCCCCCGCCTTCTCTCCAGGATGTATTCTGACACATCGAAAAACGCCATGGAGTTTCAATAAAACTTTAAAAAAAATGAAAAAGAAAAACGTGGAGTACTAAGCCTGGACGTCTGTCCATCCAGGCTGTGGTACTGGTGACCCAGCGAGGGGAGCAGAGCCTCCGCCCCGCAAAGGTTAAAGAAGGAATTCTGAAACGCTGGCAAGGACTCACGGAAATGGTGCCCTAAACCACAAAAGGAACAGTACAGCTTTTGAGAAGAAAAGCAAGCTAAGAACGCTTCTTCGGAAGACACCTCCTTTAGTGGAAAAGCTTGTGCAACCTCAGTTTTAGGCACCAGGACAAAAAAATGATGAAGGCAATTAAGACCTCGGTCGGAAGCCTTGAACTTGATTGGCGAATGCAAAGACAGGGACAGACTTGGTGGTTCTGAGGGTTCAGCGTGGCTGAGCTCTGCTGTCAGGAAGGCACAGTGAGGAGGAAAAGGGGGGCCTGGTCTGGCCGGGGGTGCGGAGCCGCTGAGCGGGGCTGGTCCAAGGCCTGGGTGCGGGCCCAGGGCGTCTGCTCTGCCCCGGGCGCAGCACAGGGTCCCCGGCAGAGAGCAATGCCCGGACAGTGCGACCCCAGAAGCGTCTCTCTTCCGCAGCAGGACCAGCCCTGGAGCAGGAGGAGCTGCACAATGAGGGGCCCTGAACCCGGCCTGTCCCCGCACTCCCTCAGTCCCCTCTCCTCACACCCCTCTCCCCTCCTTCACCACCTGAAGCCCGAAGACCTAATAGGAAGATACTGAGCGGGAAGCAAGGCAGAAAACGGGACTGAAAGCTGGGTGCAGCCTCACCCCGCCCAGTGACCCCCAGGTCCCCCTCCCACCCGGGCGCTTTGCCTTGCCTTGACCGTGAGTGCCCCAGCAGGGCCCCTCCTGTGTCGCTCTGTCCCCTCCCCACTCTCCCACATCCTCAGGAACCTTCAGGGGCCCATGGAAACATTGCCTCTACCCAGAAGGTACTGCCCGTAAGAACCAGAGGGCGCGAGCTCTGGCTCCAGCACAGCCGGGGAGCTTGGTGCTCTCAGTGCATGGACGTTTGCTCCTCCCCTGGGGGGCAGTGCACGGACACCCCCGCCCGGACCCCCCGGTGTCGAGGAGTGAATGTGACCCATCCCCGGCAGAGGTTAGCCTTCCTGGAGTGGTCCCCACTCTTCCTGGTGAGAAGGGCCAGTTGCTCCATCTCCCCTGATCCCAGGGCAGGCTCCCTCCCCAGCTGGCTCCCCCGCACTGGAACCCCTGGATCCCGTGCCTTCTTCTAGAGTGAGGGCAGCTTAGCTGATCACCTGTGCCTCAGTCTCTTCCTCCAGATCCAGTACCATTTGGCGTTTTGCGGGGGTGCATTTATGCTACTTCAAGGATCTGGGGGGAGCAACAGACTGGTTCTAGAAAAATGGACCCAGTGATGACCAGCTTACATAGCAATTATAGTGTGCCATCTTATTAACTCGTTTACAGTGATCTCAGTGACACCGTGAGGGAAAGGATTATTTGCATTCTAGCTTTGGAGAGGAAAGTCTGAACCAGAGAGGCTGTGACTTGTCCAGAATCAACTGGCCATTAAGAGGCAGGGCCTGGAAAGGCTCAGCCGTGCCCCCCGCCAGGCAGGCTCCTAGTCCACATCGCGCCGCCCTGAAGCCACTTGGAGTTTCAAGGGATTTTTGATCCTGTATTAAGAAATGTTGCTTTATACTGTACAGCACAGGGAACTATATCCAGTCTCTTGGGATATAACATCATGGAAGATAACGTTAGAAAAGAATATATACACACACATATATATCTGGGTCACTGTGCTGTACAGTACAGATGGACACGACACTGTGAATCAACCATACTTTAATTAAAAATAAAACTGAAAAATGGAGTTCCCATCGTGGCGCAGTGGTTAACGAATCCGACTAGGAACCATGAGGTTGCGGGTTCGATCCCTGCCCTTGCTCAGTGGGTTAACGATCCAGCGTTGCCGTGAGCTGTGGTGTAGGTTGCAGACGTGGCTCGGATCCCGCGTTGCTGTGGCTGCGGCACAGGCCAGTGACTACAGCTCCGATTAGACCCCTAGCCTGGGAACCTCCACATGCCGCGGGTGCGGCCATAAAATGACAAAAGGCAAAAAAAATAAAAAATAAAAAAGTAAAGCTAAAAAATAAATGGGCTGATAATACATAAAATGTTGCTCTGGATCATATGATCTAAGGTGGTATTCCTGGAATTATTTGAGAATTATATGAAATCACACATTAGAAAATATGTGGCAACCGATAAAATATAAATCATTGCTTTGTTACTGCCTGGCGCTCACGTGACCCCTCATACCAAGTGCTCCCAAGGGCATTGTACCACTCACACGCAACCCTCACCCTTGGCCTTGAACCATTTCCCTGGCCGGTCACGGCATCTCAGTTCATTCTGGCTCCAACCCTCTCCTCCTCTACCCTGCTCTCTGCTCTTTCAGCTCCATCCCTGACTCTTCACACAAGCTCCGGCTAGTGTCCTGGTCCTTGATGACAATGATTCTGATCCTATTATCCAGCAACACTGACCCTGAGGCCTCAGACCAAGCGCCTTTCTAGATCCACCTGCACTCAGGACACTCACAGTGGGCTCCCTTTGAGGTGATCTATGGGACACCCAGATGTCCACAGCAGCCGAGCGTGGAATCTGGCAGGAAGCAGTTGTGTAGGGTTTGTTGAATTCCATCGTGGTAGAAGAAAAGAGGGCTCTTAATAATCAGAGCAAGATGTTCTGCTGAATAACGCCTAGAACGTGATTTCTTATCTCTAGTAAAAATCTTGGCAAATGACCCGTACTGAAAATAACATCATGTTATTATGGTTGGGGATTGCCAATCTCCACTGACCTCACTTTACACCAGGAAGGTCCTTGGAGTGATATTCGCTGGAGGCAAGGATGGAGGTAAGTCTTAGGCAGGGTGATGTCGGGAGCAGAGCTTTCTAATGCCACATAGGAGGCTGGAAGGCCCCACCGTCTCCTCCATTTCTCCCCCAGCTTCGTAGGGAGGGAGGGAGCGCTAGAGGTGTCGAGAGGCACCCGCTGGGGGCAGCATCCTGCAGGAAAGTCAGCTCATACTGCCTCACAGACCAACTCAACAAACCATCTCCCACGTTAACTGGAGCCTGGAATTCCGCGCTGAATTTCTCATGACATTAGCAAAGCACTCAGGCGTCCCTCTGTGGAATTACAACCCTATTATGTACAATTGAGCATACATTACTCCTTATTTTCATGTCATTAGCTCGGATAAAGCTATTTCTAAAGCACTGAAGTATGTAAGAGTTACTTAGGGGCAGAAAAAAAACTGAACCAAGGGAGCAAGATGCAAAACAGGAAGCAGGAGCAGCTATGTTTTTAGTGACACGTTCTCACATCGACTGGGGCAATTAAACAAGCATAAAATGAGACAAATCGTTTTATTTATTTCCATTTTAACTATTGTCTAGTCAATTCTGGATCTGAATTCACCTGTAAAAAATAAGCATCATAGTGGTCCCATCACTGAGAAACGCTGTAAATTTAACTCTGCTTCCTCTAATGCACGTCTGCATAGATTCCCTTACAAGAAAGATGCAAGCCTGGGGGACAGACTGGGAGAAAAGGTGGATTTTTTCTCAGTACCTATAACACTTTTTTTAAAAGAAATAATAAGAGCTGCCAGTTTCTGAACTATTTTAATATAACGTCTAGGGAATGAACTCTGGAGCCAGGCGAGCAGCCGGACTGTCATCCTAAAGTCCAAATCCTGGCTCTGCCGCCATACCCCCTGGTCTTCCCTCTTGGCTTCACTCTCCTCATCTGTAAAATGGGGCTAACACAGTGTCTACTCCAGGAGTTTTCTCAAGAATTAAATGAGGGGAGCTCCCGTCGTGGCGCAGTGGTTACCGAATCCGACTAAGAACCGTGAGGTTGTGGGTTCGGTCCCTGGCCTCGCTCAGTGGGTTAAGGATGCGGCGTTGCCGTGAGCTGTGGTGTAGGCTGCAGACGCGGCTCGGATCCCGCGTTGCTGTGGCTGTGGCGAAGGCCGGCATCTACAGCTCCTGTTAGACCCCTAGCCTGAGAAGCTCCATATGCCACAGATGCGGCCCTAGATAAGGCAAAAAGACACACAGAAAAAAAAGAATTAATGAGATAAAATGATAAGCTCTAGTTCAGTGTAGGGTGCATGGTAGACACTTGATGAATTCTTGCTATTTTTTAAAGCATTACTGAGTTGCGAATGGAGGAAACTCACAACCATTTGGAGCCTCAAATTTTCTTATCAACAAAGTAGGAATAATAATAACACCTATGTCACAGCATCGGTCTAGAAGGAAATGGTAACGGTGGCCGCTGCTGCTGTTACCACTGTGAAATGAGAAGCTGGGATGGAAGATTCTAGCTTCATCCTGAAGAACGAGAAGGGTATTACAGTTCATCCTACAGGAGAGCAGAGTATCATGAAGGACACTGGGCGTACCGGCTGTGACAGCATCACCTGGGGCAGAAGGGAGAGCAGGGCCCTGGTTGCCAGCTGGGTGAGACGTACTTGTCCTCGGAGCAGCCCAGCAGCAGCAAGGAGATGCTGGGTCAGAGAGGACTTGACCCGCGGGTGGCAGCCCGTGTGAGTCTTATGCCTGAGCAGGGCTTGCTACGGTCTCGGGGTTGGGGTGTGGGCGATGAAGTTTTCCGCTTTTGTTTTCCAGTGATCTGAAAGGCCCAAAAAGATGACAGAGACGACAGGCACCAGAAATTTCCATCATGAATCAGATCTTCCGGACATCCAGCCATCAAACTGAAAAACGGACTCGGTGACATCTCAGCAAGCCCAGCACACATTCTCCTTCTGGCATGACGCTCACACCCCACACGCGGCAGGTCTGCAGGTGTGGGCGGCACAGACATCCCCGCCCTGCTGCAGGCTGGAAATGAGAAACTCCATCCTCAGAAAATGCCAGTCAAAGAGAAAATGCCCGTCTGTCCGTCTCAGCATCCTGCTAGCAGACATGCAGCCTGGAAAGGATAGACGGGGGGAAAGAAGGAAAGACAGGAAGAGAGGTCCTGTTGTACTGACACAGGTTTCCACCAAAATTACCTGGTGATTTACTCTGACAGTTAATGAGACGTGTCTGTTTAGGATCGTCCTATCAAAATTCCCCCAGACGTTTGTCAGTGTGATTTCCGGGGAGGAAAACCAGGGTATCAGCAGAAGCACCAGCCTGTCCATCCGGCACCAGGTAGCGCCCGTTTTACATCCTGTAATTAATCAGTGCCTTTCGGGCTGTCTCTGTTTCTAGATTGCATGAGATGGGGACCTTCTAGTTGCAGCTGTCACGGCTGGACTGGAGGTGCAGCGAGGAGGAAGCAGTCAGGTCTATCTGGGAATTTCCCTCGGTCAGGGGACCCAGCAGGTGCGGGCAGCCAGCAGCCGGGAGCAAGGTTGATAATGGGGGCCCATCTGGTGTCAAATCCTGCAGAAAGAAGTCCTTGCTGCAAGAAAGGACTCGGGATTGACTCTCTGGACCCCTTCTGTTTTTTGGCTGCACCCGTGGCGTGTGGAAGTTCCCAGGCCAGGGACCCAACCGGCACCCCAGCAGTGACAGTGCCGGATCTTCAGGCACAAGGCCACCAGGGACTCTCAGAGCCCATATTTTTAAAGAACAGGCTCCTACTTCATTTTCCACTTGGCAAACGTGTCACCCTTAGTGACAGGCGGGGTTTTGCATGCATTATTGAGCAGAAACTCTAGATAATTGCTTCACATTTTCAATAGCAACGCAACCTGTGGCCAGACCAAGAAGATCTGAGACAAAAATCAAAGAAACATGGAGATTATGTAGCATCGTAGATAAAAAGATGGACCCATCCTGGAGTTCAAAGGCTCACCTCACCTCCGATGAGCTGTCACCTTCAGCAAGCGACCTAACTCGGCATGGGGGCGCCATTCCGTTACCTGTAAACCAGGCATTGCGTGCGTGGTTTATAAATCCTCCCATGGATGGGTCCCGAGGGGCTGCAGTGGACATAGTGAGTGTCGCAATGCTTACTGTTATTAAAACTCAATTGCTTGGGAGGCAAGCAGAAACCTTTCGTGATTGTGAAAGGGTTTTGCTCCGCGATGAACACAGCACAGCATTTAGACGTTGCCTCTCCCGCCTCCTGATCTGGGGCTTGGAGCTGATCCAGGTCTCCCAGGCTGAGCTTTCTCCTTGGCAAGGTGCTGAGAATAACACCAGCCTCGAAGGGCCGGTCGCAGAGATGAGCAGAGTGGTCAGGGTGTCCGGGAGCACCGAATCTGCGCCTCTCTCTTTTTCTCCTCCATCCACAAGAGAACAGAGAAGAGCTGAGGCGGACCTGCAGGTCTCAGTGGGAGAGGAACACCGGAGCACGCAGAGGTTGTCACCTTGTCATCATTTAACATCCAGTGAAGGGAGTTCCCGTCATGGCTCAGCGGTAACGAACCCGAATAGTATCCATGAGGACGTGGGTTCCATCCCTGGCCTCGCTCAGTGGGTTAAGGATCCGGCGTTGCCGTGGACTCTGGTGTAGGTCACAGACACAGCTCAGATCCTGCATTGCTGTGGCTGTGGCTGTGGCTTTGGCCGGCGGCTACAGCTCCAATTCAGTCCTTAGCCTGGGAACTTCCCTATGTCGTGGGCGGGGTCCTAAAAAGACAAAACAAACAAACAAAACAAAACAACCATCCAGTAAAGACATGGCAACCACCGAGGGCGTGTTCCCCAACCCACACAGCCACCCACCTTTCCCCCAGAGCCCCCCCATGCCGCTGTCACGTGGTCACACAGCAGGAACACACCGCTGTATTTGTGGTCCTTTGGTTGAGCTCCTGTGTATGTGCGATGCTGCGGGGTATCAGGGAGCAGACCTCGCTGATGCTGCTCATTGCTACTCTTGGCAGCAACGTTCGCTGAAGTTCACGGAACTTGGCAGCAGACAAGAAGCAGCTCTGTGTTGCGTGTCACCCGAAAGGCCTTTCTGCCAGCCCCACGCAGCTTTGGGTACATTTCTCCGGGGCATAAACAGTGAGCGGCCCTTGAGTCCCTGAAGGCCAGCACTGTCCCTATCCAGTTCGTGCCTCTGTGCCCAGGGAGACTCGGGGGGCTGGACGCCCGCCTCCTCGGTCATGCTTATATTCTGGCTGATTTGTAAGTGCTTTGGGGAGGCCCTGGACACAGGCAGCAGAGATGAGGTGGCAGCTCCCACTTCTTGGTGGTTTCCTGATCCCAAGATCTTGATCCTACACTGAGTCACATGACCCACCGGCCCCTGCCCCTCAGCAAGCCTAATAGCACCTTCTTACTAAGGGCCTTCTCTGCCCAGGACCCTTTACCTGAGTCGCCCCAAGCAGCCGTCTGTGCAGCCATCACCACCTCGGATGGTAAGTGGGGATAAAATCAACCCCATTTTATAGGGGAGCAAACCCTGGCTTCGGAGGGTGCGTTTGCCCAAACTCTCACCGTAAGCAAGTTCTGGAGGCTTTTGAACAAGAAAGCTGCCTTGCCCCACTTTGTTACTCAGACGACAGCATCTCAGAGAATCCTCAGGACAGTCCCAGGAAGGGGGACCATTATTCTGGGTCACAGATGGGGCCAGGCAGTCAGGTACCCCTCATAAGAGGTGGAGCTGGAATTGACCTCCGAGTGTTTTCACTTCAAAGCCCAGAATCTTCCCACACAGATGGACTCCGACAAAGTACTCGGAGTTCCCAAGGTGGTGCAACTGGATCAGTGGCATCTCTGGAGCCCTGGGACGCATGCTGGATCTGGGGCTGGGCACAGCGGATTAAGGATCTTGTGTTGCTGCAGCTGCAGTGTAGGTTGCAGCCGAGGCTTGTATCTGAGCCCTGGCCTGGGAACTCCATACACACGGAGGTAGCCAAGAAAAGCAAAAACAAAAGCAAAAGCAAAAACAAAACCCCCTAAAGTGCTGGCCTAGAAAACACATATGCCATGGATGCAGGGGAGCCAGCCATGCCCCTTCCCCCCATCAGAATCATCCAAGTTCGGTGCTGGAGGGAACGTAAGCAATCGTAAACTATCTCTTTGCATTGAAAATAAGGAAACACTTGATTGAAAAGCCTTGGTCCCTGAAGCCTACCATCAGAGAAAACTAGTTCTCCACGGAAGGCAAGCCAAAGTTGGAGCTACCCTAGCCTGGGTGCCAGCCAAGCTCACAAGCTCTCTTTGCGAGGTTTAAGCTAAGCATGGTTTTTACATTTGTAAAGAGTTGTCATAAATAAAAGCCAAAAAGAATAATCCACGACAGAGGTCTGGTATGGCCTGCAAAGTCTCAAAAGTTCACTCTCTGACCTTTATCAGAGAAAGTGGACCGACTCTTGGTCTAAGCCATTGGTCCCCCACTGTGGACGCACGTTAGAATTACACGGGGAGGGAGCTGCCTTTGTGGCTCAGCTGGTTAAGCACCCGACCAGTGTCCATGAGGATGCAGGCTTGATTCGATCCCTGGCCTTGATCAGTGGGTTAAGGACCCAGCGTTGCCATGAGCTGTGGTGTAGGTCACAGACATGGCTTGGATCCTTCATTGCTGTGGCTGTAGTGTCAATTTTGATTAGACCCCTAGCCCAGGAACTTCTACACGCAGCAGGTGTGATCCTAAAAAGCAATAGGAAAAAAAAACGAAAGAAAAGAATTATGCACAGAATTTTTAAACCATGTCTGTGCCCAGTCTCACCTGGTTCCTAAATTTCTGTAGAAGATTGGCTTGGAAAAGGCACTCGATTGACATGGTTACAGAGCCTATGCAGAAGATGAGAGCAAATCCATAGCTGAGGACTCACAGGGAGATGATTGCGGTCCTCAGAGCCTTTGAAGAGGTGATGAGAGTGTGACTGTGTGACAACGAGGGCCAAAAATGGAGCTGAAGAGATGTCTGAGAGGAGTTATCAGTCAGGGGCTGAGGTACAGAACCCGGTGGCCCATGGATGGGGACCAGGGCATGGGGACACAGGCAGGGGGCCCACGGTCCCAGCTGGGTCCACGTCCTCCTTGGATTTTTTTTTTTATTATAGTGATTTCTATTTTTTCCATTATAGCTGATTTATAGTGTTTTGTCAATTTTCTCTGCACAGCAAGGTGACCCAGTCACACATACATGTATACATTCTTTTTTCTCACCTTATCATGCTCCATCACAAGTGACCAGACATAGATCCCATTGCTTATCCATTCCAAAGGCAATAGTTTGCATCTATTAAACCCAAATTCCCAGTCGCTCCCACTCCCTCCCCTCCCTCCTGGCAACTGCAAGTCTGTTCTCCATGTCCATGATTTTCTTTTCTCTGGAAAGGCTCATTTGTGCCAGATATCAGAGTCCAGATATAAGTGAAATCATATGATACTCATCCTTCTCTTTCTGATTTACTTCACTTAGTATGAGAGTCTCTAGTTCCATCCATGTTGCTGCAAATGGCATTATTTTGTTCTTTTTGTGGCTGAGTAGTATTCCATTGTGTATATATATACCACATCTTCTAAATCCAATTATCTGTCTAAAGAAACAGAAATAAAAGCAAAAATAAACCAATGGGACTTAATCAAACTGACAAAGCTTTTGCACAGCAAAGGAAACCATAAAAAAAAAAGACAATTTACAGAAAGGGAGAAAATAGTTTCAAACGATGCAACTGACAAGGGCTTAATCTCTAAAATATACAAACAACTTATACAATTCAACAGCAAAAAAAGCCAACAACCCAACTGAAAAATGGGCAAAAGGTATGAATAGACATTTCTCCATAAAGGATATACAGACGGGTAACAAGCACAAGAAAAAATGCTCAACATCACTGATTATTAGAGAAATGCAAATCAAAACTACCATGAGGTACCACCTCACACCAGTCAGAATGGCCACCATTAATAAGTCCACAACTAACAAATGCTGGGGAGGGTGTGGAGAAAGGGGAGCCCTCCTGCATTGTTGGTGGGAATGTAAATTGGTACAACCACTTTGGAAAACAGTATGGAGGTACCTCAGAAAACTATACATAGAACTACCGTGTGACCCAGCAATCCCACACTTAGGCATCTATCTGGACGAAACTCTCCTTGAAAAAGACACATGTGTCCACATGTTCATTGCAGCACTACTCACAACAGCCAAGTCATGGAAACAACCTAAATGTCCATCAATAGATGGGTTTTTGTGGACAATATCATCAAGGAGTGATTCTAGTCCAAATCATCTGTAGGGAAGCTCTAAAAACTTGATTTTTACCCAACCTTCTATGTGCTGTGATTATAGCTGCACAGAATTCACAGGCCCTGAAAATTATGTTTCTGTCAATATAAAGCAGTTATGTGAGGATGGTGAGACTATAAAAGATTTTAAATTTTTATTTATGGTATAAATATTTGTGTGTGTGTGTGTTTAACTTTGTTTTCTCCTTACTCAGAGTGGTTCTGATTTCCTTGATTAAAACTGTGAGAAAACAAAATGAAATGTATTTCTTCACACCTCGTCTTTTTCTCTTCTGTTAAATGTGTCTAGAAAACAATCATAGGATCTCAGAGTGAGTTCAAAGGGACATATGAGGGCATCCAAACGCAGAAAGCCACAATATACTTAAGACAGGATAGTCCGGTTTTATGTGACGCACGTCAAGATAGAATTATCCATCTCTGAGTTCCCATCGTGGCTCAGTGCAAAGGAATCTGACTAGCATCCATGAGAGTGCAGGTCTGATCCCTGGCCTTGCTCAGTGGATTAAAGATCTGGCGTTGATCATGAGCTGTGGTGTAGGTCGCAGAGGCGGCTCGGATCCCACATTGCTGTGTCTGTGGTGAAGGCCGGCAGCTGCAGCTCTGATTCGACCCCTAGCCTGGGAACCTCCATATGCCACAGGGGCAGCCCTAAAAGACCAAAAAAAAAAGGGGGGGGGAAGTTTTCCATCATTGAATGAAGCATATAGTGAGGTGAAATATGTGCCCTCCACCGTGCAAAAATAAGACTTAGTTCTTCCCTTTGGAGCCACAGGGAGTATAGGTACTCTTTGTATTTTTCCTAAAATAATAACCTATCAGCTCTTCACAAATGGCTATCGAAATGCCTCTGCCTCAACATATGCCAAGGTTAATTTGAAGGGCAGCCATTCCTCACTCTCGTCAGGCCATCCGTTTCCACCACATTGATTTTACTCTAGTAATTACCAAAAGGGGTGTGTGGAGGCGGGTGCTCCGTAGGCAAATTTACAGCTTGAAATTTCAAGAGGAGACCCTCCAAGCACAACTGACAAACCGTACTGCGTGTGGGTATAAATGAAAAAGGCCAGTGGTTCTTCTAACCCGTGAACAATTTTATTGGCATATTCTGAAATAACTGGTCTTCTCCGCTTCCACCAGGCAAATCACAAAAGCTGCAAGTCAGCACTGAAGAGGTCAGATTCGGTGTGAGCCATTCATAATGCTGCAGGCTATGGGGCACAGTCGGCTCGGAAGCGCAGGTCAAGGTATCAGACAGCCTCTGACCAGGGCAGTGGTGGCCACGTGGACCCGTGGGCCAAGAGGCCAATAAAGACAGAACCTGCAGCCCCGATACCAGGTCCTTTCCCAGTGAGGGTGGGCTCCCCTCTGATGGTGGCCGGGGGAAGCACTGTGACAGATCGTCCCCCCCGCTCCACGGCCAGGCTCCTCACTTCAGGGTCCCCAGCCACGGCCCTGGCTGCCCTGTGTCCACTTTCTCCTTCTTCAGGAGCCTTTGGAAGAAGGTCACCTCACACCCAACTGCCACCTGACAGTACGGGATGCTGAGAATGCGGCATGTGGCGCAGGGGTCAAGGTGTCTGGTGAGACGCTGGGCCCCAGGACCGAGCTGGGTCAGCAGGAGGCCGAGGCCTCCAGGGGAAGCTCGGTCCACAACGGAGGTGGGTCAGAAAGCCTACGATCAAAGAAGGCAAGTGGGTTCCCCGGTGTAAGAGAGTTGAAAGGAAAAAGCACAAACTCAAAGTCAGGGAAATCAGGAAAGGAAACGCCAGATGAGATCCCACGTTAAAAGGGAAAGAGAAATCAGCAAGCTTGCTGTGCAGAGGGCTAAGGTGTCTGAACGGGATTCTTCTTGGAAATAAGCTACATGGTCCTTGGACAGGGACCACAGTGGCCGGATGTGTGGCCAGCACTTGGCAGTGTGACAGGAGCCAGCTGCGTAACCTGTCTCCATTGGGTTAGAACCATGTCAGCACCCTCTGCTGGCCGGGGGTGTGTGTGGGGGGAGAGACACCTCGGGGAGACACAGTGTGATCGGCTCCGTGTGAAGCTGACCCTGTTTCTGCTGTGGTTTCCTGAAGGCTGTGTGCCATTTGGGAGTCCCCCCTGCATCAGGCAGTTGGACGCCTGCACCTTGTCCATGACATTGGCGTCATCTGAGAGCTCCCTTCAGCCGAGCTCAGCCTATTTTCTGAGTGTGCCTTAAGCCACTTCCTCCCCAGGGCAGAGTTTTTAGCTACATCCACCCAGATTTCAGAATTTCTCAGGAGACTCCTAATTACAAATTGTCCGCTCCACTGTTCCAGCAGTAAACTGGTCTACTGGTCTGCCCAGGTTTCCTGAGTGTTTATTCAGAAGACAACTTGTTCACGGAAACCAGATGATTTTGCACTGTGTGACCTTCAGAGCCTCCCAGATGCTACTAGCATCGACAACGCATCACCATCGGGGGCAGCTGGCACTGACTGAGAGGGGACACTGTGGGAACAGGGAAGTGGGGGAGGATTCTTGGTCGGATGCGGAGTTCGGAGGAAAGAAGACAAAGCCGAGAGTGGTGGCAGCATGTCTGCTCCCCTCTGGGGTCAGGGACGGAGATCTTTGCTGGAAACGGTGAGCCTGGACGTCAGCAAAACCAGTTAGAGTCCCAGTTAACCCCGGCTTGCGGCAGTGGGCATTCTTTCACCTTTGGCCGTTTGCAGCATCTCCCCGGTGCATCCTCCACCTCGTATCTTGTGAGGCTGCTGGCCCATCTGCACAAACATTGGGCTTCTTTCCACAGGAACTTGATACCAAGGCAGCGATGAGGCTCACAGGGGTGCTGGGGACCTCAGGGCCCGGAGTGACCAGAGACAGGGTGTGAGGCTGTGGTCCAGCTTGTCGGAGATGGGGGAATAGAGGCCACCGACACAGCAACGGGTCAGGGAATAAATGTAATTTTTTGTCTGGAAAAAGAAAACAAGAACCTTAGACCCCCAAGAACTGCCTCTAGATGTCTCTTGGAGGGGGTTGGGACTTCTCGGGGGGCCCTGGAGAGGTGAATGGAGGCCGAGGCTGGAGAGGAGCTGGGTCTGGCCTCTGCCTGGGCTCTAGGCGCACGGGCAGGGGCCCAGCTTCTTTGTGGGGTGCTGCGGGAAGCTTGCAGCTTCCAGGGAGGAGCTGTGCTCGTGGCTCTTTCTTAACCTAACTTAACCCTGAGGGCAGTGGGGGCTAAGGGCACAGCCTGGGGTGGCCCAGGCAGAGGTGACTGGAATCAGGGGAGCAGGTGAACTCATGAGAAAGGGGGGAGTGGGCAGCCACCTGCCTACATGAGTACATGCGGTTTCCAGCTTAAAAATGCAAGTCATTGTGTACAGCTCTGTATGTCTACCATACTTTGATAAAGTGGGTTTGAGAAATTGCAAAAGAAAAAAAAAAAGAACATTGGTGGAGTTCCCTGGTGGCTCAGCAGGTTAAGGATCCAGTGTTGTCCCTGCTGTGGCTCGTTGGGTTCGATCCCTGGCCCAGGAAGTCCCAGATGACTCCACGGACACTGGTGATATGGGTGTAGACACAGCTCTGACCTCTGTGTAAGGCAGCACCCAGGCACCCTCACACAGCAGCGGGTTCGGAGGAGAAAAGCGCCCCCAGCGAAGGCGGCCTGAGAGACCGCGCCTGCAGTTTGATTCGATAGATGAAAGCAAGAGCCTCCCACGCAGGCTGAAATCTCATGTCCCAAAGTCATACCCACCCAGTGTGAGCGCTGGGAGGGAGTCTGCTAAGGCTACACCAGGGGCAGCAGAGTGGACAGCTTGCAGCCAGGCTGTGGAGCCAGCAGGCTCGGGCTTTGTTGTCACTTGAGGTAAGTACAGTGGTTTAGGGCCCCCATTGGCTCCAGGGTCAGACAAGCGGGCTGATTCGCGCCTCCACCGTTAACGAGCCATGTGACCTTGACTTGGTTACGTCGCTGCAAAATAGAGAAGATGATAAAGGCAGTTGATCCGCAGGCTTAATGTGAAGAACAGGTGTACTATGCGCGTGAAACTCGTAGCTGATGCTAATACCTGCACTGAATGAAACGGTTTCTATTTATAAGGGAGGTGATACCCTGTTGGAAACGTATTTGGTTTTTAAAAACACAGGGAGAGAGACTTTCTTGCCCGTGGCTCATTTATGAAATATGATCCTTATGCTGGGTGGTGGGCTCAGTGCTCAAGCTCGCGTTACCCAGACGGCAAAAGCATAGCTCTTCAACCTTCAGTTCGATCAGGAAAATTAAATAATAACCCGCCTTTGTTCTGGACTTTAAATATACATAAATGCTCAACGCAGGGCAAAGTCAGCACTGCTTTCTGGCATCTCTCCCTTGGAAAACAGCGCTTCTGTTTGTAATCTTCCAGCGCTGGGAGGCCTCGGTTTGCCTGCTCTGGAAATGAGTGAGCAGCGAGGACTTGCGGTCAGCGCTGTGCTGCCCTCGAGCCCAGAGATTTCCAAAGGTGAGCGCGTGCTCGGTGAGGCGGGGGAGGAGGGCGCGCCTTAGCCTTGACTCGGGGCCTTTGCTGGGCCAGGACCAGGCAGCTCCCCTCCCCGTGGGACCTGGTGTCACTCTCACAGCAGGTCTTTGAGGGAAATATGACGTCCTCGATGGAGAAATGAGAAAATAAAGTCACACTGAAGTTAAGGAACTTGTCCACAGAGCTAATAAAAGCCGAAATCTCCAGTTCCAACCCAGGTCTGACGGGAGATTTGTTCATCCATCTGACAAGTTTTTTTTTTTTTTTTTGAGTTTTGCCTTTTCTAGGGCCGCACCCGCGGCATATGGAGGCTCCCAGGCTAGGGGTCTAACAGGAGCTGTAGCCACCGGCCTTCGCCACAGTCACAGCAACTCGGGATCCGAGTCACGTCTGCAACCTTCACCACAGCTCACGGCAACGCCGGATCCTTAACCCACTGAGCGAGGCCAGGGATCAAACCCGCAACCTCACAGTTCTTAGTCGGATTCCTTAACAACTGAGCCACGACAGGAACTCCGTCTGACAAGTTCTTATCTTGTGTCTTCCATATACTGTCACTGTGCCAAGCACTGGGATTAAAGCAATAAGAAAAATCACCATGGTCACCAAAGGGGACAGGTGGGGGCTGGACTGGGGGTTTGGGACTGACATCGGCACACTGAGGTCTGCGGAGTGATTGGCCAGCGGGGACCTGCTGTACAGCACAGGGACCTCTACCCAATATTCTGTGATCATCTAGGTGGGAAAAGAATCTGAGAGAGAATGGATGCGTGTACATGTGTGGCCGAATCACTTTGTTGTACAGCAGAAATGATCACAACACTGTAATTCAACTATAGGTCAATAAAACGTAAAAAAAAATGTAATTCATTGAATTATTTAAAAATCTAGGAAAACATGGGTCCGGAAAGGGGACGTTTCCTCAGTGGGGTCACTTGGCCGTTCAGCGAAGGGCACGCGTGCTAGGGGTGCCCACATTCAGTGTAATTCTTTGGCCCAAGTGAAAGTATCGTAATGTTATAGTAAACGTTAACAAGGCCACTTATTTCTATGTTATTTGGTGTAAACACATAATACTGTTCAGAGCTCTATGGTCTGATTTTAATAAAATTAAAATAAGTTTTAAGAGATCGTTATTAATTGGAAAATGTTACTAGTGTTAGCCTCCATTCTGTTGAATCATGAGGAGTGCAGGCTATGAGAAAATAGAAGTACGTTTCTACTGCATTTCCTGCTCTTTAAATAAAGCTCCTTGGAATTTCAAAAAGAAAAAGAAACACAGCCTCTGCCTTCCTAGAACGTACATTGTGGTGCAGATGTGAACACGCACAAACTGCAGGCAGAGACAGAGCTGTAGGCGGGGACACGGATGAAGGCGGAGCTGTGGCTGTGCGCACAGACACATAGTTAGAGATGAGGCTGTTGATACGACAGGTGCGTGGGGACAGGCCTGGGCGCAGATGTGTTATGAGTTAGCGCTAAGGGGAAGAGAACGATGAGGTATTTCAGACCGAATAATGGGGACGGCTTTTCCTAGGAGAAATGCAAAAGTCAGACTTGAAGGAAGAGCCCTGAGTCTGATGAACTCGGGCTGACTTTTAAGGATGACACTGGGTGCTGTTCAAAGAGCAGACTCTAGGGGGCGGTAGAGCGTCAGCAGAAATATCAGCGATGAGGTTACTGCCGCAGTTCTTAGGGGGAAAACAGGGGTCCTGCTGTGTGGGGGTGACAGCAACCCGAGGGAGTGGTCCCTCGTTAGTCATAAGTCACACTAGTTTCCCCTAAGGAATCGAAAGATTTTTTTTTTGTTTTGGTTTATTTTTTATAAAAGCCTGATACCTAAAGGTTTTGTGGGAACCAACACATAATGCAACAAGTCATACACCCACACCAGGCCTTCCAAGTTATTGAAACAGTAACAAAATGGCATAAAAACAATACACCAGGTGTTACGATCCTGTTAAAAAACGATAAGGGTTTCAGGGCTAAAAGTGAATTCCACTCACGTGATTATGAAGGCACGGTCCCTGGAAGTGAAGGGGCTCTTCCAGCCTGATCTGCTCATTGTGCAAACAGAGTAACTTACCCATGGTCACAGTCCACTCAGTTGGGAAGGACACCCACAGTGCCTACAGCCAGGACTGAGCACTTTCATTCATTACTTTGTAGTAATGCACATAAAAGACAAAGATGAGTTTCCGCTGTGGCACAGTGGGTTAAGAATCCGACTGCAGCGGCTTGGGTCTCTGCAGAGGCATGGCTTCCATCCCCAGCCAGCTCTGAGACCTAAGATCTGGCATTGCACAGCTGTGGCTCAAATCAAACCCTTGGCCAGGGAACTTCCAGAGGCTGCAGGTGCAGCCATAAAAATTAAAAAAAAAAAAAAAGAGAGAGAGAGAAAGATGATTTTTTTTTTCATGAAAAGAATGACCGCAGTCAGATTTGTGGTTACCAGAGGCAGGGGATGGGGCAGGGGGATCTGGATAAAGTTGATAAAAAGCTGCAAACGCCCAGCTATAGATAAGACAAATAACAACCAGGTAGGTGCTGTACCACATGATAAATGTAACTAACACTGCTGTATGTCCTCGATGAAAAGTCCTACAGGAGTAAATCCTAGGAGTTCTTAACACAAGGAAAAAATCTTTTTCTATTTTTTGAATTTTATATCTTTATGAGATGACGGATGTTCACTAAACTTCTTGGGATAATCGTTTCATGATGGGTCTAAGTCAGATCATGATGCTGTGCGCTTGTTTGCCAATTATATCTCTGTAAAACCGGGAGGAGAAGAAGAATAACTACAGTTCTTATAAATATAGTTCCGCATCTCCTAACACTAAGCCTAACACTTTTTTTTTTGTCTTTTTAGGGCCGTACACTGGTATATGGAAGTTTCCAGGCTAGGGGTTGAATC
This sequence comes from Catagonus wagneri, assembly GCA_004024745.2. NCBI lineage: Eukaryota > Metazoa > Chordata > Mammalia > Artiodactyla > Tayassuidae > Catagonus > Catagonus wagneri. Next base: position 2,966,143 of record PVHT021183517.1, read on the forward strand.
AGAGCTGCAGCTGCCGACCTACACACAGCCACAGCCACACGGGATCCCAGCTGCATCTGCGACCTACACCATAGCTCATGGCACCACCAGATCCTTGACCCACTGGGCGAGGGCAGGAATCAAACCTGTGTCCTCATGGACGCTAGTTGGGTTAGTTACCGCTGAGTCACAGTGGGAACTCCCTAACACTCACTTTTGACGAAGCTCTCAGGGTAGGAATAGAACAGAACTGCTAGTCAGACTATTCAGAGGCACGGGGGAAACTCCTTAATGAAAGTTCTCCATATAGAAAATGTTGAAAGAAATCTTCTTTTATGACTTCAAAAAGCACACATCGGTTAGTGGCTTTGCTTTTTTTTTTTTTTTAACAACCTCAGAAGAGAAGATTTGTTTTTTGGCTTTTTTTTTTTTTAAACTCAGAAAACTGACTTTCCTACCTTGAGCACAACATACGTTACATATATAAGGGCTTACAGACCAGGTTCAGCCACGAGTGAAATCTGAGCGCTCTCTCAAATGCCTTTTGATTCTAGGGAAACAGGGCACACCCTCAATGATGGCAAAAATAAGCACAACTATTAATGTCATATATGTTAATAAAAACGGGGGAGTATACAGTGTGTTTTTTAAACCATCGTATTTCGCTGACCATCAGTAACAACAAGATCTTGGAGCTTGCGGATTCCATGAGCCATCCTCTCACAAGCCTGTCTTTTGCCCGGAGAATAATACAGTGAGGGAAAGTGGGATGGGGAGGTTTTAAGAGCAAATAAACAGGGACACATTAAAGCCCCAGGACGCTTCTTAATGCCAGCTCTCAAATCATAAACATCAGAGAGAGGAAAATACACGCATCCATCCACATGTACGTATTAGAGGTGTGTATCTATAATATTTATGGCCTCAGAGATGCTGACCCGGCCTATTGCATTATAAAGAGCCCTAGAAAGCGGGCTGAAGTGGAAAACGTTCCTATCTTTCCTTCTGCTGCCGGCAAAGTCTCCTCCCACCGCGGGCAGGGCAGGTCTTTCTCTGGGCCTCATTTTCCGAAACTATTAAAGCAAGAGCTGGAGTTCTCTCATCACTAAGGTCTTTCTTTGAACATGTTTCTGACCCCGGGGCTGTATTTAGAATTCTCGAAGCAAGAGAGGAGCCGCTTTTAAAGACTTGTTACTTTGACCTAGGAATGGTCCGGGTTTTGTCATTTGTTCTCCCGTGAGAGCAGACATTGAAATAAAGCCGAATGGGCCCGCTGTTGTTTTTCCAAGCACCATTTGTGTGTAACGAGGGGAGTGATTATCTTGGCAAGAAGACCGGCTCCCTCCACAGGGTTTAAAATTATTACTTCTCCTCCCTCTGGTGTTTTTGTTCTAGGGGGAAGGGATTTATGTCTCCATCAAACAACACAGAAAGAGCTAGCCTGCCTGAATCGTGTTTGAACCTGACATCAAACCAAACGCTATTTGTTACCGATTTTCTGCACAAATGTCTTACATATTTTACTATTAAAAAATTCAAGATTAACAATGAAGGAGTTCCTGCGGGGGCTCAGTGAGTTAAGAACCTGACAGTGTCCAGAAGGATGTGGGTTTGACCCCTGGCCTCACTCAGTGGGTTAAGGATCTGGCCTTGCTGGAGTTCCCATCGTGGCGCAGCGGAAATGAACCTGGCTAGGAACCATGAGGTTGTGGGTTTGATCCCTGGGTTAAGGATCCGGCGTTGCCGTGAGCTGTGGTGTAGGTTGCAGACGCGGCTCGGATACTGGGTTGCTGTGGCTATGGCACAGGCTAGCGCCTGCAGCTCTGATTTGACCCCTAGACTGGGAGCCTCCATATGTAGCGGGTGTGGCCCTAAAAAGACAAAAAAAAAAAAAGTGGGATCTGGCCTTGATGCAAGCTGCAGTGTAGGTCAAAGACGTGGCTCAGGCCAGCATTACTGTCGCTGTGGCTGTGGCATAGGCCTTTAGCTGCAGCTGTAGCTCCGATTTGACCCCAAGTCCAGGAATTTCCATGTGTCCAAGGCATGACTGTAAAAATAAAAAAAAAAAAGATTAAGAGTGAAAATCCACAAAGTAGACTTTGACTTAGATGCTGATTTTACGTATCTTCTGATTCCGTCTCTCTGAAACCTTCCTGGACTCTGCAGACGAGGTAACTGTAGCCTGACCTGTAAACACCTCCTGCAGCCTCAGAAAGCAGGAGCACGATGACGTGTGTGTGTGTGTGTGTGTGTGTGTGTGTGTGTGTGAGCGCGTACGCGCTGTAATAAGATCCACACTTTAAAGCGTGAGCAAGGCAAAGGAAAGCTCTCTGAGTAGTTGGTTGATGTCTACGGCAATAATTCAGGAGACGAGGGGTTCACTCAATGAGACCTGAAGCCCTGTGGTGCAGGTTTGGTCCCTGGCTCTGAACTTCCACATACGGCAGGCACCACTGAAAAAAAATTTTAATAAAAAGGTAGTAAGTAAGGTAAAATATAAGAAAATTAGAAAAACAGCCCAATATGTCCAACATTTGAATAACAGACAATACAAAAAGAGAGAGAGAAAAGGAAGGAGCAGAATTCATCAAAGAAACAATCCAAGAAAATTTCCAAGAAATCAAAGACTTGAGTGTCCAAAGTAAAAGGAGCCACCAGGGGCCCAGCAACGGTGCATGAAAAGATCCCAGGAGCGCTCACTGCGCTGAGGTTCATAACCCGCTGGGCAAAAGGGTTATTCCATCTGCTTCCTACGGGAAAAAACGACGTGTGAGATGGTGAGGTGCGTGCCGCGCCCCCAGCTTCCTGTCTCCAGGCTTTAACCCAGAGTAACAGCTCAGCGAGCGGCGTGGCGAGCAGACATCTCTGTTTTGAGCGCCTCTGAACCGGCCTGGAACAAAGTCAGGTCAGAGTAAACCTAACTGGGCAGAAATATTAAGCCACGGTGGTCCTGACGTCTGTTTTCTTGACTGTTCTCGGTTCCCTGCCATGTGAATACGTCCCAAGAGTGTGGACGCCAGGGAGGGGCTCCGATGGCTGTGGACTGAAGCTGGCCGTGGACCTGAAGCTGGCCGTGGACCTGAAGCTGGCCGTGGACTGAAGCTGGCCATGGACCTGAAGCTGGCCGTGAACCTGAAGCTGGCCAGGGACCTGAAGCTGGCCGTGGACCTGAAGCTGGCCGTGGACTGAAGCTGGCCGCGGACCTGAAGCTACGTGGACCTGAAGCTGGCCGCGGACCTGAAGCTGGCCGTGGAGAGGACTATGGGAGGGATAAAAGCACTCAAAAGATCTGAGCAGCAACGAGACCCATGCTGCAGCCAAGTCCGTCAAAAACAGCCCCAAGAAACAAATTTTAACTGCCTCCCTGGGCAGGAAAATCCACACCCGGTTAGACAGAATAACATGCCCTAGTCCCATCCTCCCCTCATCCCCAGTGTTGCCTAAAGGACACTTTTGTCCCCAGGCATCCAGCCGCCCTCCTTGGGAGAGGCCAGCACGGGCCTCTGAAGACAGAAATCTGAGACACAGCTTCTAAGAAACAGCCCGCATTACCTAAAGGACTTGTTAAAAGACCAAATTATAGTAAGGTTTAAACCTGATAGGACTGAATAGTTTTGTGTTACTAGCCAGTTATGCTACTCCTGAGAAAGACCAGATTATTTACAGGCAACATAAAAGGACGATATTGCCCACGAGTCGTGGGTGACAGCTCTACGCTGAATGAATTTCATGAAATCACTACCGTTTTTAACATGAGAAGAAAACAAAACAAATCTTCCTGGGGTGGGGATGGGACGGAGAGAAAGGCTGGCATTCATTCTCCTCTCCCTGTTCATAGAAAGAAAATAAGTCCAAGAACAAAGCTGTGTTGGCAGAAGCCTGAAGATTAAGTGAATTTGCTAGGAGGTACGCGTACCTATGTGGGGCAGAGCTTAGTATCTGACTCCTGGGCTCAAAATTCACTTAATGAATGTTTTGGTACAACATTGTAAATCAGCTCTAATAAAGCAATACAGAAGTCATTAACTCACACAGTTCAGAGAAAAACGACAGCGTGGATATGAAGAAAACCTCAGGCGTGAAAGACGCTTGCCCCAGCCCATGAGAACGCTTACTGCTGCTCTGTGTGGATCTGAACCAGCCAGCCCCGTGTGCAATTAAGAGAGTTTCAGCTGCGTCTTCATTTTTTGCTGAAACTTAAGTCCCTGGCTTTCAGTGGGAGAAAAGTATTTTTGATAATTTATACCTTCTTAGCATTTCACTAAAAGCATTTACGCCTGTGTATTGAATCAATACCTGTTATATACCTAAGCTCCCATTCTGTGGACAGGGACACTTCAGAGATACCGAGACTTCAGTTTGGAAGAAGTTTTTTTTGCTTTTTAGGGCCATACCCACAGCATATGGAAGTTCAGAGCTCCAGCTGCCGGCCTACGCCACAGCCACAGCCAACGCCGGATCCTTAACCCACTGAGCGTGGCCAGGGATCGAACCTGCACCTTCACGGATACTAGTCAGATTAGTTTCCGCTGCGCCATGACGGGAACTCCTGAAGTTGAATCTTCTGACCTCTCCCCATGACTCGTGAATGCTTCTAATGGCATCTAGAAAGATGACTCTTTTCCAGAAGGTTTTCGGTTTTCTTTGCCCAGGTCCGCTAGAGCCAACAAACCTCGCAGACACTTGCTTGGAGAAGGGGAGCAACTGGCCCCTAAGCTGCTTGCCCGGGTGGGCGCCGCTCAGGGATGGAGCACCAGACACGGCCATGCCCCGTTCTTATCTGCTTTCCCCCAGGGGCGCTGTCCCCACTCATCCCGCCCTTCTCTGTCATCACCCTCCTCCCCTGGTCCCAGCGAGGACCGCCACCAGCGCTGAATGCCGGGCACTGTGAAGGTTAAAGGGGGAGGGGCGCGCCCTCCCCCGGACATTCCTGGAGTCCCTTCTGCTTCTGCAGGAAGAACCTGCAGGCGGTCACGTGACCTCTCCAGCTGGAAGGGAACCTCGCCAACGTCCTTGGAATTCTCAGCAGCCAGGCTCGAAATTCTATTACTGTGGAAGAGATGCAGAATAAATGCTGGGGACACTAAAGGGCTGTCACAGGAACAGAAAAGAAACTCACCTGATAACGATACAAAGCCAAGCAAGTCATTCCTGGTCATCCTTTTCTGGGTAGGAAGCCTGTCTTATATTCAATAATCTTATCCCAATCAGTGTGCAAAGAGCCCAAGCGTACGCAGAATTATTTCTTATCAGATTAGGAAAGGAAAAAAGGCCTTTAGTATCTGCAATATGGAAGGGGTTGTGCCTTCTTGAAATGCTGAAAACAAAATAAAGATGTTTTCCTCTCCGTCTGAAAGCACGCTGACCACAGACTCACCCCCCTTTCACTTCCTTAACCTCAAATCCCTTCCCACACAAGAACCGCAGTGGGGAAGCCCCTTCAGAAAAACCAGCGACCACGACAGCGAGGATGAGAAAATCACAGCAGGTTTATTCATTTGCAAGCGCCACAGAGGAAGCATGGAATGTTTGTGTTTCTAGGCTTTCAGCACATGCTTTTCAAAATATTCAAGGTAGATAACATCAGTGGAATACTTAGACATCGTCTCTTCAAGAACCCAGTGCGATTTAGCAGCCTTAAAAAAATATTTGCAACTGAAATTACGTATTTATACACATAGATATATCATGTATAAAATACCTACAGCTCTTTTGAAAAATAATAGATATAGTTAATAGACACTTTATCACAGTTTAAGATTCCGTGGGATAGGAGTTCCCGTCGTGGCGCAGTGGTTAACGAATCCGACTAGGAACCATGAGGTTGCGGGTTCGATCCCTGCCCTTGCTCAGTGGGTTAACGATCTGGCCTTGCCGTGAGCTGTGGTGTAGGTTGCAGACGCGGCTCGGATCCTGCGTTGCTGTGGCTGCGGCGCAGGCCAGTAGCCACAGCTCCGATTAGACCCCTAGCCTGGGAACCTCCACATGCCGCGGGTGCGGCCATAAACCCGCAGCCATAAAATGACAAAAGGCAAAAAAAAAAAAAAAAAAAAGATTCCGTGGGATAAACCTGATAACCCTTAAATTTAATCATATCGGGGGAGTGTCTTCTTTAGACAGTCCCTTAAAATAACTGACAGATTCAATCGATCTTAGAAGTGGAAGAAGCTCTAAATAATCACCTGGTCCAGCGGACTCATTAAGAGAAATAGATCAAGTTACAGGGATGCTAAAAGCCTCACCAAGGCCACATACTGATTAAGTTTCCTCTTTTCTCAGGTATTTTTTCTTCTAGCCAACAAGATCTCCGTGCTGATTTCACGTGTAATCCTTAGATATTCATGGGCAAGATAATTCACCAAGAAAACCCATTCCGGGACCCAGAGTGCTTACTTAGTAAGAAACATTAAATCTGTCTGAGGAAAATACGCAACAAGCAGCTTTGCATTCGGCTTCTTGGCTTCAATTCTGATGAAGAAAAGCCCAGTCCCTACTCGAGGACACACAAGATGTGAACATGAGTATAAGCACACCGCTGTGCTGGCTACGTTTAAGGATCCACGTTAGCGTAAAAACACTCATTCTATCCGGAGCCGGGCTGTCACAGTCCGAACAGAACTCAAGGACTGTGGGTGCACGTGTATCGACAGCATCTCGGGTCGGCCTCTTCTGTGTTTGACTTTGAGGTGCCAACGCCGAGAAGCCTCTCCGGGGCCGGAAGCCTCAGACACAAGCCAGATGCCCTGCGGGCAAGACGGGCCACGTGGGACGGCCTTCCGACAGCCGGACACAGGATGCCTTCTTCCGGATCGCCCGGCTCTAGGCTTCGGGGCTGATGGAATCGGCAGGACGGAGGAAGTGGGAAGAAGCCAACTCGGGGCACATCGAGTCTCGTTAGCGGCTGCCGTGGAAGGGCTCCCTGGGAACCTCGGTCCACCTCACGCTGCTTTCTAGAGGAAACCGCCGCGGGGGGATTTGGCAGAGACACAGGTCGAAACAGGTTCCAGGAGACGTCTGGTGGGCTCGGCAGAAGCGGTCCCCACCTGTCACAGGAACGCGCCCCATCTCCATCCTGATCGGCTCATCGGTCAGAAGCGACAACGGTTTAGGTAAGACCGCGATGTCCAGTCTTCTGCCACACAAAGTGCTTACGCAACTAAAGCTGGGAAAACTGCAACACCCGTCCCGGGCTCGGAGGCATCCAGCGACAGCGAATCAATACAGCGTGCCCTCGGGCCCAGAGTAATTACAGCGGATTACAGTTACTGTGGATTAGGCTTAAAACGGTCTGGAGGACCTTTTCTCTTGAAGGGCTGGCGTCCACCACGTGGCATCCAGGGTCCTCCATCCGCCGGTAGGACTCTTCCACCCTGCAGGCAGGCGGCACGCAAAGAGATGGCCCGTTAACAACACAGCTCTTCAGGCACATGTTATTTTCCTACCACAACAGAAACCTCTTGAGGCAGGTCCCCACCTGCTTCATCTCTCCACTCCCCTGGCCACTCAACTCGCTTGGCCCACAGGAGATAATCGATACCTTTAGTTCGAGAAATGAGAATGCATAGTAATGCTTAATAGCTACCATTTATTGCATACCTAGGATGTGACAAGCTTTGGCATTCTGCGTATTTGTCTCATGTTTGTTCCTTTCTTTGTAAGGCCACACCTGCAGCATATGGAAGTTCCCAAACTACGAGTCAAATCAGAGCTGCAGCTGCCGGTCTACACCACAGCCACAGCAATGCCAGATCCGAGCCGCATCTGTGACCTCTGCCACAGCTTGTGTCAACATCGGATCTTTAACGCACCACAGTGAGGCCAGGGAGCAAACCCACATTCTCACAGAGACAACGTCAACTTCGGGTCCTTACCCTGCTGAGCCACAAGGGGACCTCGCTCTTCTCGTTTCAGACTCAGAGGAACTTGAGGAAGGAACCAAGGTCATCCGTCCTCATCTTGCAGAGGAAGGAACAGAGGCTCACAGAGACCAAGTCGCCCAACGGCAAATCTCTGCAGAGTCTGTGCCCTGAAGGATTTCCCACAAGCGCGATTTCCCACAAGCCAGGCGGCCTCGGCAGATACATTGTTTTCACTTAGGAGTTTTCTAGCATCTCTCCAGCATCCTACCTCTCCTTCCAGCGTTAGCCAGCCGGGGTGTGTATGGGAGGGTGTGTACGGAAAGGCTGAGGACAGGGCCAAAGCACCTTGCGGTTAAGACTATCCCCTGGCATAGATACTCGGGGTCCAAACCTCCGCCTCACCACTTAGCAGCAAGAACTCGGCCCATGTCCTTCCCACCCCATCTGCGCCTCAGTCCCCTCATCTGTGAACTGAGGATGGAAATAACGCCGTCCTCGCAGGTCCATCACGACGTTTAACTGAATTAATACAAGGCAACCCCCTGATGTGGTTTTTCTGCCCACAGCTGGGTCGTCAATTATTTATGTGATAACAGCATCATCTTATGGTAACAGAGCTGTTAGTGTGTATTTGCATAAACGATTCCATTTTGGCTTTTCCAGCCAGTCCTGCAGAACTGATTTACATTCAGCCACAAAGCAGGAAGAAGGTCCAGCAGACACGCCTGCTTTTGTGTTCACAGCTTTCGAATGAAAGGGGAAGAAGGGCCTTAAAACCAGCAAGAGCTTGACTTTCATCCCAGCTTTACAACTGGGTAGCTATGCAAACGTGGACCAACCACGGACTCCTCTAAACCTCAGTTGGGTAAAGTGCAAAATACGGCTAACGCTGTCCCTGCAAGAATGACAGAGCTTCGGGAGTAAAGTGCCTGACACCCAGCAAGCCCCGAACAGGTAACTGTGAGTTCACCAGACGGTGCCCTCGGCCCCTCCATGATGACCCAGAAACAGGTGTTGCCTCGCTGAGGCTCACGCTGTTCCTGGCTCAGCCGGGGGAGAAAGAAGGTCGGAGCCGCGGGGAACTCTGCTGCGGCTGCGCAAGCCCGCACGGCAGCCCCAAGGACCGATCCCCGTGGAAGGAGCGAGTCTCACTGGAGATCGCCTCTCCCTCTCGGGCTGGGACGATGCGGGTCACACCGGCTCCTCCACGGTCCTAGAGTTGGTGCTGCTTCCGGTTTGTCACCACAGCCCGGGACCCCCGCCCCTCCCAGCGCCTGGGGCACCTACTTCTGACGAAATACGCTGTCCGTCTCCAGCTCAACCTCCTCTCTGGTCCTCTCCAGGCCCCGGCCCTCGATCCTCTGCATCCTCTCCTCCGGACTCACGGTGAGCAGCAGGACCAGGTCGGGTCTGAGCAGGTCCCGGGGCCACTGGTAGATGGGGTGATGGGTGGGGGGCAGGTGCTGGAGGCCCCCACTCACCTCGGAGGCTAAGGTGTAGGTGGCCGTGCTGTGCCAGAACCTGAGAAGGAAAGTGGTAGTGAGTTCCCCATCTGCAGAGGAAGTCAAGGGAGAGGCTGAAAAGCAGATGTGGAGGACACTGAAACCCCTATGCCTCTGCTGAACCCGTCCTGGCGTGGTACGCGTTAAAGAGATATAAGCACATCCTATTTTTAAAGGTATTTATCAAATGTAAAAATCAGTTAAAATTAACAACCACAGTAAGAATTCGGTGAGCGCTTCCCACTTATTCAGTTGAAACTGCATGAACTGTAAGACTACTCTGCTGCCTTGACCTTGCAGAATGGCAGGAGACAGTAGATCTGTTCAGTGGTCAGTTGGTATTTAATGTTGTGTCTTGGCCAGATAAAAGTCTCCAAGCCCATTCAGTTCCCATGATTTTTGTTTGTTTGTTTTTGTTTTTTCTTTTTTTTCTTTTTATGCCCACACCTGTGGCATATGGAAGCTCCCAGGCTAGGGGTCAAACCCAAGCTGCAGCTGACAGCCTACGCCACAGCCACAGCCACACCAGATCTGAGCCATGTCTGTGACCTACACTGCAGCTTATGACAACACCAGATCCTTAACCCACTGAACAAGGCCAGGGATCGAACCCACATCCTCACAGACACTGTGTTGGGTTCTTAACCCACCGAGTCACAATGGGAACTCCCCTATGATGTTTAAAACTTGAACTTGTAGATGAAATCCACATTCCAGGAACCCTGGCTAGCAGGCTTGGACCTTCCCAGCTCTCCAGTTGTCTAACTGCCTCCGTGTCGATCAGGAAGAGAAATAAATCCCAATAAAAATCTATGAAACTCTGTGAATTTCCTCCCCGAGAGAAGGCCTCACTCTGGACAGGCTGTTCTTAAAAATGTTCGGGGGGAGAGGAAAAGGAAGTCACAGCCATCAGAGAAAATCGGGTCAGCCCCTTCTTTCAAAAAGCCCCCACGGCTTCCCACCGCCTGCCGGAAAATGCTCAGCTTGAGGCTGACACACAGCATCTTCACAGTGGGGACCCAGGCCCGCTTCTCCACCGGCTCTGTCTTGACTCTTCTCTAGCTACTCGGAGGGTCTCAGGCAGCAAAATGCCTACGCCTCCCACTGGGACAAAGCCCCAAGCACAATTCGGTTTCCTCCTCCAGGCTCTTAATACCTTTCATACTCAACTCTACTGAACGCCTTGCTGGAAATTAGAGCTAGTTGTTCACAAGTTTATCTCTTTCATCTCCTCCATTAGATAACTTTTGTTTGTTTGTTTGTGGCCACAGCCTCGGCATATGGAAGTTCCCAGGGCAAGGATCGAATCCGAGCCACAGCTGTAACCTATGCCACACTGGGGAAACTCGAGATCCTGATCCCTCTGTGCCACAGCAGGAATTCCTCACAATTCATTTTTTAAACATCTGTGCATTCCAGAACCTGAAACCAGCACCTCGCACAAAATAGTTACGCTAAAAGAAATTTTCTTTGGGGGTGTGAATAAATGAATTATATTTTTTTAATTTGTCAAAGTTTATTTTACTCTTGTCCTACCCTAGGCATATTCCAATTTTAAGTTACAGAATGCAAAAGTCCCAATCCAGTATCAGAGGACTATCACCTACGACGAATAGTTAGGAAACAATCAGAAACATCCCAGCTTAGAGAGGTACTCATGGCCCCGTGCTTGTCTGTGTTTTCATTTTTACTGCGTGTGATGTTTTTAAATCCTCCTCATTTTTTTCTTTTTATGGCCACACCTATGGCATATGGGTCGAATCAGAACTGCAGCTGGTGGCCTACACTACAGTCACAGCAACAGTGGATCCAAGCCACATCTCTGATCTACACTGCAGCCTCAGGCAATGCTGGATCCTTTAACCCACTGAAGGAGGCCAGGCCAGGGATCAGACCTGCATCCGCATGGACACTATGTCTGGTTCTTAACCTGCTGAGCTGCCACAGGAGCTCCAAAATCCTAGATTCTTAATCATTTTAGACGTGAAGTATGTTTCACAGCGAAAAGGACCTACTCCTCTTTTACCTACGAAACAAACCACAACGTAGCCAAGCTGTGCGTTGTGTTAGTCTCTGTATGCACTTGCTTTGTAGACTAGTTAAGTCTCAGATTTCTCATCTGGAAAACGAAAATCATGGAAGTTTTTTTCTTTCCATCTTTGTTGTAAAAACAGTCACGCAGGTGCTTTTTTAAAAAAATGTATCATACTGTCTTTACAAGACAGAATTTAACTCTTATAGGACACTGGTCATAACTAATACTGCGTCAGTACACATTATGATCACATAACACAGACAGTACTGAAAAGAACAAACGCAGGAGTTCCCACTGTAGTGCAGCTGGGCTGGGGATCGCCCAGCTGCACAGGGAACCTGACGGCACATTTGCTGTGGAGGCGTGGGTTCGGTCCCCAGCCCAGCGCAGTGGGTTACGGACCCCGCATTCCCATGGCTGTGGCGTCTGTAGGTCATAGCTGTTGCTCAGATTTGATCCTTGGCCCAGCAACTTCCAAATGCCGCAGGTGCAGAGAAAAAAGAGAAAAAAAAAGGAAAGAAAGAACAATTGTAAAAAAATCAACGTCCAAGCCCTTTTCCGCCTCCAAAAGTGTGGCCACTGTAGCTGCTGGCGCCTTGAACTCTGCCTGGAGCCATTCCTGTGCACCACTCACCTGACTCTTAATTCACATTTTCATCTTCTCATCAGAGGCTCCTTGACTCCTAAGCTGAATAAATCCAGGCAGAGCCCAGCTTTTCTCCTTCTCGTCAACAAAATGACAATAACTCACTGCATTTTGCACATGCTCCACGTTCACTGAATCAAATCCTCAGCTATGAACCCAGGGCCTGATTTCATCTAAATGTAAAAGGCCATCTTTATTATAGAAAAACCTTCAGCAAGAATCGATTCTTCTAGATAATGAGGGTGATTAAGCTGCCAGCCTTAACCACAGTCACCGTCAGAAATTACTCAGCCTCCCTTATCTTTTCAGCTAGACGGTGCTGTTGTCTGCAATGGATTTCCTTAAAATCTTTAAACACGAACAAAACCTACCCAGACAACAAATAACTGCTCTTTTCTTCTCATCTGACAGGGTGATCCAGTATTATCTCTTTATAGAACAAAATTGCAGACAATTCACAGACGCAAAGAAAAATCCAGGAAGAATGGAGTGGGGGGGCTCTATATTGCAAAAGCCAGAGTGTTCTCTCGGTGACAACACTGGGCTCATTTTAAATAATCATACGCTCTGGCCATCGGTCTCGGACTCTCTGCTGCTTGTTCTCCATCCTCGCCGTCGGGGGAACCACGTTTGCTCACATCAAATGCAATCCGCTAACACATTACACGTCGTTCATATAATCACACTTGGTATTTTAATGAAAATGGGTTACTTTCCAAGCACCTTCACCTGCATCCACTCACTGGGCGTTCACCGCACATCCTGACGGTCAGCAGGGGAGAAGGGACACCCCCATTTAGCAGGTTAGGAACTGGGAGTGGGGAGGTTAAGAGTCCACCTCCATGCCAGCCAGCGGTGTTGGTAATTAACACACCATACCCATTATTCCTATTATTACCATAATACAGTTTGACTTAAACGCAGCTGTGAACTTGCACATATATGTACACACACACACACACACACACTCGTATGTTAGGAAGGAAATGCCAAATTCAAGGCATCTTTACACCCACCTGTCTATAATCACGGGCGATTTGGTAGATTCTTCAGCTATTTGAGAAGCCACAATATAATTGCCCAAAGAGTAAAAAGCTCTTCTGATGATCGTTGGTTCATCATCAAAGATCTTCCTCCACTGGCTGATGCAAGTGGGTGGCGACTTCAAGAGAACAGCCCTGAGCGAGTCGGAAACTGACTGGGTCACGGTGCTTTTCCCTGCAGGTCGTACACAAAACACAGCCCACCTTGACCACGGCCACCGGAACATTCCCCGGAGTGCGTGTGAACTCACAAAGAGCAAGCACATTCTTTCCGCCTGTAAATGGAAGGACCTGAAGAAATACTGTAATTCTTTATAAAAAGCTGCCGACCCGCAGGAAGCTCTGTTTGGCGGTAGAACGCTTGGGAGGAAAAACGAAACGGTCACCTGGTTTACAAACTAATGATCAATGATCAAGTCTGTGTCCGCCGCCAGCCCCCACTCCTAACACCGCAGGAAGGACACGGCCTCTCGGAACCACGTGGCCCCGCGGGCCTCCCGGGTCCGCCCTGTCCTTAGGACGCCCCTGAGGCCCTCGCAGCCACGCTTCTCCAGCTTTCACGTTTTGGGCTAAATGCGGGCCCGTCCGCTGTATTTCGATGCCTGTTTGCCAGCGCCAAGGCTTCCGTCCTCCGGTCCCTGGTTCTCCCACACGTGGCTTCCGCGGGGCTTCCGAACGGCCTGCAGCTCCTGGACACACCAGGCCGGCTCGAGCCTCCGACCGCACCCTGCTCTTTCCTCTGTCTGCGGTTCTCTCCCGCCTCCCTAACCCAGCCAGCTCCTTCCTAGAGCATCCGCCCTGCCAAGCCCTCCCAAGCCCTCCCTTGACCATGACCCCACGCCCTCGTCCCACATCCAGGCTGCACCCAGTGCCTGTCCTGTTTATCAGGTTCAGGGCCCACAAGGCTCTGCTCGGTCCCATCTCTATCGCCCTCCAGTACCACAGCTCACAGCAAAGCCAGATCCTTAACCCACCGAGTAAGGCCGGGGATGGAACCCGCCTCCTCATTGATGCTCTGTCGGGTTCATAACCTGCTGAACCGCAGTGGGAACTCCGGAAGCTTTCCATCTTTGTGTCCCAGACCAGCCTCCCTCCGAGCCGGGCACACGCTACAGGCTCCCAGGAGGTTTATGGATTGAACCTTGTATAAGGTTTTGTTTGTCGAGACCTGTCTACCCCTGCAGCTGACCGACTGAGCTCACTGCCTGTGACCAGAAGGTGATATTCCCTTACCTGTGCCGTCCAGCCCTTCAATGGCAATAACTGGGAACTTCCCCTTCTGGACCTGCTCCGGGCACCGGTCAGCCAGGTCAAGCACGGCTCGGGCTTCAGGAATGAAGGATGTGCACTGTAAAACCACACCCGGGCGTGAGCAGGGAAGCAATAGGGCTTTGGCGGAAGCCATATCTACTTGCGGAGAACAATACTGCCCAGCACTAACAAGGCATAAGTTGTGTTTGGCACCAAGCCAAAATGCAGAGTATCCTGAACCTGAGAAGGGCTGGACTGCTTTATTTTATACTGCAGAGCTGAGGCTCAAAAAGCCAGTAACTGCCAAGACCACTCAGCCTGCCAGCTTCCCCCTGAGGAGGAAGGACAGGACAGATTCGTAAGTGCAGAGCAGGTGTCGTGCAGCCATAGGGGAACCACGGGCCCTGTGTGTCACAAATGTGGGAAAGTAGCAACACTGTAGGCTCCAAAGACAGCAATGGGCATCCTGTCCTTTTCTAAGTGCTCAAGAGTGTCAAGCACTGCAATCACCAAGCAACTGCAATCACCAAGCAACTGCAATCACCAAGCACTGCAATCACCAAGCACTGCAATCACCAAGCACTGCAAACACCAAGCACTGCAATCACCAAGCAACTGCAATCACCAAGCACTGCAAACACCAAGCACTGCAATCACCAAGCAACTGCAATCACCAAGCACTGCAGTCACCAAGCACTGCAATCACCAAGCACTGCAGTCACCAAGCACTGCAGTCACCAAGCACTGCAGTCACCAAGCACTGCAGTCACCAAGCAGGCAGGGCAGGGCCTCCGGGGCATTCCAAGTTCTTAACTAGGCATGACCTCATTGTGTACTCACAGCATCTCTACAGAGAGGCCCTGACATTTATTTTCTTAAGTGCTTCCTCTGTGCAAGGAAATATTCTAAGTGCTTTCAGAGTATCAACCTGGCCACTCTTCATAATAACTCTGTGAGAGTGGTACTGCTATAATCCTCATCTACTGATTAAGGAAACCAAAGCAAAGGATGTTTAAGAAACTTACTTAAATTGACACAGGTAATAAACGGGAGTTTGCACTCAAACCCAGTTCTTGTGATCTTAACCACTCAGTAATACTATCCCAAAGCTCACTCGATTTGTCCAAGATCCACAGTCCCACCTCAGGACCTGCCTGGGCTGGTCAGGCTCTCAGCAGCCCCTCACAGGCTGTGTGTCAGACTTTTCCTTGTCCTAACATTTCAAGACAGATATTTCACAGATGAAAGGGAACAAGACAAAGGCAGGGGAGCTGAGCGACTGGATCGCAGCCAGTACGCCCGCAGGCACTACTTAAGTCTAAGTTTCTTAAGCCTCCAAAACTCGTGCCCTTTTCTGTACTCCTTGACTTCACAGAAGCCGGTAATCAGTTCCGAAAAGCCACCGCTGCCCTCAGTGGCCTCTCCCCTCCTCTGGTCTCTCCAGGGCAGGCGCCGCACCGCCCTGCTGGGGTGTCAGTTCCCACATCTGGCTGGGGGTTCCTGGCAGGCAGTCGGGCTGGCGCACCTGCCGCCTTCTCTGCCTGACCTGCTAAGGAGAGTAAAACCAAAGCGCGCTGTGTCCACTTCTCCGGCTGGGCGCGGGTGTGGATGCACCCTGAGCGCTGGGAAGGGGCCCCTCTCTTACCGCCTCCAAAACGGCGCGGGCAGCCTCCCGGTGGGGGAAGACCCCGCAGCTGGGCAGGTCGGGCACCACCGGGTGCAGCGCGGGCTCCGGCGCGGGCACCACACGCTCGCTGCCGACTTGCCGCCACCCCTGTTGGTCCTGCAGCTCCCATGGGCGCCGCCACAGCTGGAGGCCCGCGTCGCCCGCGAACTCGGCCAGGAGCGGGCGCGGGGCCTCCCGGTAGGCGGCCAGCAGCGCCAGCAGCGCGCTCCGGGTGTCGGGGCTGTCGCGGGGGTCGTGGAGCAGGAAGCCGTGCTGCAGGCCGCCCGCCCCGCCGCCCGGGCGGTAGCACAGCAGCCGGTGCAGCTGGCACAGCTGGAAGGGGCCGCGGCGCAGCTGGTGCAGCAGGCGCTCGTGCAGCCGGGCCGCGCGCACCCGGGCCGCGCAGCCGGCGCCCTCCGCCACCGGCACGCTCAGCGAGTAGCTGCGGCCCGGGGGTCCCAGGAGCGCGGCCACGCGGGGGTCGGGGTGCGCGCCCGGGGCCTCGTCACCGACGGCGAAGTGAGCCAGGGTGCAGCCGGGCAGCTCGAGCGCGAAGCAGCGGGGCAGCTCCATGGCCCGAGCGCAGACCGCACGCCGCGGCCGCGAGAGGCGCGCGAGCAGGAGCGGGACGCGCGGGCGGCGGCCGAAGGCCATGGGCGCCTCCGGGTCCCGCCCCGCGCGCTGAGAAACGAAACTAGGGACCAGGCGGGCGGCGCCGCGGGGAAACAAAATCGAAAGCAAAGGAAGGCGGCGGGCGGGCTCCTGAATAGGGCGCCCTCTCTGGCTTCGCCCCCGCCTCCTCTTGGCCACCAGGTCGGGCGCCGGAAGGGGACGCCGGCAGGGGCCAGGCCGCGGTGTCGGCATTGATGCGGACCGCGCCCTCGCCGAGGTGGGGAACGGACAGGTGGTCCCAGGCTCGGATTTAAATAATTCCTCCTGTTTTGCTTATGCCCCGTGCATGGGGCGCGGGCGCGCGCGCGCGCGCCTGTGTGTATTTTTAGATCGGGGCGCTCTCCCCTGCCCCACCACCTTGTCACCAGCTCCTCATCTCCCTCTGGCACCGAGGACGCCTCACCTGGGCTCGCCTTGCTGGCCAGCCGACCCCGCAGCCTCAGCCGCTCCCTGACCTCAGCCCTGCGCTGGATCGCCTCCCCAGCCTGGGCCCAGACTCCAGTCCTGGCAGCAGCTGTGTTGCCTAAACAGGAAGCGCTTTCATTCATTCTGCTTTGCACATGCTCATCTCTCTTTTGGAGTTACCCACCTCCTGCTGACTCTCAACCTGAGAAGAGTCACAAGATTGGCACCTCTAAACTGCCTTGCAAACGCCAAATTTAAGTCCTGCGTGCAGGCCCAGTGAGATGGGCATGGTGGCCCGACAGCGCTTTTAGCAGCCAGCAGCCAGCGAGCGGCAGAGGCATTGCTGGCTTGGTATGGTAAAGCCACGTTTTCAAGATTATTCGGATATTTTATGTTGTTTTTATTCTTACCTGATATCTTTGAAAGTGATTGTCAAGCAGACAAAAAAAAAAAAATGGAACTGAGACAATGATGGAAAACATTAGGTAAACTGAAAACAAATAATGATTTGATCAATGTGCCTTTAGCATGGGATCAAGTTTAATCCTGAAATAGTAACCCTTTGTGATAAATATGAACTGTTACAAATGTGTGGGTGAAGTATGAATTTATAGTCAAGGAATAATTCTGAGGTTAAGATATTTTTCACTCTTTGAGTGAAGTTTTAACTAAGGGACCCCCCGCACCCCCACCCCGGCTGAAAAGACAGCTACATGCCTTTTCAGCTATGCCTGCCTCACATCATCCTTCTTATAATTATGTGGCAACTGTGTGCCCTGTGCCTCAGCCGGCAGCCCTGATAATCTTGTTCCAAGCATTGCTTAACAGTTTCACTGCCGTAACCTTGCTTGCTCGGTTTCTTAGGCAGGAACCCTGCTCCGGGAAGCAGGAGGTCCCGGGCGGGCTGCTTACATGGGAAAAACAAGACCCTGTATTGTATAAAAGTTGCAGAGAACTAAGACCTGGTGCTCAGACTCTGGAGGTGACTCCTCTGTGCCCTCTTCGAATTTTCTACAGTTTCTGGGACCTGAGAACAGGATCATTTTTATTCTCTATGAACAGTTTGACTTTGGGACATTTAGGGAACAAGTGTGACACACGAGAAAACAGGAAAAGGACAAACTTCTTTTTGTACTCCACTAGGGGATTGCATCTTCCCAGGAGGCTTGCTTGAGCTTTTTTCCAGGAACCCCCCCACACCCTCCTTCATACTTATTTTCCTAAAAACGAAGAAGGAAAATGTTTTCCTCCCTTAAAGTTTTCCTCTTCATCTTCACCCCCCTCCTGCCTACCAGGAGGCTGTGAAATTAATGATACTGCAAGATCTGGGCTCAGTCAATGTTAACTAGTATTGAAGATGGAAGATACAATATCTTCATTCATAAAGGAAAAACTCTCTGTCATATTTTTGAGCTCCGATTTGAAATTCCTAGGACAGAGAATCTGATGGACTCCCCTTCGATGAATATTTAGATTGAATTCACTTCTTTGTATTAACCTATTCCGTGGGTGCGGACGAGAGGAGCTGGGGAGGTGGAAAGTAACTTCAAAGAGGTCCTTGAATGAATGAATATCAGTGACACCTTCATTTAAGAAGCCAGCATTGTCAACCCTTAGATCATCCACCAGGAAAATACGACATAGCCTAGTCATTCCAGGAAAAAGGAAAAGGAGAATTAACGAATACAAAGGCATAGTTAATAATAAAATGAAAAAAATGAGATTTTGAAAAAGAGATTGTTTTTTGAAAACCTGTTTAACAGATATGCTTCTAGATAGGTCATTTAGGTAGCTAAAAAGAAACTGAAATCGGTCCTGGGCATCAGCATTGCGTTACTATTACAGTAACACAAGAGCGAAAAGAACCACAGATTACAGAGGACACCAAAAAGAGACTAGTACATAGAATTCTACGCCAATAAATCTAAATGTCACAAAATAGATAATGAACTTAGAAAACATGAATTAACAAAATAAACCCAGGAACAAGTTATGATTTTATAATCCAAATTCCAGAAACGTTGTTGCTGCAGGTTCTGAGCAGCACTGGACAAGTTTCCTAAGTAATTGCTTTGTCCACATGCAGATGCACCCTCTGCTACGTAAGCCTTCTTTTGTGGTGCAGAGTTCTTCTGGGGATGTCTGTGGGTTCCTGATTTGAAGGGTACTTTACCGTATTGTGGAGTTGATTTTCTCATTAGCAAAGATAGTTTGTAGAGCTCCCTGTGGGAAAAGCATTAACCCGGCAGGCGTAAATCTTAGACTTGCCACCTCTCCAGGGGAGCCTGGAGCCATGACAGATCCTGGCCGAATCTTAGAAATATGTCCCCCCAAAGCACCTGTCTATCAATCGTTGATGGTTCTCCATGCACGCCTAGAGCAAGGGCCACGTGCCACACGGGCTTACCAGATTGCTCACCCAAACATCAAGATAGGTGACGGGCGCCTCATTCACAGGTGGGGTCCCGAGACTAGGTGACCAAAGACGGGCACAGAGGATGTGCCCACAGGTCCAGCCCAGCACATAAGGGCAGACCTGAGACTCAGGCGGGCTTCCCTGAGCAGCTGTCTCACACCTGTCCGGGGGGTCTGCCGCCGGAGAGCAAGCACCTGTATTTCTGAACCCAGGTGCTGAAGGAGCTGGAGGCTGTGCCCACCCTCCCCAGATTCCTGATGTTCTTCGTTTCTTTGTCGTTCTTGCGTCCTTGCCTCGGAGTAAACTGCACCTGTGAGTATGACCTGCTCCT
Source organism: Catagonus wagneri (assembly GCA_004024745.2). Lineage (NCBI taxonomy): Eukaryota > Metazoa > Chordata > Mammalia > Artiodactyla > Tayassuidae > Catagonus > Catagonus wagneri. The sequence goes on from PVHT021183517.1 coordinate 2,985,948, forward strand.
GGTCCTACAAGTCTTTGTAGCCGATCAACAAGCGTGTGGGTCCTGAGAGTCCGGAAGCACCACCCAACACACACACACACACACACACACACACACACACACACACACACAGAAGTTAAATTTAAATTAAAAACTCAAGGAACTCTTATTTTGAAATATTTTGATATTCCATTTTATTTATCTAAATACACACACTCACGCAAACCATTACAGCTCTGTAAATCACTGAAATGACACTCACTTTAGTTTATTGTATTTTTTTATGGACTTGCCAGCAGTATATGGAAGTCCCAGGCTAGGGGAAGAGTCAGAGCTGCAGCTGCCAGCTTACATCACAGCCAGCGCAACACCAGAGCCGAGCTGAGCTGAGCCTGTGACCTACACCACAGCTCACGGCACACAGGATCCTTAACTCACAGACTGAGGCCAGGGATCGAACCCGCATCCTCGTGGACACTAAGTCAGCTTCTTAACCTGCCGAGCCACAACAGGAATGCCTCATTTTAGATGAATTAAATGGCAACCAGTAAATGAATAAATAGGAAAGACAAAGAGTTCAAGAAGGTATTTGCCATACATATAACCAAGAAAGTACACAATGTACAAGCAAGTAAGTCCTACAGGTCACTGATAAAGATGCAGAAAATCCAGTGCAAAAGAAAAAAAAAGTAAAGGAAGAGATTTGAACAGGCACTTCACAAAAGAGAATATCCAAAGAGCTAATAAACATAGAAACAAGATGTTTAAATCATGAGAGTCATTAGGAAACTGGAAAGTAAAAGCACAATGAGACACAACTTCACACCCACCACCGGAGTGGCTAAAATTAAACCAGACAAAACAAAAACCTCACAGTGACAACATCCAGTGACGTGGAAGATGTGGAGCAATTGGAAATCTTATATTATTCTGGTCAGGGTTTAAACTGGGTGCAGCATTCTGGAAAACTCTTTAGAGCTATGCACTGAAGGGGAGCATGCTCATATCACACGGACCAGTGCTTCTACTGTCCAGCACTGATGCCTACTTATATCAACCCAAAGACAGGTGCAGGAAAAGTCAGACAATAAGAGCAAAATAATCCAAGTGTTCATCGTAATAGAAGGATTAAATGGATTGTGGTGTATTTAAGCCATGGAATCCTAGATATGTTAACATAATCAGGTAGGTAAAGAAAGTTAGCCGAATTAAACGATCTCGGCGGAACTAGGATTCAAACCTTAAAATCATTGGCTTCAAAACCTTGGGTGGTCGTCCTCTGTGCTATACTTGGTATTTGATTTGAAATGGAAACTGATTTGGGTTTGTTTCTTCACGCACATGTGATCTAACAAAAAGAAATATTTCTTAAGTGAGACAACCAGGGTGAGGTTTCAGAGTGTTCTTAGCTAAGATCTTGCAGAGTCAGTGTCTGTCGTTGCAGGGATGGTAATCTTAAGTGTGTACAGGCTGTCTTGCTGAGTCTGCTTTCAGTTTCCCTCTCCGGGGAAATGAAAGTCATCTTTGTTTCCATTCAAAATAGAACACTAGCAGAGTAACAAAAGCTGACTTTAACTGAGCGCTTTTCCAGGCACTGTTTCAAGCGATTCACAGAAATGAGAACTTTCAGTCTTCACAAATACCCCTGGAAATATCTGGTCTTAGCAAGAGGGATTCAAGACCCAGAACTGACCTAGTCACCCAAGTTAGCAAGTGATGAGCTAGGCTTGCAGTTCCCTAAACTTAACCGCCAGGACAAGCTGCTCTTCCTATGCATTTCCTCAAAGGGTAAGACCACCCACTGGAGACCATACCCAATTCTGAATAAAGAGCGCTAAAGGAAAGCAAATCCCAGTACAAAGTCCAATACCACTTTCTAGGGCCGCCATGAAAAGAAATCGGTAAAAGCCACGGTAATTCTTGCCAATTAAGGAGCGTCACAGTTGTTAGAGAATGTAAATCAAAATTACAGTGAGGTGTCACCTCACACCAGTCCGAAAGGCCATCATCAAAAGGTTTTCACAAACAGCAAATGGTGGAGAGGATGGAGAGAAACGGGAGCCCGCCTGCACCGCTGGTGAAACGGTAAACGGGTACCCTCCTAAAGAAGAACAGTGAGGAGGTTCCTTAAAAAAACTAAAAATACTGTTACCACACGACCTGGTAACCCCACTGCTGGGCATCCATTCCGAGAAAACTCTAATTTGAAAAGATACATGCACCCCAATGTTTAAGGCTGTACTATTTACAATAGCCAAGACATGGAAGCAACCTAAATGGCCATCAACCGAGGAGTGGATAAAGATGTGTGTGTGTGTGTGTGTGTGTGCAGAATATGACCCAGAATATGAACAGAATATGATTCAGCCATAAAACAGGACGAAATAACACAGCGATGGACCTAGAGATGATCATGCTAAGTTGGGCAAAAACTAATATCGTATGAGATCACTTATATGTGGAATCTAATTTTAAAATGATAGAAATGAACTTATTTACAAAATAGAAATAGGAGTTCCAGTTGCAGCTCAATGGATTAAGAACCTGACATAGTGGCCCTGAAGATGCAGTTTAGATCCCAGGCCTTGATCAGTGAGTTAAGGAACTGGTGTTGCCACAAGCTGTGACATAGGTTGCAGATGTGGCTTGTATCTGGTGTTGCTGTGGCTGTGGCGTAGGCTGGCAACTACAGCTCTGATTTGGTCCGTAGCCTGGGAACTTCCACATGCCACAGGTGCGGCCATAAAAAAAAAAAAAAAAAAAAAGAAGCTGAAATAGACTCATAAACTTAGAAAATAAACCTATGGCTACCAAAAGGGAATGGGCTGGGGAGAGATCAATTAGAAGTTTGCAATTAATATACACACACAACTACATGTAAAATAGATAAAAATCAAGGACCTACTTTGTAGCACAGGGAATGAATTCAATATCTTATAATAACCTATACAGGAAAAGAACCTGAAAAAGAATATATGTGTATGTATATATAAAATGTATGTATAAAAATATATATATAACTGAATCTGAAAAAGATATATATATATGACTGAATCACTGCTGTGCACCTAAAACTAACACAACATTGTAAATCAACTACACTTCAATTTAAAAAAGAAGCATCTTAGAAAAGATGTTTTTCTAACTTACCTATTATCTCTGTCTGTTTGAAATGGTATAGAAATGTATAGACACACAGGAAATACAAAGTATTTTTTTAATTTTTTAGCTTTTTAGGGCTACACCCACAGCATATGGAAGTTTCCAAGCTAGGGGTCAAATCAGAGCTGTAGCTATCAGCCTACGCCACAGCCACAGTAACAAAGGATCCAAGCCCCGTCTGTGACCTATTTGAAATGGTATAGAAATGTATAGACACACAGGAAATACAAAGTATTTTTTTTAATTTTTTAGCTTTTTAGGGCTACACCCACAGCACATGGAAGTTTCCAAGCTAGGGGTCAAATCAGAGCTGTAGCTATCAGCCTACGCCACAGCCACAGTAACAAAGGATCCAAGCCCCGTCTGTGACCTACACCACAGCTCACTGCAACACCGGATCCTTAACCCACTGAGCAAAGCCAGGGATCAAACCTGAATCCTCATGGATACTGGTCGGGTTTGTTACCCTGAGGCACAACGGGAACTCCAAATGTTTAAATGTTAACACTGTGAGAATGCATCAGTAAAGATTAATGCAGTATTCAGGCGTAGATGTCACTGTGTGTGCCTGTGGGTTTAGACTGGGATCTGAAAGGGGGTCCTGAGGCTGATGGAGTCTGTTCTCACCCTCCGAGGCTGGTCATTCTTTTCACTGTTTGGCTTTCCTAACAAACCCTCGCTGAATGTCCCCATGTGAACGTGCCAACAGCAGCTTCTGCATGTCATGTCTTGTGTAAGTCACACAGCAGCTGCGGAAGTGGCTATGTCTCCATCTAGTCCTATGGAGACACAGATTTGGTGTCAATTTCTCCGTGAGAATCCAGTTAGAAGGCTGTTATTTACAGCGGGAGGGAGAGGCGAGCCGTGAGGTGGAGAAAAGCCAATGCCGGCGCTAATCCTGAGCCTTCTGTCTTGGCCCCGTTCCAGCTTTCATTTTCACGAGGAGAGCAAAATCGAAACTTGAACTCAGTGGAGAGTGAGTCAAAGAAGGTGTGTCCCTCCTCCCCATGTGACAGGTGGCCTGGAACATATAACCTGAGCCTGGAGCTGCAGCCAGCCTCAGAGCACCTGCCGCCATGTGGATGCTCGGACCCGTCGCCTTTGCCCTCAGGCTGCTGAGCGCCTTCGTGCAGCCCCTGGGCTCGCTGGGCAGCAGCCTGGGGCCCCTGTTTCTCCGGCTCCGGGCAGCTTCCTCGTGGGCAGGGGGCGGCAGGAGCCGGCAGCTGCCGCGGGGTGAAAGCGCAGCTGGGGAGCCCCCGAGCGCAGAGCGGCACAGCCCTGCGCCCACCACCCCCACCAGCGTCAACTACCACTTCACTCGCCAGTGCAACTACAAGTGTGGCTTCTGCTTCCACACGGCCAAGACATCTTTCGTGCTGCCCCTGGAGGAGGCCAGGAGAGGCCTGTGGCTGCTGAAGGAAGCAGGTGAGTCCCCAGGCAGGCCCAGGAAGACGTCCGGTGCCCGGCTGCGGCGTGGCGGGGCGAGGGGAGGGGCCGATCCCCAGGGCACAGCGGTCCTCGCCCAGGGCACCATGAGCTTGCCATGCTGCTAGAGGACGTGAAGGTGAATTTGGGGACCGGCGCGGGGGGTAAGTGGAGTGGCCCCGTCCTCCTGCCGCTTCTAAGTGAGCTGGGTCTGCCCCCACCGGGTCCCCGTCTGCCGTCGGGGGAGGCAAGGCAGGTGGGGACTTCTATCCAGAGCTTCCAGGGACCGGGGGTTCCCAGAAACAGTTCATGAGCAAAGTCACAGCACATTCAAAAGCTTTGACTTCAGAAATGCAGCCTCTGACTCTTATTTTGGGTTATTTATGTCCTCTGAAACTTTTTTTAAAAGTGCAGTTGGTTTACAAGATTGTACCGACATCTGCCGCACTTTAAAGAAACTATTTACGACTCAAATAAGGCAGTGGCTCTGGAGACCTGCTTCCTGACCGTCACCGCATGAGGTCACCTCAGGTTACACGCAGGCGTCCCAGAGAGGGCTCAGCAAGTCCAGGTCTAAGGTGGCATCTTTGGTACCAGCTCTCCCTCCTTCTCTCCTGGTCTTCCTGGCTTCCCCCAGAGCGTCTCCTGAGCGCGCAGGCGCTCCTTAGCAACACCACCAGCTTTTTCAGCTTGCTTAACTTGGTTACAGAGGGGCAGCATACATACCCACAGACCTGCACACATCCTAAATTCCACAGAGCGACCACACCCAGGTAAACGGTGCCCAGATCTAACGAGAAGACATCGGGGCACCGGAGGGCAGGCTCCCTTCAGCCTCTGCCCCTCCCTGCCCAGGATATAACCACTTCCTCGGCTTCTAACACACACGCTAGTTTTGCCTGATTTCATACTTTATATGGTGAAATCCTGTGTGTGCACATGACTGGATCGGGCTGATTCTGCTTCCCATTACATCTGCCCCAACCAGTCGCAGCCCATCCTGTCTGACCTGCCTCGCTGTTCCCGGTGGGCTCTAGCCCCGGGGTTTCTTACTGCTCACCAGGACCGTTGCAATTTCTCTCACTGTCTCTGTGTCCCCAGGGAAGGCACGTTATCTTACTAAACTGTAAGTCTGCTCTCTGACTCCCCCACTTAACCCTCGCATGGCTTCCAAGCCCCAGTCTGCCATCACAGCCTTCAGGCTCTGTGCCGTCATCCTCCCCCTCGATGCTCCAGGGACGCTAGGCTCTGGGCACATCGTCACGTGACCCCTATTCTGCCCCAACTCCTGCATCACCAACCCTGTGGCTGCATACTGTTCCCTCTCCCTGGAAGACTGGTCACCCCAGTCTCTGTGGGTGAAATTTCAAACTCCACAGAATTTTTCCTGGTCCTCTTCATGCAGAAGGAACGCCCTCTCCCCTTCATTTACAACTCTGTGGTACTTGTTACAAATGCATACTATAGCAGGTTTTTTTTTTTTTTTATGGTAGCACCCATGGCATGTGGAAATTTCCTGGCCAGGAATCGAAACTCTACTGCAGTTGCAACCTGCCCCTTAGCTGCAGCAATGCCAGATCCTTAACCCACTGGACCACAAGGGAACTTTCTATCCCAGGTTTTTAACTGTGCTCTTGTGTTTTGTTATGTTGTTTTGTTTTCAATATCTGGGTCCCCGAAGGGTCTGCGCTCCAAGGTTGAAATTGGGCAAAAATCTGTTTAATCTTTCTGTCTAGGAAAATATCTAGAATGTAACAGAAACCTAATGAATTCATTTGAATAGATGAACTAATGTGTGAATGAACACGTGATGAGACGTCTGGGGTTGTACAAAGAAATCAGATTTTCGATTCACAAGGCCGGGGTTTGAGTTCCTGCTCTAGCACTTATAAGATGTGTCAAGACATTTAACTTTTCTGAATATCAGAGTACTAGTCTTTAAAACAGAGACAACAGTGAGAACTCATATATCAACCTTAAAAAGTTGTTACAAGGCACAGATAAGTGAAGCTCATGCTTTTAATAGAGTAAAAACTAATTATGTTTATAATTAATACTTTTATATCAATGACCTCTCAGTTTTAGGTAAATAAAACCAAAGCTATTAAAATAGTTAAGGTATAATGTAAGTGATATATCCTATAAGTAAGATTTCTGGCTAATAAAGGAAATTTATTTTGATGTCTTAAAAATTTAAATATGTCTTTAAATTTAAATTTAACAAATAAATGCAAATGTACATTACATTTAAAATTTTGGAGTTCCCGTTGGGGCTCAGTGGGTTAAGGACCCCATATAGTATCTGTAAGGATGCAGGTTCAATCCCTGGCTTCACTCAGTGGGTTAAGGATCTGGTGTTGCCGTGAGCTGTGGTATAGGTAGCAGATGCGGTCTGGACCCTGCATTGCTGTGGCTGTGGCATAGGCTGGCAGCTGCAGCTCTGATTCAACCCCTCACCTTGGAACTTAGGGTGTGGCCCTAAAAGGAAAAGAGAAAGAAAGGAAGGAAGAAAGAAGGAAAGAAAGGAAGGAAGAAAGAAGGAAAGAAAGAGTCAAAGGCTTCAGGGCTTGGGTATACATCTGAGCTCAGTTTTCCTCTCATCTCGTCCGCTTACACTGAGAAAATATTACTTTTGCCCTGAAAATAATATTGGATGTTGGTTAAAGTGGAAAAAATAGAACGAAAACCCGTGTGTTGTCTGTCCCAGGTATGGAAAAGATCAACTTTTCAGGCGGAGAGCCGTTTATCCACGACCGGGGCGAATACCTGGGCAAGCTGGTCAGGTTCTGCAAGGAGGAGCTGCGGCTGCCGAGTGTCAGCATCGTGAGCAACGGCAGCCTCATCCGGGAGAGCTGGTTCAAGAACTACGGTGAGCGTCGGGCCGGACACGACCCCGTTGCCAGTCTCGCGGTCTGTGGCTGCATTTCCTTCCGTTCTGGGCCCTGCGGCCAGGCCTGCTGGGAAGTGGAAGGGAGGAAAAATCAGGTGTGCTTATTCTAAGCTCTTCTCAAGCTGTGGACAGAGTTCGGGTGATTCAAGTCCCACAGGGCTCTAAGTTAACGAGTGCGGCGAGGCAGAGAGCTGAAGCTCTCACCCGCAGACGCTTCTGCACCTTCTCAGGGAAGCAGGTGCCCACCCGAAACGCTCACGAGGAAAATCAGCACAGGGTGCAGTTTTTTGCAAATGTATGTCCAATTCCTTTGTTTGCCATTCGTGTTTATTTATTTATTTATTTATTTATTTATTTACGTTTTACAAAAAGAACTGTATTTCCAAAGTCTCGGGTAGAAATTATGTGATTGGACTAAAACAATTTTGACCACACACGTTTGGCTTTTGAGTTACTTTAAATGAAGTATCTGTGCTGGGACTGGACCCTGGACTAATTACATCAGACCTCGTGGTGCGTGCAGGCCAGTTCGGGTGACCTCGCCCTGCAGCCAGGGTTGGAGCCACTGATCTTAAGATCGTAGGGATCCCTTACGGCTCAGTTTGACAGAAGCGTCAACACGCTTAGAGCAGGAACGGGGACTTCGGAGGCCCTCGAAAAGTGTTAGCTGTTATGGCCACTATCATTTTAGGAAACAGTTATCACTTCACGCTGCCCTTCCTTTGTGAGGGTCGTTTGCACCTTGAGATCATTCAAAGGGCAGGTGATATAAGTCATCCATCATCTGCTGAGGATGTTCACGGGAAATCTCTGAGAAGTTCCCCTCCCAAGATGGTAAAGGAACGGATGTGAGGGGTGGGGAGGGGGCTCTTGGAAGTGAGTGGCACGTCCCATCTGAGGAAAGTTAACAGGAAAACCACAAGGCATTGGGTCAATGTCAAATATCCATTAAAGGAGTCACTCGGTGAATGAGGGGCTCGGAAGTTCAAAAGCAAGTTCGGGGAACCAGATTCGGGGAGATAAGAAGGGGCTAGGGGGCAAGGTGAGCAGAGAACAAGGGGCTGGCTTCCTGGCTGTGGACGTGGGCACTGCTTTCCTTGTGAGTCGGGCTCCGCACGCTCGTCCGTGTGCTGTGACGATCAAGGACCGGGAGGACGGCTGCCCCCCACGGTCGAAAGCTCAAACGCTTGTGTGGGGTAGGTGGTACGAATTAGCAACGCTGGGAGTACATGAGAAAAATGAGCCTTAGCGGTGGGGAGACCCTAGGAAAGCGTGAGGACTATTCATAGTGGACACGTGGAAGCCAATTTTGTGCTTCCACTGATTTTTATGCTACATGGGAACTCAAGGTTGGTGTCACCATATGCTCAAATTATTTAAAAAAAATTTTTAATTAAAGTTTAGTTGATTGGCAGTGTGTCTTCAATTTCTGCTGTACAGCAAAGTGACCCAGCCATTTTGCTGTACAGCAGAAATTGAAGACACACTGCCAATATATATATTCTTTTTTTTTTTTCCATTCTATCTTCCATTGTGTTCCAACCCGAGAGACTGGATACAGTTCCCTGTGCTATATAGTTAGGACCTCTTTACTTATTTGTTCTAAATGTAATAGTTTGCATCTACAACCCCAAGCGCCTTGTCCATCCTCTTCTCTCCCTGACCCCATGGCAAAGACAAGTCCATGTCCGTGATCTGTTTCTGTTCTGTAGATAGGATTATTTGCATCATATTTTAGATTCCACATAGGAATGATATCACATGGTATTTGTCTTTCTCTTTGTGACTTCCTTGACATAGCATGAGAATCGCTAGTGGCACGTTGCTGCAAATGGCGTTATTTTGTCCTTTTCATGGCTGAGTAGTATTCTGTTGTAGATACGTACCACATCTTCTCCATCCATCCGTCGATCACAAGTCGACATTCTATGTTAAATCTCCCAAATAAAAATGTTTTCAAATAGTCTGAGATGTCTTTAGATGGCATAAGGAGCAAACAAAATGCTTGTGTGTCCCTATGCGATCCGTAAGCCTCCAATTCTCCATCTCTGGCTTAAAGGCCTAACATCTCGATCCCTGGATGGGAAAGCCTAATGGTGATTGTTTTCCACCAGGTGAATATCTGGACATCCTTGCCATCTCCTGTGACAGCTTTGACGAGCAGGTCAATGTTCTTATTGGCCGCGGTCAAGGAAAGAAGAACCATGTGGAAAATCTCCTAAAACTGAGGACATGGTGTAGGGATTATAAAGTGGCCTTCAAGATAAATTCTGTCATCAATCGATTCAACGTGGAAGAAGATATGAAAGAACACATCCAAGCTTTGAACCCTGTCCGCTGGAAGGTACGTACCATGTGGCTTTTGCTGATTGTAATTAAGAGAACTCTCAGGGGAGACTTGCTTCAGTGAAGCCAACAGTGAAAAAGGTACAGAGAATTCTAGACACCGTGAGCCAGTCAGGAAAGGGCCCTTGGTCTTTCAGCTCTGATAAACTTTATTACTTACACGCTCTTTGACTCCGTTCCCCCTTTTGTGAAAACTGGAGCACATTCCCTCTGGAATATCGCAAAAGCAAATATAAAAGAGCACGAGAGATCCTTGGAGATGATCTGAAGACTAAGTTCGTAGAACGCATAACTCTATGTGTTTTTTAAAATAGACTGATTTTGTCTTTAAAACTCTTGGCTTATTTATAAATGGATATATATTCGTCATAAATACTGTGAGTTCATTTTCCACTAAATTATTAGAAGATATTGGGAGCAAGGCCACCCCACGTTGTAGCAAAATTAATTCGCCGAGATTCACCCACCCGGTTGTGTGTTTTAGGACTGGCTCCACCGAGAACTGTTACAGAGTCTAAGGTTCAAATACACGTAAGCCAAGCCAAGGTGTTTTTACAGTATCCACGATGTGCAGGCAACTGCACATAATTATGCAAATAATTATAAACTAGGGGATTCTGCCCTTGGCTGGTCTTCAGAGCCAACTCAGGGACCTGTTTAAAAATCAGCTTCTTGGGCCTCATTCCATACTTATTATGCTGTATGACTGGGTCGCTTTGCTGTACAGCAGAAACTGACAGAGCATTGTAAATCAACTGTAATTTGAAAAACTAAAAATAAATGAATAAAATTACTTCTAAGTTGACCAAAATGCTGACTAAATGCCATGTAGAATGTCCCCTTTCCTGAAAACCCTATAGAGCTGGGCTCTGTGTTTTCTTCCCTTGAGCAACTGTCACCTGTTTTCACCTTGAACAAGTAAGTCCCTGGGGTCGTTTTTCCTTTTCTGGTGACAGTGCTCCTCCTGGTGCAATAATACATCTTACACACGGGTTCACTGATCTACTTACAAGAATGTAGAAGAAAGACTATTAACGGTTTCAGAAAACACCTCCTATGTATGAACTGAAAACATTCTAGAGGCCTTCGTAAGGAAAGACCTGTTAAAAGTCACTAGACACAACATTTTGAAAACATTTCTTGGTTTCGGATTAAAAAAATTTTTTCAATTTTCTGGGTGCTTTTAGGTAGTCCATGTTTCCTTCAGTGAATGCCCATTATTTGATAGTCTGAAAAAATTAGATGATAAGACTAGATCAAACATAATTCAGACTAGTTTTTAGAAATTTATGTTTTGGGGATGTTTGGGCTTCTTGTACCACATTATTAAATTTCAGGGCACGTTTGCATTTCCTCAGGGCAGTGTCTTTCTGGAGTGTTCCTTCGTTGAGGAATCTTCTTTGATTAGGAGAGATGAAGCTTAGTTCAGAGGGAAATGAGATTTGAGGGGAAAAAAAAAAAAACAGATGGGAGTTCTCCTGTGGTGCAGCAGGTTAAAGACCTCACTTTATCACTGTAGCAGCTCGGGTCATGGCTGTGGCCCTAGTTTGATCCCTGGCCCAGGAACATGCTGTAGGTATGGCCAAAAAAAAAAAAAAGGGGGGATGGAAAGCTGTTTACAAAACCAACATTACACTTGTTTTTCAGGTCTTCCAGTGCCTCATAATTGAGGGTGAGAATTCTGGAGAAGATGCTCTGAGAGAAGCAGAGCGGTTCGTTATCAGTGACGAAGAGTTTGAAGAATTCTTAGACCGCCACAAAGACGTGTCCTGCCTGGTGCCCGAGTCTAACCAGCAGGTTGTATAAAGCAAAAGCTGTTTTGTTGCCCGTCACACGTTGGAACTGGTCCCCAGGAGGAAAGTGCCTCCACCAGGGCTTCCACACGCTGCGACTCAGGGACAGTCCCAGGGCTGAGGTAGAGGGACCTTTCACTAATCCTCGAGGCTTCCAGTGTGAACAACTGGATCCCTCCTGTTAGTACAAATGTATAAACTCCGTAGATCGAAATTAGCCAGGGCTTCCCTGGTGCCCAGCAGTCAAGGATCCAGCACTGTCGCTGCTGTGGTGTGGGTTTGATCCTTGGCCCAGGGGACTTCTGCTTGTCGTGCAGACAGCCAAAAATATATATATTTTAATTAAAATTAAAAAAAAGTGTTAGCCAAAACATGTTTCCAGGTGTTACTAGAAGCAGAGTAAATAATGAGTGTGTTCTAAGATGCTAAGGAGAAAAAGAACCCCTTGTTCAAAGCTACGTCACTGCGGTGCTAAGGACGGCAGTGAAAAATTGAAGGTAGCCTATATCCAGCCTACAGAGAACAGGTAACTGTACGCTGACTAAACAGCATGTCGCAAAGAGTAGTAGGAACAAGGGTAAGTTCTCATGATACGACATGAGGTACGAATGAGAAACAACTGGCAAAATTCGCTTGACCTTTAATCCTAATGTGCAAAAAAAGACGTATATGGACACCCCCCATGGTCGTCTTGGGACAATGGGGTTATTCGGGTTTCTTTTTTGCCTTGATAACTGGACTTTTTCTATAATAGGGAGTGAGATTACTTTTAAAGTATTTCAAAATTAACAGCTTTCCCCATCTTCCACCAAAGAATACACATGCAGCAGAAGCTTTCCCTCTTATGCTTGTGTCATAGAAGGAATATTCCAGAACACGGATTCATTCCTTATACCTTAGACTTCCCAGCGGTATTGTCCAGAGCACTGACGAGAAAACCCCTAAATGCGGGACAGGGCAGCTTTCAAAAAGAGGTCAGAGAGCAGAGTAGAATACTCACATCCATGCTATATTTTATTTGACTTTTAAAATTTTGTCTTAATGATGTGTTTAATGCGAAATCAAGGAAAATATGTCACAATAAGCATTGCTATGTGCTGAGCACCTCGCAGATGCTCCATGAGCCAGCGATCATTACGCCCATTTTAGAAACACTGAAGCCGAGTCGTAGGGTCGGCTGACCTCACCTGTGTCAGAGGTAATGTCAGCTGACCTCACCTAGAACCCAGCAAGGGGCAAACTAGGGTTAGAATAACCCCAAAGCCTTAGAAAGTTGCTAGTCAGTTCTTTTGAAACATCAGTGAAATGAAGGCAGCCCCCCCAGGACTCCTGTTAAAATGTGGATCCCGACTCAGTTGGGCTGAAGGAGGTAACTGTTTGAATGCGATCTCTGTTTGACCCAGAGCTGGACCCCTGCAATTAGAGGCCCCTCACTCCTCCCCACCCCTGCAGCGTATACTCCACCCCTTTCTGCCAGAGGGAGCTGTTCCAAGGATGCAGCCCTGAGAGCAAGTGCGGTTGAAACTATCTGGATAGCAGGTGTCACTGAACCCAGTTAAGGCTTCTCTATAAACTTAAAAAAAAAAATTATAGGAGTATAGTTGACTTACAAAGTTGTTTTTTTAAGTCAGGTATTTAGCAGAGTTAATCGGTCATACACATATACTTATCTGTCCCTTTTCAGAGTCCATTCCCATACAGGTCTTTACACAATACTGAGCAGATTTCCTCATGCTATAGGCAGCGGGCTCTCAGATCACCTTATCGTGCAGGATGCCCCAAACAAGCTTCGTATGCAAGTTCCCTGGCTTATTAGACATGCCACCTGCCCACCTGGAGTGGCTGCCTCTTTCTCCGCCTCCCCTTGCCCTCTGTGTATGGGGGGTGGGTTCCTGTGTCACCCCAGAAGCTCCTGAGTTTGCAAACCGATAGCAGGTTGGAGGTGGACCCATGATTCGGCATTTTTAACAAGCTCCCAGGTGATGCTGATGTTGCTGGCTGACCTCCAGACGTTCAATTACAAGGTCCCGACCTGGATGTGCACGGGAGTTGGCAAACCACGGCCAGTGGGACAAACCAGGAATGCAAGCCAAGAATAGTTGGGGGAAAAAAAAAAACAAAGCAAGAACGACAGTCGTGACTAATGAAAATTATACAAAATGCAATTTCAAAGTCTAGAGAGGAAGTTTCAATGGAACACAACCTCACCCGTTCTTTAAATCCACAGGGGTTTACAGGTTAAGCCAGAGACCAAATGGCCCACAAGGCTGAAACTATTTACTTTCTGCCCCTTTGCAGAAAATTATTTGCAGACCCCCACTTATATGAGGTACCTATAAAGGGTCCCCTTCCTATAGGTGTGCAATGTACCTGTAGAAGGCATAACTAGTTACAAGTAAATGGAAGTAAATACTGCCATCCTCAGGTAAGCTCTTGGGTAATAGCATTAAAGAGATTCTCCTTTATATATGGGGGAAAAAAGGAGATGTTAAAGCCACGGTGGGCACAAGAACTTTTGCACACAGACAGACAGGGCTCCCCACGGCTGGAGGAAATGGGGAGGGTGGCCTGGGGACTGAGCTGTCAGATAAGTTTTGGGGTGACATCCCACCCTGCCGGCATGAAGCAGCACCCTCTGAATGGAATCCATGGGACCACCTGGAGAGGTGTGTTAGGCGAGGCTGGGACCCTGGCAGATGACTCGGCCTGTAAGGGACGTAGCCGAAAGCACTCAGAAGATTTAAGACGTGTTGAAACCAGAAGTCGTGAAGCACAAACACACAAGCATTGTAAGCTGAGTTCATACATACAGAAAAATACACTTGGAACTAACTTTGCACGTAATTTTCCTTTGCAGATGAGAGATTCCTACCTTCTTCTGGATGAATATGTGAGTATTTCTAATGATTTATAAGATGACTCCTTAAAAATGAATTATGCAGGACGGGCAGAGTTGAGTTATAGTGAATATAACCATGTCGTGCACGTGTCTTCTTAGCCAGCATTGCGTGTTTTTATTGTCACTGATTAGCATTGACATTATAAAGCCCGTGCTTCACTGTGTCCCGCTCTGAGCCAAGAGGTGGGGCAGGCATTTGCTTGAATCCGGCCCCATGTTTGCACAGGGGTCTCCCCGGCGGCTGTGAGTCCATGGATGTCACATGGGGCTGATAAGACGCAAAACAGACTCCTCTGTTAGGTCTTTGGCAGGGTCCTCTGGTCACCGGTCCTTGGCAGGGGGGCCCTGTCACGTCCCATGGTTGCCTCATGTATCTAAGATGCGGCCAGCCTGCCCTCTGACAGCTAACTCTTGGTTTGGGGGAGAAATGATTGCAGTTCTCTCCGAAAGCTCTGACCTCATTCGTGCCCCGCTGTTTCCCAAAGGAAACGATAATCCACTCGCCTTGAAACTGAAAAACGAAGCACTTCTCCCTTTCTTTGTCTCTTTTTCTTTTTTTTTTTTTT
>PVHT021183517.1:3002007-3027369 GCA_004024745.2 Catagonus wagneri
TTTTTTTTTTTTTTGGTCCAATTTAAAATTTTTTGCCAGTATTTCTAGCACAGGACAAAGAAGTCCGTTCAAAGATATGTTTTTAAGAAATGAGCTCCAACAAGAACAACGGCTTTTCTGTACTTTGTTGGAGTTGGTTTTTCAAGAAATGCTTATTGTGACTTTTGATATTTTATTTTCAAGTTCATTTGAAACGGTCATTCATTTGTTTTTTGTTTTTTGTTTTTTTGTCAATACGAGGCTTCACCGTCATTCATTTTTGTCAATATGAGCTTTGTCTACGAAGCATGGCGGAAAAGGTGCTAACAGGATGTTCAGATTATGGGTTCTCGGGAGAAAGGAAAAGTCAAATAGAACTTCCTTGGGGAGTGTTAAGGCTGGGTGAGGATTTTGACCAAAGTTCTTCTACAAACTTCCTGGTCTCTGTACTAGTTGGAATAAATACAGTGGGAACACAGTTTCCCTTGGGCAAATTAAGAGCATTTTGAGTCACCAAGTATTACTACCACATGCCCTATGCCATGGTCAGAAAAGTGTGAGGATCAGGAGTGCCCGCTGTGGCACAGTGGGTTAAGGATGCAGTGTTCCCACAGCTGTGGTGCTGGTCGCAGCTGCAGCTGGTATTCCATCCCTGACCTGGGGAACTTCCATATGCCATAGGTGCGGCCAAAGGAAAAAAAAGCATGAGGATCTGGTTCCTGCCTGTAAGATGCTTAATTTAGAATAAAAGAGAAAACCAAGACCCTTAGCAGGGCAGGTCAGACTCCTGCCTCTGTCATCTTTCTGTGTCTCTCTCCCACTAGCTCCGTTTCTTAAATGGAGCTTTTAATAATATTTCCACCTACATGTCTGTGCACACAGTCTTCACCCAAGCGCCACCATCCACCTGCAGTTTCTCAAACACACCGGTACTCCTTCCTGCTTCTGGGCTTCTGCAATGCTTTTCTGTCCAGCTCACAATTTCAAAACGTCACTCAGACGTCATCATTTTCCAGGAGACTTTCCTGCTGGCCCCGCCCCCAGCGGAGGAGCACGTCTGCCTGCGGGGCGTGCAGTTCCGCGTACCGCGTACCTGACCCGACGCGTTCGTGCGGGCGGCAGGAGCTGGCTGAGCGCAGAGACGCTGCCCAAGCGTCCTCACCGTGGACGCTGCACGGGGCGCCACGAACTTTTGTTGAAATGACTGGAATGTCAAAGACGATCTGGGATGAATCCCCCAAATTGAGTTCTATAGGAAAATTATAGGGAAATAGGAAAGTTCGCCTTGTGGCTCCGCGTAAGGAGCCGGACTAGCATCCACGAGGATGCGGGTTCTGTCCCCGGCCTTGCTCAGTGGGTTAAGGGTCCCAGGTTGCTGTGGCTGTAGTGTCGGCCGCCAGCTATAGCGCCCATCCCACCCCTAGCCTGGAGACTTCCATATGCCAGCGGTGCAGCCTTTAAAAAAAATGGAAAAAAAAAAAAAAAAAAGAAGGATTATAAGGAAATAACCCACCTGTCCTGAATTTCCTAGATGCGCTTCCTGAACTGTAGAAACGGGCGAAAGGATCCATCCAAGTCCATCCTGGATGTCGGGGTAGAAGAAGCTATAAAATTCAGTGGCTTTGATGAGAAGATGTTTCTAAAGCGAGGAGGGAAGTACGTATGGAGCAAGGCGGACCTGAAGCTGGACTGGTGAAGCCGAGAGCTCGGGGACCTTCTGCCACCTGGGGTACCGGCCTGGGACTCGATGCGGCAGCCCCCTCAGCCCTACTTTAGGTCTGCACATCGCGGGGGCCCCAAGTCCTGTTTTCAGATGCACCTGGAAGCCGAGTGGTTCTGGTCACTGAGCACAGAACTCAGAAAGTTGAACTCCTTCGGCAGTACAAGACCATTAACCGCCGTTAATCAGTTTATTTTGGATTTAATTTCTGAGTAGTGTTTACTGTGACTGCTGTATTTCCATTTCAAAGTTATTTTCCCAGTCTTTTTATTTGATAGTTATTTTCACATCTGGACAAGTTACAAATGAGCTCCTCCCTGTTTATTTCTGTTTGTGGGGCGGCTCTTTCCTTTTCTGCGCTTAGATATCTGCGGTCTTGGGCTTTTCACCCAGAAGCTTAGAAATAGTCCACAGATGTTTCAAAGAACAAGATGCTAATATATCAGGTTGAGTGAGTAGCCGGGGGAAGAAACCCATGCGCAGGGGCTTCTTACAGCCCTGGCTCACAGGGACCATTTCAGGAGTGTGAACCTGCCCTCTTTTCCAGGACTCTTAGCAAAACCTAGACACACTTTATAATTCATGATGAGGTTGAGATGCGGTCAGGGCTTGGGTTGCTGTGTGTCCTCCGAGTCTGTCACAACGTATGAGTTCATTTGCACAGATGGTTGTGCCTACATCCCTGAAAAGTGACAGCTTACTGGCTTGGCACGAGCTACTTTGCCAAAGCAAACGTGAGGAAAGGGTATGGTGAAAAGTAAGATGTACCTGAATTTTCTGTGAGTGACGCTGTGGTGCAGTATAATATTTCCATTTCTCAGTTAACTCTGAAACACTTGAAATAAGTGATTTCAGTAAAATATAGGTCAGTATAAGGAGATACAGCGCGTTCCTTTCCTGGCACTATGAAAGAGCTCGAGGGAAAATGTCACTTGAACTGGGTCAAGGAACAAACTCCTCGCCTAGTGGAAATATCACATGCTGTTTATTTATGGAACCTAGGCAGTACCCCATTGCCTGGAAATAATCACTTCCTATCATTGTTTTTAAAAAGCAAAAGCATGGACAATTTTTTGCCTTTAATTCAGCTGCCATTCCAATGTTGGTCACTAGGTGGCATTTAAATGTTGCAAGATTCCATTAAGCCTCCACGCGGGAATTTGCTGCAGAATCTTTTTTCAAAACTCAGTGATTTCAAAAGTTTGGTTTATGTGATTTTTTTTTCAGAAAGGATATTCCTAGTTCAAATTTAATTCACTGTAATTCAACCGAAATATTTTTGTGTCCCATCCACAGCAGAATTGTTGTCATGTGTTTTCCATTTTTATTTTATGTTTTCAAAGAAAAGAGTGAATTAAGAAGGTATTTTTCCCCTATGGGTCTTGATATATGATAAAGTTATGGTGGCCTTAATATAACCAATATAAACATGTTTTTTTTAATTGCTGATCTTCACTTATTCAACAGAGAAAGAGCGTGTATGTGAAAGCCAGAAGACATTTTCTGCTGTATAGTAGACACGCAGTCATTACGACTGAAACAAAATCTGAATCTGAAGCCCAAATCCTGAGTCAAAGTGAATTAATTTCTCTAGAGCTGAGGGAAACTGTATTTTCTTTCGTCAAAGGGAGTTTAAATCACAACACTGCATTTGAGAAAAAAAATTAAAGTAAAAACAGAAGGAAAAAAACACAAAAGAAGAAAATACAATTTAAAAATGAAAAAAATATTTAAAAAAAGAAGAAGTGGTTTTAAATACATTTTCCAGCTGTTTTTACCCAGGGGGATTTTGGTCAGTGTT
The DNA here is from genome assembly GCA_004024745.2 of Catagonus wagneri. Classification (NCBI taxonomy): domain Eukaryota; kingdom Metazoa; phylum Chordata; class Mammalia; order Artiodactyla; family Tayassuidae; genus Catagonus; species Catagonus wagneri. The sequence continues at coordinate 3,005,508 of PVHT021183517.1, forward strand.
TTCAAAACTTTTAATGTTTAAAATACTCAAATGTTCATTTTTCTTAACAGGCGAAATTGGGACATTTAGCAGCAGATTAAAATGCAGGTTTGGATTCTGTAACATTTTGGGTTTTTTTTTTCAGTTTTTAAATATGAGTGTCCGTTTCGTAAGACATACTCCTTTTTATTAGGGAAACAGGGTAATTTCACTGAGGCATTGTTATGGACGAGTATTTTGTGGCGCTTTTAATGATTGTTTAGGTTGTAAAAATATGAATGGAATTTTGTCTTAAGAAACCTAGAGAAATCAGACATTAGTGTTAATATACTAAGTACGAAGCATCTCCATTACTCAGTGATAGGATGTGTGAGGTTGCCTGTTTCGGGTTTGAGGATGAGTTAGATCACTTGGCTAAATCATCTGAAATGTTGGCTTCTGTTCTGTGACCATCTGGAGTTTGGATTGTAGTTGCCAGGTCGATAGACTCATGATGCTAAAACAAGCAGACAAATCCCCACCGAGGCTCCATCAGACAATAACTCATCGCCTAGGCTGCTCTCTCGTGGAAAGGAATGTTTAATTCACTGGATTCGATGAAGACTAAGCATGCTATAAGCTTTTAAGACTTTGTCCTGAGTGTGTATGGGAAGTCTTAGTTTTAGGAAAATGTATATATATATATATTTTTTTTTCTCCATATGTGATGATCTGGACTACTGGTCTGTTGTACTGTGAGATGTTGTTATATATTAAAGTATTTTTGTACACTACCTTCACCCTCGGTGGGTCAATGCAATGAAGTCTCTCGGTGTGTATTTCAAGTGATAGCATGCTTTTACAAACCACCATTCCTAAAGGCAAGTACACTTTAAAAATCCACAAGGTTGTCAGTAGTTAATAAACACATTTCAGACAACCCACTTGGCAACAAGATGGAGTGGAGACGAGCCCCTGAGAAAATACTCCTTGCACTCGAAAGGGGAAGCCAGCATCTTGGGGACCGAGTCTCCAAAACCTGGTCCCTTTAGAAGGAATGAAGTCCTGCAGCAGGAATAACACCTGCCCGGGTTAGGAGCAGATGTAGGGCCCCTGTTCTGAGTGTGACCCGGTCAGCAGTCCAGGGGGCAGGGGGGTGCAGAGCTCGTCCGGAGCACCGCTTCCCAGGTGTCCGCTCAGTCCCTGAGCCCTAAGATGCATCAGGCCGGCCCTGCCTCAGCTTCCCCACCGGCCTGTCCACTGCCTTCCCAGTGCCCACCCCTGGCTCCAGTGCCCGCCTCATACCCTCGGACTGGGCCTCCTTCAATGTGCGGCATTTTCTCAGACGTGTCCTTGGCCTTGACCTCTGGTTAAAGTACTCCCCTCTCAGGAAGGGCATGGCCTCCTTTTCTCTGCACCCCAAATAAATGCCCACCCAGGACAGGGGCCGATCCAGGGGCTGGAAGACAGTGAAGGAGATTCGGAAGGCAGCGCGGGCCCTCCGTCATCGAGGCCAGGACACCCACAGCCACATCTGGGGACAAACCCAGCGTCAAAGCCCTGCTGGCACATGCCCTGCCGGTCAGGGAGAAAGAACAGGGAATTACACGGAAAGCCACATAGCAAGTCCAGCTCAGATGCCACTGAGAGGGATCTGAAAGATCAGAAAGACTCGAGCCACATCTCCTCCCCACCATGATTCTAAAAGCAATGCACATTTCGGGGAAATTTGGAAAACGGAGTGCAGCAAAATGAAGAAGATGAAAATTACCCTCAGCTGTACCACCCAGGGCTAACTGCTGATTCACTTCTTGTCTTTCGACGCAGGCATACTTTTGGTAGAACTGAGTTCCTAGTCAGTTTTATTTCCCACTAATATCTTCTGGAGGGTTTTAAAGCAGTTAGTGTTCTCACACTTGACTGAGGACAGCCAGTTCTCAACAGTTCACTCTAGGAGGTCCCTGGTGGCGAAGTTGGTTAAGGACCCGACGTCATCGCTGTTGTGCCTCTGGTCCCAGCTGTGGCCCAGGCTTGATCCCTGGACCTGGAACTTCCATGTGCCGTGGACACGGAGAAAAAAATAACTGCAATTCCCACTCAAAGATGAGAAGAGATTCAATGGTATTCTAAAAACCACAGTTAATTTGAAAAACAAAAACAAAAACAAAACCTTGGATTTTGTTGTGGAGTTGTTTACATATCTTCTTTTTGTTTGTTTGTTTACATATTTTCTCATGAATGTGAGTTTTCCCCACGTTCTGGGAATTCATCTTATCTGGAAAATGTGTAATAGTAAAAACAAAACTTCTCTGGGCAACTCCTTCCTGGAGAATCTGGGGAACTGCCCCAAAGCGATTTATTTTTCATTCAAGGCCCTGTTGACTTGTCTGATTCTGCTTTCAATTCCCTTATGTGGTTTTTTTTTCATACCACCAAGCAGTTGTCCAATACCAGCTGGATGTCCTACAAGTCAACTCAGTTTGGACACTCTTTACCTGGAGATCACATCAGGTTCTACAGGTTAAGGGTTCTGTCCCACGAAACTGTCCCTCACCGCCCCCCAGAGCAGATGCCAGTGACAAGTGCAAGGATGTAGAAGTGTAGGATGGATGGATGATGGACAGTGAATGGATGGACCATGGATAGATGAATGTATGGATGGATGGATGAAAGGATGGATGGATGGATGGTGGATGGATGAATGGATGGATGGATAGTGGATGGGTATATGGATGGATGGATGGTGGATGGATGAATGGATGGATGGATAGTGGATGGGTGTATGGATGGGTGGATGGAAGGATGGATGGGTGGATGGATGGACAGATGGACATATGGATGTATGGATGATGGTTTGTGGATGGATGGAAGGTGGATTGATGGACAGACAGATGGATGGATGCATAAGCAATACACACCTGAATGGTGCATTTCAGGAGGTAGATGCACCAGAGACAAATTTCGCGATTGGCCGGCCAGGTTGTCAAACATTTCAACTGCCAACGGCAATGTTTCCACCAACCACACAAGGATGACCTCCCCGCCTCCCTCGGAGGAGCTTCCCCGGTCGTCCCTAAAAGTCAGCTTCCTCCCGTTCCCCTGGACCCAGAATAATGCAACAACAGAGCCCCTCACCACCCAGGGCCCTGCACCCTCGTTTCACGGCTGCAGGACACGAGACACCGAAGTAGCCATCCAGAACAATTTACCTGTGCTTCCGACTGACCAGGCAACAGAGGGTTCCAAGGATCCCCATTCTTGGATTGGATTTATTTGTTGGACCAGCTCACAGAACTCAGAAAAACACTCAGCTCACCAAAGTACCAGTTTTTTATGAAAGGATGTAGCTCAGGAAGAGCAGATGGTCAAAAAGAACCCAGCGAAGTTCGGGGAAAGGGCACAGAACTGCCACGCCCTCGCCAGGTACACGGGTCCCTCCAGATCACATGCTTGCCAATCAGGAAGCTCCTCTTGGGTGCCCATGGAGACTGGTTACATCACTGGCCACTGTGACTGAGCTCAATCTCCAGCCCCCCCCCCCCACCGCCAGAAGTCTGGGGGGTGGGACGCAACGTTCTGACCCGCTTATCACTTGGTGGGGCAACCTGGCAATCAGCCCCCACCACAGGTGGCCTGGAGACTTTCCCAAAGCCCGCTCGATAACAAAGCAAAAGACATCTTTATCGATGTCGTCGCTTGGGACATTCCAAGCGTTTTAGGGGAGCTGCGTGCCTGGAGTGGGGATGGAGTATAGAATTTTTATTATAAATCAAAATAGCCCACCCCAGACCTCCCTTAAGCTCCAGGTCTGGACAGACTGATGTCTTTTTGGGGGGCACCTGCATAAGTTCTCAGGCAAGGGGTCGAAAAGAGCATCAGCTGCCGGCCTACACCACAGCAACGCCAGATCTGAGCCGCATCTGTGACCTGCACCACAGCTCACGGCAACGCTGGATCCTTAACCCACTGAGCGAGGCCAGGGATCGAACCCCCATCCTCATGGTACCCGTCTGGTTCGTTTCCACTGCGCCACAACAGAACTCCTGGACAGACTGACTTCTGTCATTTCTCTCTTGGGGTTTGGGTTTCTTCACAGGCCACTCCTGAGGAATCACAAGACCCCCGTGTGTGTGTGTGTGTGTGTGTGTGTGTGTGTGTGTGTGGAGGGGGGAGGTTAATGCGCGGCTTTAAGGAAATAGAAAATCTACTTAAAATAAAATATCGAAAATCACAGCAGAATAAAAGTTAAATACAAAGAAATCAAATGATTCTTAGACACAAACAAAAACAAAAGTCTCTAAAGGGCACTCGGTCTGTTTATGTCCAGAAAGGGTCTTTGCAGCCCCCAGTTTTATTTTTTTTATATCTAATTTATTTTCTTTGTTGCTAAAGTATAGTTGGCTTATAGTCTGTTTATGTCCAGAAAGGGTCTTTGCAGCCCCCAGTTTTATTTTTTTTATATCTAATTTATTTTCGTTGTTGCTAAAGTATAGTTGGCTTATAGTCTGTTTATGTCCAGAAAGGGTCTTTGCAGCCCCCAGTTTTATTTTTTTTATATCTAATTTATTTTCGTTGTTGCTAAAGTATAGTTGGCTTATAGTCTGTTTATGTCCAGAAAGGGTCTTTGCAGCCCCCAGTTTTAATTTCTTTTACATCTAATTTATTTTCATTATTGCTAAAGTATAGTTGGTTTACAACGCTGTGTCGATTTCTGCTGTGCAGCAAAGTGACGGTCACACACACGTATGAATTCTTTTCCCCGTATTTTCCTCCATCGTGTTCCATCCCAAGAGACTGGATCTAGTTCCCTGTGCTGTACAGCAGGACCTCACTGCTTTTCCATTCTGAGTGGAACAGTTTGCATCCGCTGACCCCAAATTCCCCGTCCCCCCGCCCCGCCTTCATCACTGTTGTTTTCACGGCCACCGCCAGGCACGTGGACCTTCCCGGGGGTGTGGCTCGAACCTGAGCCTCTGCAGTGACCAGAGCAGTCGCATTCTTAACCCTCTGCCCCAGGGCGGGAACTCCGCAGCCCCCGGCCCTGTTCTTGCTCCTTAGGGTTTCCCAGAGCTGTCCTTGCACAGGTGGCCGCCAAGCCCCTGCAGATCCCGGCCCGAGCCCGGGGGCCACCTCACCTCCAGCAGACAGACCCACTGCCTTGCCAAGCCAGGTGGCTCTCCTGAGGTTTGGGGCTTCTCCCGTCTGCGGCTGTGCTGGGACTTCCCGCTTCTCTCGCACCCCATCCAGGGTGGGCTCCCTGGGAAGCGGCTTCTGAGATGGGAGTTTGCCGGCAGGCCCTGCTCTCGGAATGACCCTGGGGGAGCAGGGCGCCTGGGAGGAGGGTGCCACAGAGCTTTAGCTGCTGGGATCTGGGCTGCGACCCTTCAGAACTGTGCCAAGCTAAGGCACCTGGGCAGGACTTTAACTCCGAGTGGACCAGTTATTGGAAGCACTGGCTGCAAAAAGGGCGTAAGCTTGGGCGGGGCGGCTTCCTTTGGCCGAGGGCGATTGCCTGGGGATGCAGTGCCACCCCCACACACACACCCCTGGCATCTGGGGCAACCTGGGGACGGGGAGCCTGGCCCCTGTACGTGGGTCTGCCCCAGGCGTGCCGCCTCCACCAGTTCACCCGCCAAATGCCACCAGCCCCGTTCGGTGGTCAGAGCATCGAGTCCTGGTCCCTCCTAGCCTTTACCTTAAACCTCTGTGGCCACACGGCCACATACCTGAGGGGTGAGCTCCCGGCGCCATGCTGCTTGTTCTGACGCGCCCCTGGTTTCCTCTCCGGGTTGCTTTTCTCCCTCTCAGAAACCTCGATTCCTTCCTGGTTCCCATATTTGCTGGCTCCTGACTACCTGCCCCAAACACGCTCTCGTGTCTAAGACTTGATGATTTACTCAGCTTACTTGGTACTGCACTCGGACTCTCATTAAGACACAGGAAAATGGGAACTCTCACTTGTGGTTCAGTGGGTTAAAAACCCAACTATTAACCATGAGGATGCGGGTTCGATCCCTGGCCTCCCTCAGTGGGCTAAGGATCTATTGTTGCCAGAATCTGCATCATAGGTCACAGGGGCAGCTCCGATCCCATGATGCTGTGGCTGCAGTGTAGACCGGCAGCTACAGCCCCAACTCGACCACTAGCCTGGGAACTTCCATAAGCCGCGGATGCACACCCCCCAAAAAAAAAGACACAGGGCAATGAATTACTGCTGCTCAAAAGCAGTGTAGAAAGAATGCGCTGGTAGGCATGCACTAGAGAGCCACAGCTTAATGTATGCAAGTGTAGATCTCCTGGTAATTGTCTCACTAGGAGGCAACCAAGGACCCAGGCGATTTCACTGTGGGGCCCATTCGTGTCCCTAGGTGGCTGTGTGATCCCTGTGGTGGGGCCGGGCCGGCTAGAAGCCTTGTCATCCTTCCCTCTGTCTCTGCCCAGAGATCCTGCCCGCAGTCCAGGGAACAAAATGAGTTACCTGCCCCCTCCGAACTGCAAGAGGCTGGGAAATGTGGAGAAACATGTATATTTCGTGAGCATCCAAGGTCTGCTCATAATTGAGTCTTTTTAATGTCAAGAGAATCTTAATTACTCCTTCAGAATTGAATAAGCCTTTTAAAATCCTGTCAAGACCACGAGGGTCGCATCCTTTTGATTATTACAGAAAAGCAGTCTAACAAATCGTGAAAATAGTGGAATCAGCCAGGAGTCTTGAGTAATAACACCGTGTGTGTCACTAGCTGGCACCGATCCTGGGACATTCAAGGGCCACTTTAAACCTCCATGTGTCTCTGTGTGAAATGAAAACATGAGACTAAACTTTCTCCCTGGTCTAAAAATCTATGAGAAATAAATATTGTGTGCCATAGCAGAAAGCCAAGGATGTCGCAGTCATCAGCGACTGCAGCCACCCCCGAGGGTGGACTGGTGAGCCCTGAAGGAACCCGGGAAGGAAGCAAAGAACACCTGCCGTCCAGCAGCCACCAGCCGGCAGCCACTCCCGGGGTGTGAGCCCTGGAGACTCAGGATGCGAAAGAAAGCACAGGACCCTGGCCCAGACAGCCGAGGGGCACCTCTCAGGGATGACGGGGTCGTTCCACACAGCGCAGTGTGCACAGCGTACACGGGAAAAGAACCTCAGAAAGGATGGACGTCTGCACATATATAGTGGAATCATTTTGTTGTACAGCAGAGATTGTCACAATAATATAAATCCACTACACTCCAGTAAAACCTGGCGGAGGGAGTGGGAGGGACTGGGAGTCGGGGGTTAGTAGACGCAAACTATTGTATTTGGGGCAGATCAGCAATGAGATCCTGGGAACCATATCTAGTCATTTGTGATGGAACACGATGGAGGATAATGTGAGAAAAAGAATGCATATATACATGTATGACTGGGTCACTTTGCTGTACAGCAGACGTTGACAGGACATTGCAAATCAACTGCAATAATAGAAAAATAAGAATCTAAAAATTTTTAAAAATCCCACAAATGAGTAATTTCAGTGAGTCCAGACCTTTGCATCTCTGCCTACATGGAAAAGCGATAAATTCCTTAACTTCATCTGTTATTAACAGTAATCTTTTATTTCCACGACGTGCCCTTTGTTGCAAAACTCTGCACGTCCCAGCTCCTGCCTCGCCTCCTCGGGGCAGTTTTCTCAGGGTTCCTTGAGATGCTGCTTCCCAGGCCTAAGTCCTCATTTTGCCCCAAATAAAACTTAAGCCTCAATTTTTAGGTTGTGCGTATTGTTTAAAATCTCGGGCGTCTGCACCTGAGCGGTAGAGAGGTCCGAGTCAGCAGAGAGCTATGGGAGACATGATTCATCCGTCTCGTCCGACAAGGACTTACTAAGTGCCCAGAACTTGTTCTTACTGTTCCAGGGAAGGCGGTGAACAGGACCTAAGGTGCTCCTACGTTCCGTGAGGAGTCCAGGAACAGAGTTTCACTTGTTTACGAACGTGGTCAACTCCCTGCTTATTGTCACACACTTTACCACCTCCGCATGGCCTTTTTATTTTGGTTGTGACACTTCTCTAAACCATAGTCACTCGTGGGCGCCTCCTAGTTGCCTGTGAGCTAAACCTGCTGAAACAAAATACTCTGGGCTGAGGGGCTTCAAGGATGTAAATTGATGATCTCACAGTTCTGGAGGCCAGAGCCCTGGGAATAAGTGGCCGGCCAGGTTGGGTCCTCCTGGGGGCCGAGGATCTGCTCCAGGTCTTCTCCATCTGTGGTCAGCTGGATCCTCAGTGACCCTTAGCTTGTGGAGGCCTTGTCCCACCTCTGCCTTCATGTCCACATGGCATTCTGCCTGTGGGGGTGTCTGTTTTCAAATTTACCCTTTCTAAAAAATACTAATAATAATTAATAAAATAAAGGAGTTCCTCTTGTGGCTCAGTGGATTAAGAACCCAACTAGTATCCATGAGGATGCAGGTTCAACCCCTGACCTTGCTCAGTGGGTCAAGGATCTGACGCTGCCGCAAACCGTGATGTAGGTCACAGATGCGGCTCAGGTCTGGCGTGGCTATGGTTGCGATGTGGGCCGGCAGCTGCAGCTCCTATTCAACCCTTAGTCTGGGAATCTCCATATGCCGCAGGTATGGCCCTAATACAAATTAAAAAAATACGTAGGCGTTCCCATTGTGGCGCAGTGGAAATGAATCCAACCAGTGTCTTCAAGGACGCGGGTTCAACCCCTGGCCTCGCTCAGTGGGTTAAGGATCCGGTGCTGCTGTGAGCTGTGGTGTAGGTTGCAGACGCGGCTCGGATCCCTCGTTGCTGTGGCTGTGGCGAAGCCGGCAGCTACAGCTCCGATTAGACCCCTAGTCTGGGAACCTCCATATGTCACACCCGTGGCCCTAAGAAGCAAGTAAATAAAAAAATAAAATAAAATAATAAAATAAATTTTACCCTTTGTATGAGTACACCAGTCATATCGGATTAGGGCCCACTCTACTCCAATATGACTCCAATCGAACTAGTTACATCTGCACCAACCTTATTTCCATATAAGGTCATATAATGAGGTGGCGGGGCTGAGAAATTCAGTGCATGAGTTTGGGGGCCACGACTCAGCCTACAGCAGTGCTGACGCTGGGTGATGGCAAGGACCAGTTCCCCCACCACGGGCACGTTTTTGCCTGAGGTTTTGTTTTTCTTCCTTAAGATGTAATTCTTTGTTTCTTTTTTCTTAATTTGGAAAATTTATTTATTTACTTTTTCTTTTTACAGGTCGCACCTGCAGCACATGGAAGTTCCCAGGCCAGGGGTCCAACCAGAGTCGCAGCTGAGGCCTACGCCACGGCCGGGGCAGCGCTGGATCTGGGCCGCGTCGGCGATGTCCGCACACAGAGCCGATCCTTAACCCACTGAGCAGGGCCAGGGATAGAACCTGATGCTCACCGGGACTGTGTCGGGATCTCTACCTGCTGAGCCATAACGGGAACTCCTATTCTTTGGGGTTTTTTTTTTTTTTGACTACATATGTTAAGTGCTATAATAAGGTAGATTTTGCTTTTTTGCATTTTTCTCTTCAGGTGTTCTGGGAAAATACTTTGACCTTGCATTTTTTTTCCAGCTCCACGGGGTGTTTGCAGAGCTGAAGCCCGGGCTGCCTGAAGACGGGGACCCTGCACGTCCTCTGTGGATACTCTGCTCCGCCAGAGATTGTTGGGGACACGCGGGCTGGGACAGGAGGAGGGGGGGGAGGGGGAGAGGGGGTCTTGAAGGGAAGGGAGACTGGAACTGGAGAGGGGCGTTTTCCCAAGAAGCCTGAGAGTGGCGTGCACTTGGCCTCACCCCGGGGGCTGGGGAACCTCTCAGCTTCCTGGCCCACCTGCGGAGCGGTGCATGGAGGCGGAGGCTCGAGGGCCAGGTGGACCAGGTGATGGGCTGAGAAGGACAGCTGATATCCCGGGTCCCGGGACATAAAACCCGCCAGCCTCCTCTGTGCCTCCGAGGAGGAGAATCAGAAACGCAACTGACGTTAAATTGCCGGTAACGCTTTAGAAGTCAGGAATTGAACTGAAGCTAACTTGAAAAACGAAAGCAATGTGACATTCCTGCACCTGCAGAACGTGATCATGAATTTACACATCCTCCGTTGTCTGAAAACGTTTGCCTTTTAAGCCAAGAGTGTGGATCTTGAGCTCCTCTCAAGTTGGCATGTAGAGGAGAAGCCTGGGAACGGATTTCCGTGTTGCCCGCCTCGGGCCCATCGGCTGTGGTACCCACTCCCGGCTGTAACTGTTAGGAAAGCACTGCCTGAAACCGCCCGCCTCGGTCAGGCAGACCACGGCCGCTTGCATGAGCTGTGTCACAACAGGAGGCCCTGATGAAGGAAAGCGGGGCTGCCCTGAAGACCCAGCAGGAGGCCTGGGAGGGCCCGGAGGAGGGAGGAGATGGCCAACTTCCCAGGATCCTCGGGGCTGGAACCAAGAAGGGCTCTGAGCCAGGCCAGGTATGGGCTGAGCAAGACGACGGGCCAGACAATCCGGAAACTAACCCCATTCCCATAAAACCAGAGAGCGCGAGCCACGTGGCAGAGCGGTTCCCCTGGGCGGCCTCTCCCTGCTCGCTGCTCTCCGCCTGGGCGCCCCTTTCCGAGAGTCTCCTGCTTTGTCAGCACCCGTGTCTCCTCAGACAAGGCATCTCCCGGTGTCAGACAGGAGGCCGTGCTCGGGCCCTGGAAGGGACACCCCTTCGTGTCACGTAGCCGTCTGGCAGAGAACCTCACATTAACAGGTCTTCAAAAAGGGGCATGTTCTGAAATGAATGAGTCGTCGCATTGCCCGCAGTCACAAACGCAATGGGTGTCTTTTCAGACGAGCTTGATATGACAAACCTCTCGGTGAGGAGCTCCCGATGTGGCACAGCGGGTTAAGGATCGGGCATTGCTGCAGCGGTGGTGTAGGTTACAGCCGCTGCTCGGATTTGATCCCCGGCCTGGGAACTTCCATGTGCTGCAGGTGCGACCACAAAAACAAAACCAAAAAACCAAAAAACAAACCAAAACCCCCCTAAAATCTCTGGGTAAGATGGCTGAGAGCCCTGACCTGTGCAGAGGATTGGATTGAAAACCACCCAGTGATGGGTGGACGTGACCTTGAGAAACACAGGCTGCTTATTCAAGAGACCAGGAAGGCTGTTCAGTGGCACAGCTCAGAGCATATGACTGGCACTCAGGCTGCACAAGGCCCTGTGGGAAATTCCAAACAAATCACTTCATTGCTGTTCTGCAGAATCTTGGGGCCTAATAATCGAGAGTAAATATCCAAAATAGGAAGTGTAACAGATGCCGTGATCGGCATGGAGACCCACGGTGAGGCAGCGTCAGGACTCTGGTGACGGCGAAGGCACTGGTGGATTAGGAAGACTTCAGGAGGAAAAGCTGCGTCAGATAGGCACTGGACGGCCTGCTTCAAATGGCATCATCGGCGGTGACATCCTTTCCCCATCTTCCCCACAACAGGCGTGTCAGCAACGACAAACAAACATGGGAGCAAAGTCACACGCACACACACACACATGCACACACACAGACACACGACAAGTCTCAGTGGCACAGTTGGGTAAGTGGTTGGTTGTACACCTCATCGGTCCCCGGCCAGCCTCCGATGCTTCCTACCCACCAGATTCCCAATGTCCATGCTTACCACAGGAACACCTGCATCTCAGCGCTGACCCATTCATCACCTTTCCCGTGTGTTTGCGGCCATCCACTCATTCATTCATTCAATCACTCATTCATAGCGAGTATCAGACCCGTACCTCCTGGGTACCACAAGCAGTATATGGGGGGGGGGTATTTTCTGTGAAGCTTAGGCCTTTCTGCAGGGCTATTGTCATTCTCCAGGGAGAGGCTGAAGTGCTGTTAAGATCTTTTCCATTGTGCCTTTTGCTTGAATGATGACATTTGCACAAAGAATTTGACAGAGGCATCAGAAATGCTCATTCATATTTGGGGGAGGGAAATATTTACCAGAATAACAGCTCAATGTAGATGAGACAGATTTGCAATTAAAAAAAAAAAGATGTATATGCAGTCGAGGAAGACAAATTAGGCAGAATGTCAAGACAGTTGGGAATCTTGGGGTTTAATTGGGGGAAAATGAGATAAGCAGCTAAGGGTGATGGAGTGAGCCCTTAACATTTTCCAGTTGTGTTGATACTTCTTTATGCATATATGCCTTATTTAAGCCCTGCCGAGATCTGCATTTTTCAGATAAGAAAAAGGAAGTACAACAAAGTTAAGTAACTTCAGGCCATGGGGCTGGCAGGTGGTGCATCGGAATTCAGAGGCGACACCGTCGAGGAAGGGATCTGTGACGGTGGATTTTCCTTCAGCTTCTGGAGAAAAAAGAGCGTCTCCTCTGAAGAAAGTGTTCCTCATACACGCCGGTTAAGTCTGTTCAACTCTGCATGACTGAGACACATAATTTAGCGCTTGTGTAACTTCAGACGGAGGGAGGGGCAAGGATCAATCTTACAGGAAAATTCTACCTTCAAAGACCTTGGACTCTAACAGGCTGGAAACCCCAAGAACGGGAAATAGGTCGCTGTGCCTGGAACTCTGGAATGCCCAGGACCGAGGGACCAGACAAGTCACCTCCTCGCCTCCATCCCTCGGAGCCATCAGGGAGCGCAGTGGAAAGACATGTGACGCTGGCGCAGAAAGGCCCTCAGCCTTCATCGCGAGGTCCTCACACGCCGGGGCACCGGGCCAAGGTTCTGCGGACCCCCGATCTGGTCGGTGGCAGGACTGGAGCCTTGGCCCCCCCGCGCAGCCCGAGGCGGGTTCGATCACCCGCCACGCCTGTTTGGGGCTCATCCCTTTCTCCCCGAGCTCGCTCATCGCTACGCCCCGGAGCATCCGCCCCAGTGCGGTCTTCCGGTCGCCGCCGGACTAGGCGCCTCGTGATCGCCCGGGGTCCCGGCGGTGCTGGGGGGTGAGCGGGCGTCCCCGGGCCTGCGCGGCCGAGGGCGGGGCGCGGCCGGCGGGCGGGCGGCAGGGGGCGCTGCGCGCCGGGCGGGGCGCTCGGGCCGAGCCTCCGCGCCCCGCGTCTTTGTGCCGCTCGCGCCGCCGCCCACTCTCCCCCCGCGGGCGCTGCGCCCCGGCTGGAGGGCGGGCGGGAATAAAGGGCGGCTCCGGGCAGCGCGGCGCGGGCGGCGGACTCGCAGCGCGGACCCCGGCACCCGGCCGCGGACCTCGGCGCGGCGCTCGGAGCGCAGCCCGCGGCCGAGCAGGAGCGGCGGCCCCGGGGCCCCGGGCGCGCGGGACCAGGTGGGTGACGCGCGTGCCCTTTGTGTCCGCCTCGCGGGAGCCGGGCGCGGCCGAGGGGCCCGAGGCAGGTGGCCGTGCCGAGCCGGCCTCGGGCGCGGGGATCGGGCGGGGGCGACGGCGGGTCCGTGCCAGGGGCGCCATCCTGGCCCTACCCCTCGGTGGCCCCAGGGCCCAGGACACTTTGGAGCTGCATGGCCACGTACCCATGCCCCGGCCGGTCCGGGGGACGAGGAGGCGGGCGGGGACGGCTGTGGGTTGGGGGCCGCGGGACCGATGCTCGCGTTCCAGGGGATCTGGCAAGGAGGACCTGCCCGGGAGCGGGGAGGCGGCCGAAGGTCAGCCTGGTGGAGTGAGCCGGTGCCCTGTGACCTCCGCGGTGCACATCCAGGTGCCCAGTGACCTCAGCGGCCCGCCTCCGGCCTCGAGCCTTCCCCTCCCAAGGGGCGCTCAGAAAGTTCCCTGTTGGTCTCCCCATGCCACCAGCAGGCAGTGACTCCCCAGCTCCCCTGCACCACCCTGGGCACCAGCCCTGGGCACTCATGCCAGCCTGGAGGCTTAGGGTCAGGCACCGGGAGAAAGGGGTTACTTACGGAGCCCTAATGGTCTCCCTGGGCAGGTCTCAGGATGGTTGGTCAGTCCAGAAGTTCACTCCCTGCCCTCTTCCCACTGAAGAATAGTAATTATAAGCCCACTAGAAAAATATCCCATTTTGCCTTGTGCCAGGCCAGAGGTGGGGGAAGGCAGCCCAGGGAATCGGGCTGACCCTGGGGGAGGGAGCTCAGGTCTCTGAACTTGAAAGAGACCCCGCTTGGTCTTGCTCTGAAATGTCCTGGGAAGGAAGCCCTTTCCTAGGAGCGGGGACCTGGGGATCTGATAAGGACACATTCCGGGGAACCAGCCCCCGGGGCAGCCAGCAGATAAGCGGTGCTGAAAAGCCTAAGACGGAAAATGCAGTGGTGCAGACCCTGTGGAGCTGTGGGACTTCGCAGGAGGGCGAGGTCCGGAGAGGAGGGTCCGGGCTGCTGGCCGCAAGCGTGATGGAGTCAAAGCCTGGAGGCGGGCGGGTCGCAGGTGGCAGAAGGAACCCAGGCGGCGGAACTGCCCAGCAGAGGAAGGGAGTGGAACTTCAGGTGTGTGCCTCGAACTTTCCCGCACCTGCAGCTCCGGTGCTCCTGCGATTGTAATCCCTCTCCTGGTACCAAGGACGACCTGGTCTTTCGTGGTTTTCTAGGGCCTTTTCAGTTTTTGCTTTTGTTACTGATTTTTTAAGAGAGTGCAAAGGAAGCATGCCCAGAGTGGTCGGCTGGCAGTAAATCGCGAAACTTCGCATTCCAGGCCGGTTTTGGTCTTGATGCTGTTGCTCGCTCTCGGAGCCTCCGATGGTTTTGGAGGAGAGCGAGCTGAGCGCTGCTTTAGAGCCATGAAGGCGTGTGGAGTGTGTGGCCTTTAGTCCCCAGCGTGGGCTCCCGCCTCTCCCCTTTATCAAAGGTCAGGCAGGGACTGAGAACCTCCTGAGAAACCTGGATGGAAACGAGCTGATTTTAATGGGAGGGGAACTTTCCAGATCCAGCACAGTTGCAGTTGGAAGCCTGTTGAAAGAAGCTCTGATCGACATGTCAGTACTCTTGGAAAGGGAGCTGATGAAGGGTGAACTCAGGTGGGGGGGTGGGGGGGCAGCGGGCGGATGAGCTGTGTGGGTGCCCCTGGGCCTTGAAGATGGGGGTACTGGGAACTGCAAGGGCACGTTCCAAGCCCTACATTCTGTAAGCGCGTTCCAGTGCCCTGGGTTCGATCGTGTGTGGTCCCTGCATCCAGGTCGTCACCTGAGCGTGGTGCTTGTCCTGTGGGCCGCTGTGGTTTGGGACCTGGACGGGACCTCACACACTCCAGCTGGAGCCGCTGGCGCTCAGCGGGGGGACGTCCGGCTCAGCCAGACGGCGGGCAGGGCCAGACGCTGGGAGCCACGTCGCCTGGTTTTTCCACTGTGGTTCATAATTTGGCCCCACTGCCGCCTTTTGTTCCAGTTTCTCCTCCCGCTTGGGAGCCTTTCGGGTGTCGGGATGGGGGAAGTCTGTCCCCGTAGCCTGAGTGCCCCAGAGCTAGCTCATCACAGATCCCCAGCCCCACCTGCCCATTGTGACTGAGGATATTGTGGGCTTGGTGGGGAGAGGTCAGGGACCCCAGCCACACAGGGGGCCGTGGCTGGCCCGGGCCTGGCAGCAGCTCTCCCAAGAGTCTGCTGTCCTTTCTCCTGCGCCACCCTTGAACGAGGGAGGATGGATGTGGATCAGCTGCCCTTGGGGTCTGGGGGTCTGGAGCCACAGGCCCCCAGGGTCTTAGACTCTCTCGGGGCAGGGCTTCCTCCCCCGGGTTCCTGGGGTGCGGAAGGTCAGAGGCAGCGGGGAGGCTGGGCAGGGAGTGGGATCGTTCAGCTCAAGGGGGGCCCTCTCCGTGTTTACTTGGCCGCTTTCCCACCTTGGGGAGCCCGGAGCTAAGCTGAAGGTTCTTCCCTGTAAGATGGGTCATCTGAGGTCATCATTTCTGGAACCCTCTGCCCTCTTCTCTCCCTTGTCGCTGCATTGCTGACACACATGAATACCTTTGCTTAATTAGATGAAGAAATTAAAGTGGGAGCAACTGTCCACATACCTGCTGGGATCTGGGCTGAAGGACAGAGCTGGTCCAGCTTTTTGACCCAGCTCTGTGACCTTGGACAAGTGACTTGATCTCCCTGTGCGGCCCCAGTGCCTTCAACTATGAAACTAAGGGATTGGTTTCTAAGATTTCGAAATAAAGACGTGCTGCTCTAGAGGTCTTTTCCAGGAGAATCGGTATTTCAGGATTACTCAGCAGTGCAGCCATTTTTAAGAATTTTTTTGCAAGGATAACAGATCACCTGTATTTTTACTTTCGGAACAATGGCTTTTTCTCCGAGATGGTGTGTGAGCGGTGGGGATTTTTGCAGAGGGTGGTTCCTGGGTGACGAGAGTGTGTGTTTTCCTTCTTTGCTGGAATCTGAAGCCTGAATTGAATTGTGTTTCCCGAATGGCCTGTATTTGCAGAGAGCAGGGCTCTCTCTAAGGAGCAAGTTGACAAGCTGGATGCAGTGTTACAGGCAAGAAGTTCCTGGATGGCACGAAGAAGCATGTCAGCCAACATGTAGTTTGACTCAGGAATTTGACTTAGGAGGGTCAGGAAACAGTAGGCGTTCTCATCACCAGGAACTTTTCCCCTGGGAGTTCCCGTTGTGGCTCAGTGGAAAGGAACCTGACTAGCACCCAGGAGGATGCAGGTTTGATCGCTGGCCCCGCTCAGTTGGTTGAGGATCCTGTATTGCCATGGGCTGCGGTGTAGGTCGGAGATGAAGCTCAGGTCCTGAGTTGCCGTGGCTGTGGTGTAGGCCTCAGCTACAGCTCTGCTTTGACCCCTAGCCTGGGAACCTCCATATGCTGTGGATGTGGCCCTAAAAAATGCAGAAAACAAAAAAACCCCAAAAAACAGTAGCTTTTCCCATTGCCAGGTGCTGGAGTGGACCCAGTTCTCCCTCGGCCCATAGGACAGGCCTCGCTACTGCCCCCAGACTACGGAGGAGGGGAGGGGCAAGGGGCATTCACGGCACCTGAGGTCACATGTGGTCCATGTGGGAGCCAGTGTGGCACTCAGAGTGCCGTGGAAAAGGATCCATTCTGTGACCTTGAGGACACTACGGTCCTGTTGGGGAAGGCGGCAAGTCACAGATTGTTCTAGCACCGGGGCGGGTGTGCACAGGGCAATGGGGCGTGGCGAGGAGTCTGCTGCTGGAGCCAGTGATGCCGGGCGGGAACCTGAAGGACGAGTCCCAGTTAGCCGAGCAAATGAGAAGGTCAGGGTCACATTCTGGGCCCAGGAACAGCAAGGAGCTGCCTGGGGTGGGCAGGGTGCTTAGGGCCGGCACAGGGGGGCCGAGCCAGCCCTGCTCTGCCCGTCCTGCTGGAAGGTGGCCCGGCTCTCCTCTCTGTGTGCTGTTTACACCAAGACTCCCAGGTTTAACACCGTTGATTTCATTTCTGGAATCTTCTGGAAGGTCCTGCCAGTTCGGGAGACTCTCATCCTTGGGTTTTGGGGCCTCTGTCCTGGAGTCTCCCCTCCTCTTCCCTCCCTGCCGCTTGTTTGCTTGGTAGAAGAGCAGGGGGTCAGGGGCGATGAGAGGAAACCCAGCAGCAGCCAGGGTTTCTGTAACCCCGACGGCTGGCCTCTGTCTGCAGGTCACTCAGCAAGGCTGCCGTGACTCCCCAGGTGGTCGCAGCTGGGCCTGCGGCGGGAAAGCCCCGAGCTGAGCCCCCAGGCCCCAGCGAAGGATGCCAGTGACACCTCCTGCTACGTGGGTTTCCTGGGACAGTTTTTGGCTTCCAAAAGTAGCCAGTTTTCAAGCAGTCCTTTGAAAAGGGGTGTGTTTGATGTTGAGGTGGCAGCGTTTTGAGGCGACCTGGCAGGAGGGGGTGCTGTGCGGGCCACATCAAAGGAGAAGAGGAGGCCTCTGGGGTGGCCCCTGACCCTCAGCCGCGCAGGCGGCCAGGGAGGCAGCCTTGATGGCCTGTCCCTGCGTCCAGGATGTGGTCCCTGGCCAGCGGTACGTGTGTGTGTCCTCCCTACTTGCCCTCTGTGGCTGGCTCGTCTACAGGCTCCCCCATCTTACACGACAGCACTGCAGGCTCTCCCACCTTGCAGGACAGCACTGCAGGCCACCCCCTGCCGCCCCTCCCCCTTCCCATGCCCCCTGCGGGGGAGGCACCTGCCTTCTCCCCCGGCCTGTGGGTGGGAAGTGCACAGACCCCTGTGTTAGGGGCCTCTTCCACCTCGAGGTGAAACAGGCTTGCAGTAGCCGTTCTGAGGCCAGACTTCTGCAGACCTTGTTTAACTTTCCGGACGATTTTTGTCGGTGTCGGTGCCCCGCCCCAGGCAGACCTCTGACCTCTCGTCACTTCCCCGCTGAGAAACGGTGCTTGTTAAGTTGTTACCTGTGCCCCTGGAAGGTCTTTCTGGATCCTTCCCCACTTGGTTACAGCCCATCTTTCCAGGCTGGTCTCTGCGCAGCCTCCACACTTGGGCCCCGGAATGTTCTCCCGCCACCTCCGTGAGCCAGAGTCCTAGTGTTGCCTTTTTCTTAAACCAGTGGAATCGTCGGTGTGGGGACGGCGGAGGCTGAGCCCTCCAGCACTGGTGTGTCACCGATGGGGACGCGCAGGTGCAGGGCAGAGGACTGGGTTGCAGGCCTGGGGCTCAGGCCCCGCCCCTGCCCATCCAAGGCCCGAGCTTCCTCTTTTCCCCTTGTGCTGAGGACCGTTCTCTCTACCAGCTGCTTCCCCAGCAACTTCTTTTTTTTTCAGAACCTGTAATTGCACTTCACCGTCTCCAATCTAATTTTTATGTAATTATATCCTTGTCTTCACGAAATTCTAAGCCTTGCAAGGGTGGGAACGTATTCACTTCTGCACTCCCTCAGCGCCTGTCAGGCTCTTTCTAAATGCGTTTTTGCTCGGTGCTTGAATCTGAGATAGAGAAACCTGGCCCAAGAGGGAACATGGGGCAGGCTCTTAAGGAGGAGGTGAGATTTGGGTGCACGTTCTGCTCGGCGGGGCAGCAAGCTCCGAGCCTGTCTGGGCGCGGAGCCGCGGGGCGGGACACGCGGACTGTGAGTAGCCGAAGTGGGTCGGAGCATTGCCTCGTGTTGGAGGGAAGGGCCCCGGGCGGCCTGGGATGTGGGGGTCCCGTCTGGACCGTCCAGTCCTGGGCCCCCAGCTGTGTGGACAGCACATGATCCAGATGCAGGGTCAGGCAGCGAGCCTGGCTTGGGTTGACTGGAGGAGGCCCGGTGGCCTGAGCTCGGGGATGCAGGGGAGGACGAGGCCAGCGATGCTCGGGGCCCAGCGAGCGAGGCGGGACGAGGAGACAGGGACGACCTGGGGCCGGAATGTGCCCGCCCGGGAGCATGTTACAGAAACTCCAGTGAGCGAGTGACTGGTGTAAACTGGAGTGATGGTGGGTGGACGCTGATGATGGGCAGAGTGGAGGAGGGGGCGCTCTGGGCTGGCGCGGAAGGGGGCAAAGATTGGGGACCAGCAGGATGTATAACTGAGGATACCGGGGAGCGGGGCTGGCGGTGAAGCTCCATCAGCCTCAGGAGTTTGGATCTTGCTAATGAGAGACAGAGGTGCTCGGTAGAGAGGTCGTTGGGGCTCCTGGGAATTGTGGGCCAGGTGAACGTGGTGGGCTCTGTTGATTCTCACGGAAGAACCGAGCTGATAGAGGTCCTATAATTGGGTGTATAATAATCCACAGTGTGAGCGGGTTCTGTCTCCGAGGAATCTGTTTCTTGGTCCGTGGTGCCAGTTTGCTTGCAAAAGCATCCTGCAGGCTGTGTGTCCCAAGCACAGCTTTGCTTTGGGAAGTGTGATGGTTTGCAGAAACTCTGCGGGGTGGGGGGCGTTTGTGATGCCACTGAGAACGGGAAGAAACAGACAGTCCCATAAATTAACTGATGGCCCCGGTTGCCACACATATGCTGGGCATAACAATCTTAAGACAATGGAATGAAAAGAACTCCCCCGAGACCTTCAGAGCGGGCGCCCCGGGGCCCGAATTTGTTGGCAAAAACTGTTCCTGTCTTCCTGATGTCTCGGCAGCAGGGAGCCGGTCCCTGTCCTGGTGTGGAGGACACAGAGCTGGTTCTCCTTGCAGGAATTGCAGTTGCTTCTTTTTCGTGGCTCGATGGAGTTAAGTTAGCCAGGGGCCCTGAGAGCTGAGACGCTGTGGGAGTCAGAGTGGTGGGTGGGCCAGCTGGAGCAGAGAGAAGAAAAACGCTGTCTTTATTCCATCAGCTCCAGGAACCCCCAAGACACTGCCTGTTTCAGTGTTTACTCTCCCCGCTGCCCCTGCCCCCTAATCTCGCTCACCTCCCTAACTTGCCCCTTGTCCTCAGGAAGAGGGGCGACGCTAGAGACCCCGGGTGTGTGCGCCCCCAGTTTTTGTATTGCAGCCTAACCCCCAGTGTGACGTTGCTAGGAAAGGGGACCTTGGGAGGCAGTAGGATTCGATGAGGTTATGAGGTTGGGGCCCTGGGGAACAAGATTAGTGCCCTTAGAGTGTAGACCCCAGAGGGCTCTCTGGCCCCCTGTCCACGTGAGGAGGACACAGTGACTAGACTGTGAGCCAGGAGCAGGCCCTCACCAGACACCGTGTCCGTGGGCACTTTGATCTCGGATGGTCAGCCTCAGGAATTGTGAGCAATAGATGTTTGCTGCTTACAAGACGCTGAGATCCATGGAGTATCTGTTTGCCCTAAGGTGGGCAGAAGCGGCTCATCCTCAGTCATCCTGGGGTAAGCCCCGACCATCCTCAGGGACCCTGATGAGGTCACGTTCCCAGACGCTGGGGCTTAGCAGTTCAGCGTATCTTTGGGGGACACAATTCAGCCCAGAGCACGTCTTCCGGTACCATGTAGTCCGTGTTCGCATGTACTTGTATGTTACTGCATGTCTCGTCATCAACAGCGTGTTTCCTGTGTCCTCAGTGATGGGGGGGCAGCTGGTCTGAGAACCAGGGTCTCCTTGTAGCTGCACCGTCCTGTGCTGGGGCCCGGGGGCCAGCTGGCTCCAGGCTGCACTCACGTCCATGTTTAGGTAGCATGAGAGGCGGGTGGTCAGTGTCCATCCATCTGCCTTTTATTATCAGGGAAGGACCACCTTTCCCGGCACCTCCACGTTCTGTTCCCGTCGCACTGCGGCGGGCTGGGTGGCAGCTCCTGGGGGTAAGGAAAGCCGAGCAGGTGAGAGGCCTCGGGAGCAGGGAGCATGTCCGCTAGCGGACTGGACGGGACAGAGCAGGCAGAACCCTCCTGGTGTGCTGCGTCGCCAGACTGCACTCATTTATTTAGTTTTTCTTCTTTTTGCAGCAGCAGCGGCTGCATATAGAAGTTCCGGGGTTTGGGGTTGCGTTGCAGCCGCAGCTGAGGCCTACGCCACAGCCATAGCCACCCCTGACCCGAGCCCGTGTCTTCAGCCTAAGCTGGAGCTCACAGTAGCGCTGGATCTTTAACCCACTGAACAAGGCCAGAGATCAAACCCGCATCCTCATGGAGACTACGTGGGGTTCTTAACCCACTGAGCCACAGGGGGAGCTCCCAGGCTGCACGTTAGTCCCTTGTTTTTGCTTCTTACCAGCTCTTCTTTGAGAAGCAGAAATCCATACGGGAGGGCGGCCAGACCGAAGTGCACGTGGCACGAATGCTCCTGGTGTCTCGCTGGTGTCCTGTAAGCACAGCTGAATCTCCCGTGTCTGTTCGCGGTTTGGGGTGCAGCGAGGGCCAGGAGACCCCAGTCCTGTCTCATTCTTTTCTGTATTCCGAGGGCACCTGGCGTGATGCCTGGCACATAGTAGGTACTCGGTAAATATGTGTTGAACTTAGTAGGCATCTTTTCCCTTTGGGAACAGCCGTGCAGGAACGATCGCATTCCTTCATCCTTTGTATTCATTTCATTCATTCGTGTGGCCAAACCTTTTTGGCACTGGGGCTTCAAAGGCAGGCTGAGGAGTAAAGAGGCAGAGTGAAGCCCTGGAGCGAGGGCGGGGCGGGGG
>PVHT021183517.1:3028369-3119697 GCA_004024745.2 Catagonus wagneri
GGGCGGGGCGGGGGTGCTGGCGAGGCTTTTCTGGATCAAGATGGGGTACAGTGTTTAGCAGGCATTAGGACAGTTTATCTCTTAAACGTTTGCAATTGTGTGAATTCTACATTTCAGCCTAGTAAAAACCACCAGTTGGGGGACATAGGAATTTCCATCCAGCAGCATTGCTTTCTCACTATTTATCCTGTTTGTGAAATAGCTCCGATTTAAGGCACATGCTTTTTGAATATGCTCAATAAATGTTTACTGAGGCCCCTCCTAGCGGGCCAGGACCGGCCGTGGAATGCGCAGGTGTGACCAAGCCTCCGAAGGAAGTGTTTCCGGTTTGTCCTTAAATGAATGTGCTCTTCTGGCCGCGAGTGGCCAGGAGCGGTTCTTATCTGTTAATACTTTAATCGCTCCTGGGATTCTTTTCCTTTGGCCCGAAGCCACCCTTCCTTGATAGTGACCTTGTTTTCTCCCGGTCCCCAGCCAGGGGGCAGAAGGGCTAGCCTTTCTCCCGGAGGACCAGCTCTGCTTTTCAGAGGCCCTGGGCTGCGTCCTGGGGCCTGGCAGGTGGGGCCTGGCAGGTGGGGCGGACCCCTTCCAGGTACAGCAGGAGCAGACCACAGGCAGGCAGGCCGAGGGCAGTGGGGCCGGAGGGCTGGGCTGCCGGAGCCCTAGCCACTGGCCCCCTGGGGCTGTTGAACCCTTGAACCCCGAGCAGTCCTGCCTGAGCTGTGGCCTGAGTGTAGAAAGCACCTGGTTTCTGAGATCTAGTGTGAAAAAAAGAATGCAGACTGTCTCCTTAATGAAGTTGACTTTGATTTCATTTGGAAATGATTTTAATTTACTGTGTATTGAGTTACCTGTATTACTGATATGAATTCCTTTTGCTTATTTTCCCCTCCCCCCCCCCTTTCTCCTCTATGTGGGTACCAGGACATTTAGAATTACAGATGTGTTTCTCCTTACCTATCCTGGGAGGACTCATGATCTAAAGGGACTTCGTCAGCCCTGCCCCTCCTAGGGCGTGGCTGCCTTGGGCTGGCAGGAGCCTGTCTGGCCTGACTTGTGCCCAGTTTATTGTCACTGGATGGGTCTCTTTGGAATTTAGTACCAGATGCTGGAGATTCTCTGCAGGGGCCCGTCCTCTTCTCCGCAGCCTGTATTGTTTAGACTTGACCTTTGCACTGACCCCATTTGGCGTCAGTTCAGATGTCAAGGTTCTCAGACTTTTATGTTTAATATAGAAGATGAGGGGCTTGGCTTGGAGGCGCGTAACGTCTGTCTTTACAAAGCTACGTGATCACGGAAGTCCGCCGTGACTTTCACCCTCGCATCAGGCTAGTCGCTGCAGGCCCTCCTCAGTCTCCCTCCTGTCTCTCACAGCAAAGCCCCCGTTTGCCCTTGAGCATCGGCTTCTCCCTGCCTGAGGCCCACGGTCAGGGATCAGGTCGAGCGCACCTGCAGATCTTCCACCACCAGATGCCCGGCGGGGATGGGCTGAGAGGACCCTCTCCCACACGTGACCCCTCTCGGTGAATCCTGCCCCCTGCTCCAGGTCTGACCTTGACCAGGAAAACTGGAGAGTGTTGCCCCCAGCCTGTCAGCCCCCCTCCTCTCCCGGCCTGCCCCCGAGGGGTCCCTCTCTAGCCGGCCTCCTCCGTGCTGCTGCCCCTGGCGTCCCCGCCTGCCTTGTCCCCATCCTGGCTTTCAGAACTGGCCATCTTTTTCTTCTGCATCTTCGAGACGTGTTTCTGTCGCTGGCCTGTTCTGTTCTCTGGCCTGCACCCCGTGGCTGGCTGCATTTTCTGTGGTCACTGGACACACCCCTATGTTCCAGGGCATCCTGGCACGCTGGCCCCCACACCCCCTGCCTCTCCCTGCCTCCCAGGCTCATCTCCACTTTCCTGTGGTCCTCGGGGCTCACCCTGCCGCGCCTGTTCCTGCTGCTTCCTGGGAGCTCTGCCTGCTCCCTCCACCGTGTCCCTGACCTGCCCTGGCCTTTGGGGGTGACATCAGGTTGAGTCACCATCCTTTTACTCCAGCACACAGCAGGCAGGATGCCTACAGCCTGTGAGCTTGGCAAAATGGAATATTTTAAAATCCTGGAAACAAGTATGGGCTCCAAAGTATTAAAAAAAAGAAAAAGGAAAAAAACGAATTTGTGGTGACGCCTATGCCATGTTATGTCAACAAAATATAACTGTCATAACGTCAACTAAAAGTTAAGGTGTGGTTCTGTAGAAATTCACCTGCAGTGAGGGTGCTTTCGAGTATTTGGCGTGATTAAAACATCTCTGATTTAAGTACTGCCCTCAGTATGCGCTTGCCTTCTTTCCACCTCTCCCTGCAGCAGAAATGAGATGCAGGCTTCCAGTTTTGTTTGTCTCACTTTCTTGGGTGAATGGCAGGCCACTCCTGTCTGTCCCAGCACAGGGCCTGGTACACTTGGCTTCACTGTGCTCAACTTTTAACTCGACTCAGTACATGAAAAATAAATAAATAGGAGCGCTCGCGTGGTGCAGCAGTTTAAGCATCCAGTGTTGTCACTGCTGTCATTGCTGGGGCGCAGGTTTGATCCCTGGCCTGGGAACCTCCAGCTCTGTCCCCTTTGTGCCCAGAAAGAAAGGAAGGAAGGAAGGACTTAAGATCCTGCCTGAAAGTTTAAGTTTTCTCTTTTTTTTTTTCCCTGAAACTACCATATGGTGGTTTTTAAAACCACTGACATTTATAAACTGACCCCACATGACAAAAACCCTTGGCTGAGCTGCTAAGGGAAATAATCGTCTGAAAAAGCTGCAAACGTTTGTATGATTTTAGCTTAAATTTGTCTGTCTGTCTTTCCTTCCACGGGGCCCTGGGTCCTCCACCTGCACCGCCCTGCTTGTCTAGGAGTCGGTCTAGTTACAGTATAACTACCCTTTGTGATAAATACCTTGGCTGGTAAGATAAAGAGTTCCTGGGTTTGAATTTTTGTTCTAATCAAGAAAAGAAAATTCTAAGGTACCTTAGCTCCAAGGACCCTTTGCTAAATGATGAAGCGGGCCCTGCTGCAGAGCGGGAAGCATTTAAACATAAATCATGTTGCCTCAGCAGCAGGAATGAATTTCCAGGCCTGGGGGGTGGGGGAGAAGGAGGAATGGCTTAAGGAAAAATGCATTTTTATTTGCTGCAACTGCGGGATTATTCCAGGCAGTGCACTTCGGGGGAATTCTTCTCAAGGAAATGGTAGTCAGTGTGGAAAACAGAAGTACTTTAGGCCAAAAGCTCTTTGTTTGTTTTGTTTTAAAGAATAGCCCCAAATGGCAAACATCTAAAGACAGTTAAGGAAATACCCAGCGCTAACTTGTTAAGGTTTTTGGTGATTGTGGGCATGGGAAATTGTTTATAATTTGTCATTAAGTGAAAGCAACTGGGAGATCGAATTGTATGTATGCTTTGTGTACCAACATGGAAAATATGCTGAGGAAAGGAATCCCAACTCACAAGGATTGCTTTTTTTCTTTCTCTTTTCCGTTTTTTTAAGTTGTGGTTCTATTTCATTTTGCAGTGAAATAAATTATTTCCATTTGAAAATGTGCTTAGTGGTCAATCCTGCTCTCCCCCAGCACATTTTATTATTTCCTGCACAATAAATTATATTTTACTAAATATGTCTGCATCTCAAGGGGGCATTTTGCCGCAGGGACTTGAAGAGAAATGAGAATAAATGAGGAGACACTCCTCTCGTTAGTTAAAGGAAACAAAGCGATCCAAACACTGACTTTTTCCTGAAAGGGGCAGGGGCAGCCCTCTTTCTGGCTTGCTTTTCTCAGGCCCTTGTGTCCCAGTCACGATGGTTAAGCTCAGGACCTTGACAGTGGCCCCGTGAAGTCCAGGCACCTCAAAGCCCTGTGGTTGTGGTTACTGCCTGGGCCCGACGGAGTGGGACTGCAGGGACAGCAGCTGTTCCAGACTTCATATCCCATCTGCAACTTCTGCCAAGACCCTTGACCTCTTGTAAACGGTCCCGTTTTATTCACCTAAAAAATGAGAATGGCACTAGGGCCACTTCTTTTTCCTGGACTCCTCTGCGGGTTGCGTAAGTGGCCAGCGAGAAGACGTGAAGAGAAACACGTAAAGACAGAGTCGCAGTTTTTCCGAATTTCACGGGGGAGGAGGCAGGCAGGTGTGAGATGTTAGGGAGCCATGAAGGCCCCGGGAACTTGGACAAATACAACCTGACACACTGAAATTCCATCCCGAAAACATGACCTGGCTGGAAAAATACTGCTTTTCTGGTCCACAAAAATGGAAAGCATCACACCCATCAAGGCTGCTATTTTCTCTAGCTTTCCACCTGCTTCTGTTTAGAAGAGAGCCGAAATGAGATGATGCCATATTTCTTTCTTGAAAAATGTTTTTCGATTGTTGTGTTGCTGTAAATTCCCCGTGCAAATGCCGCCAAACCACCGCATGGCTGGTAGATGCCGCAGACAGAAGACAATGGGCCGAGATTAGTCCTACGGGCAATTTCTTATTGAAGCTCCCACCGCTTGTGTTTGATGTAGGCATCTTAAGCATCAGTGTTTTAGCCTAACTGGATGTTTATCGATTTTATTGACCTTTGAAAGAATCAGCTTTTGCTTTTGTTTTCTTGGTTGTTTTTCTGTTTATGATTTCATTGATTTTTGCTCCAGTCTTTATTAGAGCTTTTCTTCTGTTTGATTTAGGCCTAAGTTGCTCTCCTTTGTCTAGTTTTCTAAAGAGGGAGCTTTGGTCATTGATTTGACATCCGTCTGCCCCTGGAATATACGCGTTTAATGCTATAAATTTCTCTGTAAGCACTGTATTTTTAACATCTGCTCACCTTGATGAGTTATATTTTAATTTCCATTCAGTTCAAAATATTTTCAGTTTCTCTTGTGACTTCTTCTTTGGCCCATGTGTTACTTAGACGTGTGCTGTTGAATCTCCAGATGGTGGGGGATTTTCTAGCTGTCTTTCTGTTATTGACTCCCAGTGTAATTCCATTGTGATGTGAGAGCATACTTAGTATGATTTCTGTTGTTTTTCTTACTTGGTTAAAGAGTGTTTTACGGCCTGCAGTGCTCCATATGAACTAGAGGAATGTGTATTCTTCTGTTGTTGGGTGGAATATTCGGTGTGTCAAATAAATCAAGTTGATTTCTTAGTGCTGTTCAGTTCAGCTGTGTACTTCCTGCATGTCTTCTTGCTGAATCTGTGCATTAGCGAAAGGAGTGGGGGAGCTTCTGACTGTAATAGTGGGCTTGTCTGTTTCTCCTCGCAGGTCTGCCAGTTTTTGCTTCTGTCTGTTGACTTCCTGTTAGGTGCATGTACGTGTAGTATTTTTATGTCTTCTTGGAGAATTGACTCCTGGGTCATTAAGGAGTGTCCTTCTTTATCACTAAATGATTTCCTCTGATCTGAAGTTTGGTACGTTGGAAATTAGCGTAGTTATTCCAGTTTTTTTTTCTCTTCTTTTCTTTTCTTTTTTTTAAGCACTAGCTTGTTATTTCTTTCTCTTCCTTTATTTTTAACCTGGACGTTTTTATTTCGGCATTATATAATTTCTTAAGACAACATATAATTGAGCCTTGTTTTTTTTATCCACTCTGAAAGTCTCTGGCTTTTAACAGGTGTAGTTAGGCCATTAAGATTTAAAGTGATGATCCATATAGATGGATTACTATCTACCATATTTGAAAATGTTTTCTAATCATGAAGTCTGTATTTTTTTTTTTTTTTTTTACTTTTCTGGTTCTGAATATTTTATGTAATTCTGTTTTATCTCCTCTATTAGCATATCAGTTATACTTTTTAACATCTTTCAATGATTGCCCTAGAGTTGCTATATATATACACACATATATATATATTTTTTTTTGGCTAAACTACATCCACTTTCAGATAACACCGCCTAACTTGGTATGTAGTAAGCATGTCTTATGGCAGAGTATTCCCAGTTCTCTCTCCACTACTTTATTGTCATTTCTTCTTTCTCTTACCCTTATTCTTTGCATTGTTATCACTACTCCTGCTTTAAATGGTTTTCTTTTAGATCAGTTAAGAAAAAGAAAAATGACACTTGACAGTTTACCTTTATTGACTCATTCCCTCTCTAACTCTTCTGCTGCGTATCTGCTGACCTGTGTTTCAGACATACCACTTCCTCTCTCGAGAACTTTGCATTTTCTGTGCTGGGCGACGACTCACGATGGAGTCCCTCAATTTTTGCTTGTCCGAGAAAGTCTTTATTTTTCCTTCACTTTTGAAGGACAGTTTTCCTGGAAATAGACTTATAGCTGGGCAGTGTCTTTCTTTCAGCACTTTATATATTTCACTCCATCTTCTTCTTGCTGGTGTGGTTTCTGAGGAGAAGTCAGATCTGGCTTCTCATTCCTGCCCCTCTACGGGTACAGTGCTTTTTCTCCCTCCTTTCTGGTTTCTGTCAGGGTGTGTATTTGGTCTTTGATTTTCTCAATTTAATACGATATGCCTAGAAGCACATATTTTAGTATTTATCCTGCTTGATATTCTCTGAGCTTCCTGAATCTGTGGTTTGGTGTCTGTGATTGATTTTGGCTAATTCTCAACCATTCTAGCTTCAAATACTTTCCCCCTGGTTTTCTCTTTTTTCTCCTTCTGTTATTCTACTTACACATACACCATGCATTTTGCAATTATCCTGCACAGCTTGGGTGTTCTGTTCATTTTGGTTCTTTTTAATTTTAATTTTTTTTCTGCCTTTTAATTTAGGAACTGTCTAGTAGCCTGTCTTCAAGCTCACTGACTTTTCTCTTGGCTGTGCTTACTCTGTTGATGAGCCTGATTTAACATTCTTCATCCTTTACAATGTTTTTGTTTTCTAGCATTTCCCTTGATTCTTTGCAAAAATTCCATCTTTTGACTTAGATCACGGTGGATGAAAAATGCAGCCTGCCAAATCAGTAAACAAAGGATGGTGTAGACATCAGGCCTGCAGCCACTGCAGCGGTCCGCCAGCTGTGCACCCTGAAATGATTAAGCTTGGAGAAAAGCAGGATACTGGCCCTAGAGAACTGAGGCGCATATCAAACGAATGATTTCAGTGAGCCCAGACTCTAAATCGTACCTAGAAAAGGAACACATTTATTGCCTTGAGATGTCTTGTTTCCATTAAGAGTAGTCTTGTGATGTTCAGACTACTTTTTTTTCCCTTTCTTTTTTGGCTGCCCTCATGGCATAGAGAAGTTCCCGGGCCAGGGATCAAATTCGAGCTGGAACTGTGACCTATGCCGCAGTTGCAGCAGCGCTGGATCCTTAACCCACCATGCTGGGCTGGGGATCGAACCAGCGCCTCCACGGAGACAAGCGGGATCATTCACCCACTGCGCCACAGCAGAAACGCCTAGACTACCTGGTTTTTATTGCAAAACCCATGTGTATCCTGGCTCCTCCTTTACGTCTTTGGCTCAGTCCCTTAGCATTATCTGAGAGTCTGTCTTCTGGGCCTAAGTCTTCAGAAAATCCACCAAATAAAACATAAATTTCAGCTTTTAGGTAGCGCATTTTTTTCAGTCGACATAATCTGTTGGCTCTTGTATATTGTCTACATTCCCCCAAATAAGCCTTAATATATTAACCATGCCTGTTTTAATGCCCTGTGTGGTCATTTCCGTATCTGTGCAATGTCTTAGTCTGGGCTTCATGCTACTCTGACTTGCAGTTTCTCTTGCTTTGAGTGTGCTTTGTGGGTTTTTTGTTGCTGATAGCTGAGCATGATCTATCTGTTAGTCAGAACTAAGATAAAAGACTTTTAGGGTGAGTGGTTTTTTTACTTTTCCTATTTTGGCTGCACCCTCAGCATGTGGAAGTTCCCAGGCTAGGGGTCGAATCGGAGCTGCAGCTGCCAGCCTGCACCACAGCCACAGCAACGCCAGATCTAAGCCACATCTGCGACCTGCACCACAGCTCATAGCAACGTCAGATCCTTAACCCACTGAGCGAGGCCAGGGATCGAACCCACACCCTCATGGATACTAGTCGGGTTTGTTTCTGCTGAGCCACAATGGGAACTCCTCACCCTCAGTTTTCTGATGCGCCCAAGAAGCTGCTGATTGTGGGTCCGTCCAGCCTTTTCGTGTGAGGATGCGGGTGACTGTGTGTCGGAGCGGGGACCTCGGCTCTCCAGCCTCGTGGCCCTGTGCCCACGTGGGCACCTGTGTTTTCGCTCTCATTTGTTCAGTTACAAACCCTGTGAAGGGGTCAGCGTGGTATGAAGAGGCCTCCCATGGAGACAAGCGTGTTTAGAACTGTTTTGTGGACAGCTTTGTGGGTCTGGGCCTTGACTTTCTAAGCTGTAGCTGAATCTAGCCTATTTCTTCTAAGTTTGCAGTATATTCTGTGTAGGGTAGGTGTTCGGATTTTTCTTTGGGAGCCTGAGAACGTTTTGCCCTATGAAACGGGACATGGTTAGCTGGGTGGTCTTTTCTTGGCTAACTTCATCTTTCTGTCATTTCTGCGACACAATATAAGAGAGTTACATATATTAGGCATTCAGACATTTTTGAAAAAATGTAAGGAATGGCTTGAATGGAGTTTTCCCAGAAAGTGTTTTGTTTACATTTTAGTTCTTAAAAACGAAGTACAAAAGGACCCAGACCCAAAGGGTCACGTATCGTATTATTCCATTTATATGAAATAGGTAAAACCATAGAGACAGAAAGCCGATTTCTGGCTGCTAGGAACTGGGCTAGGAGTGGCCATTCGCTGCTTAGTGGGTAACGGGTTTTATTTCGGAGTGATGCGAATGTCCTGGGACTTAAGTCGAGTCTCTGCTGGCACCACACCGTGAACGCGCCGAATACACCGAACTGTTCATTTTAGAACGGTTGCTTTTATTTTATGTGGAGCTCCCTTCAATAAACACTATACAGAGGACACTAAGAATTCGGAAAGCTGACAGCGCGAAAACGTTGGCGGTGCACAGCAGTTCTTCCTTCTGCCCGAGACCTGTAGTCTCCGGAACCAGAGGCATCTGCTGTCAGTGTCTTACCTATACGTCTACACCGGTTCCCCCCGTCTCCCTTTTTAGATGGAAAATACTGCCTATTGCCTTTTTTGTTTCCCCTGCTTAATGTGGAGCTTTTCCTTTATCAGCACATAAAAATCTAGCTTGCTCCTTTTCAAAGCGACCCAGTCCAAGAAATCGCCAAGTTCTTTAAGGCTGGTGGGTGCTTTCACTCACCATTCTCAATCCACCGGTTTTTCCTGTGTCGGTGTCTCTGCTCTAACACGCTGCTCCATTAGTGCCTAATTCAGCATCC
Source organism: Catagonus wagneri (assembly GCA_004024745.2). Classification (NCBI taxonomy): domain Eukaryota; kingdom Metazoa; phylum Chordata; class Mammalia; order Artiodactyla; family Tayassuidae; genus Catagonus; species Catagonus wagneri. The sequence continues at coordinate 3,037,666 of PVHT021183517.1, forward strand.
CGGTGAATAAATCAATCCAGTCTTTGTGAGCAGGTTTAAGCCTAAGAATTAGCTTCACTTTTATGAGTCATTTCTTACAATCGGGAAGGAGGGTGGTGTTGGCCAAATGCCTTTTATCGCAACCAGAGAATTTAAAAGAAAACTCATTTAATTAATTGATAGTTAATGAGCCCAGTGAATCCGTTCCATAGCTATAATGCCGCAGATATCTCCGTTGCTGAAGGATGTGTTTTATTTCCCCTCAGAGAAGACAAACGTGAAATAAGTAACTGCAGGATGATTCTAAGCGAATGACCGGGGCCTTCTGTCTCCCGGGGTGCGAGGCTGTTAGTGTGCAGTGTCTGCAGACAGAGGTGGCTTTATAGACGCCAGACAAGACCTCTATTCATATCTGAGTCGAACCTCTACCTACTGTGGCTGCAGAAACTGAAGCGCACAGAGCCCCGCGGGTCTGTGAATTAGGAACTTGCGGGTCGGCAGCAGCCAGAAGAAGGTTCTGGGTCTGGAAATGGAACGGCGGGGAGGAGGTAGCGGGCCTGCCCTTGGACCTCTTTCGTGTCCTGGTGTGCGTGGAGTTGCAGGTGAGTGGGAGGGCTTCTCTCCGTGGGCCGGAGTCCCTGCTGGTGCCTAGCTGAGTGTCAATATCCATCCACCGTGGGGAGAGGGGACGCGAGGGGCGAGAACGGCCACCACCGGACCCCTGTGCCCACGTCAGCCCGGCCCCGCATTGAGGGTTTACTTCGGGGAGCCTGGAATGCAAAGCAGTGGGGCCCTCTGTGGGATTTTAATTCCGAGTTTCATATGAGATCCTTTGTGAGGCCAAAGGAAAAGAATGACTTTCAGGGTGTGACATCTCATGGATGATACACTCTTATCAAAAATCTTTTGTTCTAAAAACTTGTAAATGCAAAAACTCAAAAAAAATAATAAAAAAAAAAAACGCTCCACGAGGAATCAGAAGAAGTAAGGTTCCCTTTGGTGTAAAGTTTCTTCTGGAAAAGTGTTGGGTATGTGAGTGCGCAAGGTAAGTTTATGTACGCGAGTGGGCTCCCTGCATGCGTGGCCTTTGTACCCTGTCTTCATCTTTGCTGTTGTGTCTTAGACAGCTCTTCACACTCACACCGGGCCTGCAGGTCCAGCTCCTTCTTTGTGTGCGTGGAGGACATCATCTTATTTAGTTCCGCCCGTGCCCCTTGTGGACATTTAAGTCACTTTCCAGTTTCCGCTCTGGCAGAGGATGCCCTGATCAAGCATCCTGTCATCTGCCCATTCCCGGAAAGATGCCAGACTTTTCTGCCGTCGGAAATCCATCACCCGCTCTGGTCACCGTCCTCTCTCATGGCAGCTAACGCTTTTGCTCCTGGTCTTGAGAAATGCCTCATCCCTGCGGCGTCCTCAGTCCTGTTTCTTGTCCAGGGTTCACTGACACCCTTATGTCCTCATAAGGAGAGCTGCTGTGTGGGGCTAGGGGAGCGCTGGGTCCCCTGGTTTTGACCATAGCTTTCTCAGTAGGGCCCAGCAGCATATATATATATATGTATATATAACGAAGTTCTAAATGTTTTGGGTGGGTGTCCCCAACCTCATTTTTTTCTGTTAGCCTTGTTGTTTTAGTGATTCTCATTGGTCTTTCTTGGGTGAATTAATTTAACACAGAATCATCTTAATATAGAACTCTCCAACAAGACCCATTTTATATTGATCTACATGTAACTGGGGAAAGAAACAAACAAGTAAGGTAATTTCTTTAATGTATCTTTTTGCATCAGGTTGGCTTTCTCAGATTATTGCAAACAGTTGAGATCTCTGTCCAGTATTTGGTATAGCACATCCTGGTTCCTGTAAAGGAGTGAGTTGACTGGGTTATGCGGAGATGGAATTGGGATTTCAGATGAACACAGGCGTAGGAGACAAGAAGCCTAGTCCTAGGCTGTAGTGCATCACTTGCTTTCGGTGAACAGTAGTGTTTTCTGAGGTTGAATTATTCGGAGAGTAATGTGTGGGCATAAAGATTCTAGGTCTGATCTCCCTGAGAGCAGGATCACGTCAAATCCCTTTTCCATCATTCCTACCCAGCATCTCACAGATGCTAGGGTTGCAACACAAGCTTAATGGTGGTTGAATGTTTACTGTAGGTGTTGCTGCCAAAACCCGGTCCGTACGTTGCTGGTTCTCTGCAGCATCTTGCAGTAAAAATAGCAGGGCCTGAGGGAACTGGGATGGAGACTGACTGCTTCCAATCTGCGCAGCTTTGTAAGCAGAGAGCTGGGAAGGGCAACTGGACACCGAGGACTGAGCCGCGGCTGGAGGTGGCCACCGCTTCCGTTAAACCTGTGGGTGACCATGGCACATGCTCCAGTGCTTTAATATTTCAAGTCACGCCTGTCATTGTGGTGACCAGTCAGTGTCAAGGCGAGGAAGCCCCCTGAGTGGTGCTGTACCCCTGCAAGCAGCCTGAAGACACAGGCTCACAGCACAACCTCTGGGCTGAGAGCTCTGTCTGCAGCTTCGCTTCCTAAGCCTTTTTACAATGCAGCTAAATCCATCCCAGTGCTGGAAACACAGCAGCAGAGACTGTATGGTGTTATCTTTTGTTCAGAGGGTTCAGGTGTGTTAAGAGGCTGAACACAGGATCATGTTTTCTGGAGCTGGCACCTTGACGCTTTGGGTTGGAGAAGGAGCTCTCCACGGGCTGAGGGCTTGCTCTGCACAGGGTCCAGGCCACGGGTGGGGTGGCTCCCAGCTCTCAGCCTCCCCGTGAGAGGCTGTAGACCTGAGGTCATGAGCATTGCAGGAGACCTCACCCGCTCAGGCCGCAGGTGGGCCAAGGCTGTTTTGGAAAAAGCACGCTGGGAAAGGGCGGGGACCCGGGGACACGGGTGGGTTTTTCTATAGGAGTGAATCTCACGTCAGCTCAGATGGGGACATCTGCTGCTCTCGGATGCCCTGCTTTGAAGTGACCAGAAGGACAGAATTGGTTTTGTTCTCTGCTTCCTGACCAGAGACGCCTAAAATAAGCCAAATTCGGATGCTGGCTTTGCATTTCTGATGAGCAGATGCTGTGCTTGAGAAAAGAGCGCACCTGGGAGATTCTGGAGTCCTTATGCCTTTAAATTTTTTCCTTTAAGTTTCCTTTAAATTTATATGTATATAAATAATAGGTCCTTGGAGATATAATTCACGGAGTATTAAATTCACTGTTTGCAAGTATGCAGTCCAGGGGCTTTCAGGATGTACGCAGAGTTGTGCAGGCATCCCTGCCATCTCACTGCAGAACATACTCAGTTCTCTCTCAAGCCCCGGATCCCGTAGCCATCGCTCCTTACACTTCCCTGCCCCAAACCCCTGGAAACCACCCGTCTGCTTTGTCCCTGTGGATTTGCCTGTTCTGGACATTCCACATGTACGTTTCGTCATAATAGGTGGCATCGCGGGGTCTGACTTGTTTTACTGAGCACAAGGTATCCTCACCGCAGCACTTCACATCTGCCGTGTGGACATGCCGCATCTGGTTTTCCCATTCGCCAGTTGATGGAGGTTTGGGCTGTGTCCGCGTTTTGGCTGTTCCGAGTGATGCCGCGGTGAACATTCGTGTCCACGTTTTTGTGTGGCCGTTTGTTCTCCATCCGCTTGGGTGCACACCCGGGTCTGGACTCGCTGGGTGATTCCGTGTTCAGCAATTTAGGAGCTACCAGACTGTTTCCCAAAGCCCCTGCAGCACTTTATCTCGGAGCTGCAGTGGCTAAGGTTCAGAATTCTCCACATCCACGCCTGCACTGGTTATCGTCTGTCTTTGATTCTCGTCATCCCAGTGGGTGTGACACGGTGTATCTCATTACGGCTTTGATGTGCATTTTCCTAACTAAACGACTGTATTGAACATTGCTTACCGTGCTTATCGAGCGTTTGGATATCTTTTCTCGACAGATATCTGTTCAGATCTTCTGCCTACTTTTTATTTGGGTTGTTTTTCTCTTTATTGTTGACTTGAATATGTTCTTTTTAAAAAGATTTTTATTACAGTTGATTTACAATGATCTGTCAGTTTTTGCCGTACAGCAAAGTGACCCAGTATTTATATGTATATTATATATATTAAGATATATATATATATATTATATATACTTATATATATATAAAGTGTCAGAGGGCTGTCATTTACCCTCTGGATTGTCATGGCGCTCTTGGGGGAGAAAACAGTTAACCATAAGTGTTTTTGTTGATTTCTGGACTGTCAGTTGCCAACCATTGCTCTATATGCCTGTCCTTATGCTAGTATCAGAGTGTCTTGATTATGGTAGTGTTTTTTTTTTTTTTCAATCTGGAAGTGTGAATCCTCCAACTTTGTTTTTCTTTTTCAAGGTTCCCTTGGCTATATGAGGTGTCTTAGATTTCTATATGAATTTTGTGACCAGCTTGTCAATTTCTGCAAAAAAGAAAGCTGAGATTTTAACAGAGACTGCATTGAATCTGAAGATCAGTTTAGGGAGCGTTACTGTCTTAATACTGTCTTCAGTCCATGAGCACAGATTCTTGTTAGTTATTTAGTTTTTAACCTCTTATAATGATGTTTTGGTAGTTTTCAATGTACACATCTTATGTATCTTGTTAAATTTATTCGTAAGTATTTTATTCTTTTTGATGCTGTTTTGAAGTGGATCTCTTCTAAGAGCATGTATTTTTTACCCATTGTGCTAATTTCTGCCTTTTGATTGGCATATTTAGGCCAGTTAGTGTAACTACTGATAAGGTAGAGTTTATGTCCGCCGTTTTGCTATTTTTTTCGCACGCGTCTTATCTCTTTTGCGTTTATTTCTCCACTTTGCCTTCTTTTGTGGTAGTTTCTAATATTCATTTTAATGCTGTTGTTCATTATACATTTTCCAGTTGTTTTCGTAGTGGTTGCCCCGGGGATTACGGTTAGCATCATCTTGCCTTATGTTTGAGCTTTTCCGTGGACCTGCACCTCTTCCTGTAGGAGTCCCACTGGGACAGGTCTGAATGGCTGTGATCGGAGAACGAGGGGTGGAAAGGGGGACCCGGGGACATTTTGTCACCGGGTAACTGTCCGTGCGGGCGGATTTGTCTGGGAACTTCTTGGTGGGACTTGGTCGCTTATACCGTAAAACTCAGTCCCTTCTCCAGGGAACTAACTACGGGGGTACTGGCTGCTCTCCCAGTGTTGATTCGAGAAGATTATACCAATCGCTTTCCCTCTTGGGGGGGTGGGGCGTTTGAAAGGCTGATGCTGGGGTGGTTCTCAGTCAGCACAGCGACCTTTGCCCCCTTCCCCCCAAGCCTGCTGGCCAAGCTCCGGTGCCCTTCTCCCGTTTCCCAGGGGTTCACCTGCCCAGGCCCGTACACTCGCCTCCCCCAGACCTGCGGGGACCCAGAGCCGGAGGCCTCCTCCCGCTTCTGCAGGTGGGCAGTCTGCCGTGAGGGCGAGAGCCAGCTGAGCGCATCGGGGCATCCAGATTTGGCCAGAAGACCGTACCTCTCCTCCCATCAGACCAGCCCCCGTCTTGGTCTTCTCGGTGGATCCTCAGGCTCTTGTTGCGAAAGCCGCTCAGCCCCCCGGGTGGGGTTTTCTGTACCTCTTGAGCCACACCCCGTGTGCGGTCGCCTAGTCCGCCTCTCCTGGGTGAATTTTAAGGATGAGCCTCAACAGATTATGTTAAGCAATCGTAGTAGTTAATATTTTACAAAGACTTCCACGGAGGTCCTCATTTGGTGCCCGTGACAACGGGCTCACCTAGCGAGCCGCGTTCTGTCAACCAAGCAGGAAGTTTAGAAGATCCGTATGTTGGCCCCAGGGTCTCAGGGATTCTTTAATCCGTCCAGAATGTACGGACCGGGCCCCTGATTGCGCCGGGCGCTCTTTGAGCTCAGAACCCAGGGCAAATGCAGCAGACACCAGGTTCCGCTGCTGGAGGTGTGAGTGGAGGACGGGGTGGGGACGAGGGTGGGGACGGGCCCCTGAGACGCAGACCGGCCTCCGCAGCGTGGGGAGTGAAGGATGTTTCAGCCCCAGGCCCGGGTGTTGTGGAGAAAACCAAAAGCAGCGGGGTCTAGAGGGATGGAGTTTTCAATGGCGTGTTTGGGGAGGTCTCATCGAAAAACTGACTTTCGAACGTGGGTCTAAGTACCTGTGGGAAGTAATGGCTAAGCCTCTGGGACAAGAGACTTGCAGTGGGCAGAAGAAGTGAGGGTGAAGGCCCAGCACCCAGTCTGTGCCCCCAGCACACTGGAGGAGCACCGAGAGGCGGGGTGGCTGAGGGGGGCCGGCTGAGAGCCGTGAGTGTGGGGACAGGGGTGGGGTCGGAGGTCACGGAGAGCTGACCACCTTTAGCACGTGGGCTGCTGGGGGGAATTCCGCGTTTTATGGCGGGAAGTGGGTGCGGGGTTTTAAGCAGAGGACGGACAGGGCCCCATTTGTGACGGTCACGCCGGCACCGGTGTTGACAGAACGCTGTGGGTGGCGGGTGGCGGCGGACGTGGCGGGTGGCGGCGGACCAGCAGGCTGCTCAGAGGTCGCCGGAGAGAGCGAAGCGTGGTCGTGCCCCGATGTATCTCGGACACAGAGCCCTTACGACGTCCCGGCGAGGAGAAGGGAGAGTCCGTCGTGATGGCAGAGATTTTTCAGCGAGCTCGACTGCGGGGAGCTGTCACCGGCTGCGGTGGGGACGTCTGCAGGGGGACAGGCTTTGGGGCAGAAGCAGGTTGGAAGTTCAGCTTTGAACCGTGTGGATTGGAGATAATAAGACACCCAGACAGAGAGCCTGTTCGGTGGTGTGTCCTGATCAGAGAGTGGGAAACCGTGCTCCGAGCTGGAGACGGAGCGGGAGTCTTTGGCCTGCGTTGGTATCTAAAGGGATAAACTCAGATGAGATCTAGTGAGAGAAGAATTTTCAGGATGAGGTCCTGGGACATTCTTGGTTTTTGAGGAGCCAGAGAACCAGTGAGGGAACCGGGGGGGGGGTGGTGTCAACGGAGAGGTGTCTCAGAAGCCACAGAGATCATGTCGGAAGGAGGGTTGATGAGCCGTATCCAGTGTGTGGACGGGCCCGGGGAGCTGGGGACCGAGAAGTGAGTCTTGGATCAGGACCCTGCTGGTCATGGGTGGCTTTGGTAAAAACAGCAAAATAGGGTGTGAGTCTTGGCTGGGGGCGCTGGTAACCAGGGCCCAGGTGGAGCGGGAGCTGATCCCGTTCTAAGAAGCTTTGCTGCAGCAGGAGCAGGCTGTGGGCTGGTAGGGGGTGGTTGTCAGGCCAAGAGAAGCAAGTTTTAGTTGGAAGCATTAGCATTGTGTGTATAAAGCTTCAGTGGAGCATTAAAAAGTCGATCATGCAGGACAGACGGTTGCTGGACCATTTCTCGAGCGGGCGAGAACGGTGCTTTTGGGTGCAAGCGGAGTTGTTTGTTTCCGAAGGAACGCCCATAGTCCCTGGTGGGGACACAGTGAACGACAGAGGCCTGGGTGCCCAGGTGGTCCCCCGGGAGACGTAGCTTTCTTCTGATGGCTTCTGTTTTCTTTGTGACGCAGGAAGCAAAGCCAGCAGCTGAGGGTGCCGGGCGGAGGAGGGCCTGGGGCTCTGGGGAGGCCGAGGGCGTGTGGGGAGTACTTTGGAGAGAGGGGGGCCCGGAGGGGCGGTAGTCAGAGCCCGGCCCGAGCTCAAGGCCACAGACTGAAAGACCCCATCCGTGGGACTGTGCTTTTCTAGACAGCCCGGCTGGGGAGTGCAAGGCACGCACGCCATGGCTCAGAACTGAATTATCGTTTGGCTCAGTGGAGCGGGGCGGGATGAGAGGGGGGCCCGAGGGACAGCATCTGCAGGACAGGGGTGGCCGCAGCCACGTGGCAATCAGCACGGCGACCTGAGGACAGAGGATGTCTGCGGAGGAGGAGGTCGGGCTGGGCGGTGGACGGACGGCGTGGACGTGGGGGTGCAGGGGAGGTGCCAGTGCTGTCGGGCTGGGGACGCTGGAGGGAGTGGCGGGGGAGACAGAGGCCTGGCCCCGGGGGTGTGGGGCATTTCCAGGAGCCCGGATCCCAGCCTTCTTTCTCCAGTCTCAAGTCCTCATCGCCCTGCCCACCTTGCCTTACCGCTGCCTGCTCTTTATTTCTTATTTCTACAATTTTGTTTAGGGCTGCACCCGCGGCATATGGAGGTTCCCAGGCCCGGGACTGAATCCGAGCTGCAGCTGCAACCTGTGCCACGGCTGCAGCAACACCAGATCCCCAACGCACTGCGCCGGGCCTGGGATCGAACCCGAGTCTCCCCAGCCACCGGGGCCCCTGCAGTCAGATCCTCAGCCCACTGCCTGCACGTTAAAAGGGCCTCAGTAAGCACTCTTACTGAATTCTAACCGTATACCAATACTACCAGTATACCTTCCTGCAATTCCAGGAGCGTATTGCTAATTTATTACGGACGTGTCTTTTCTGAGACAGAGGGAGGTCTGCAGCTGGTTCTCGATGCCGTGAGGAAAGAGGAAACGTGGCAGCTGACACTGAAGCTGCCCATCCCCTCCTCACAGGCCTTGGGCACCGTGTATGTGTGTGTGTGTGTGTGTTGCCTCAGTTTAAAGTTTTAGGGTTTTTGCACCTTCTCTGCAGAATGGAAGCCAGAGCTGTATCAAGTTTCCTCAGGTGTGAGGAAAACGTGAAAGCACCCTGGGAAAAAATGCACTGCAGGGCCCGTGGAGCTGTGCCTTCTTCCCCGAATCTGCCCACACCCACCTCCCAGGACGTTTTGTTTGGGAATCTGTCTCCAGCAAATTCCAAGAACTGAAACAGCTTCATAATCACAAACGATTCATGTTGCAGCAGCCAAAATACCAGAAAATGACATTCCAGCACAGGCAGAGATATTTTTAAATGTTTAGGATTTATAAAGAGAAACAGCCTTCGTAGAACATAAACCACCCCCAGTTCACACTTCTGTGATGGAGGCAGCTAAATCTGAAAGGTAATTTTCTTTCTTTCCTTCCCCCCACCCCAAGTGAAGAATGTCATGGGTAAGAAAAGAAATCTGCTGTTAAGAAACTTTAACTGGGCCTTGGCCTTGGTTCAGGACTGGGAGTGGCCGGCCTTCGGCGAGCCGCCGCCGCCGCCGAGGCTGTACTCGGCCCAGCTCTTGGCTAGTGAAGCTTTAAGGCAAAGGTCATCTAAAACTCTAACTAGAATCGAAAATATCAATACCCTGCTTGAGGGTCTCATGGTTTCAGAAGGGCCGAGCCGGTTACCCAAGCAATGTTTTTAGAAACGGAAACACTTAAGGATGCTGTTCGGAAATGCTATGGCCCGAGGCCCTATTAAAATAAATCACAACCACCACCGTTCCACATTTATCTCAGTTGCAGTTTCTCTGTGGGTTTTTTTTTTGGGGGGGTGTTGTCTTTTTTATGTTGTTGTTTGTTTGTTTTTGGAGCTATATGTGCTGCCTTCAAGGCCATGCTGTCGAGTCAGTATTTCCTGGGTGAGTCCCCGTAAGCATTCTTGGTGTTTGCAACTCCCAGGTTCCAGCAGCGGAGGTGGGGACCGCTGGTCAGAGAGGGGCACATGCCTGTTGCCTAGGACCGTGTGTTTCTCTGGACCGGCCAAGCAGCTGACCCCTAACGAGCACCTGTTAGGTGAAAGGTCATATGCTTGGGAGGGACGGAAGGGGAGACACGGGGCGTGATTCTGCTCTGAGTTTTGCTTCGACTCTAATGTTAACATGCAGAATACGTGGAACTCCAGTTCCCAAAACTGGAGCCCGGGAGGGAGGAGAACCGAGGCTGTGAGCACCGGGCCCTGAGGACCAGATGCCCTCGAGGCTGGGACGTGATGGAGTGGAGGAGGGAGAGGAACCGCTCAGATTGGGCTCCCACCGCCCTGCGGCAGGTGGCGGGGCCCTTACGGCTTGTGAAGGGCGGTGATGGGATTTTTGAAACGGTGTTTGGACAGATTCCTTGGGCGCTGTTGTGCTTCGAAGACAAAGACAAGGTTGAAAGTAGGGAAGACTCTCAAAAGGCAAAGTTGGATCATGTGGCTTAACAAAATTAATGGAATTTTTCCCGCTGCTTTAAACAATACCGTACTTTTTTGGGTTACTCTCTGAAACCTAACAACTTCGTGAACACGTGCAAGCACCTTTACCAAAGAAATATCATGCCTTCTGTTGCACTTATTATTTTAGTTACATTTAACATTGCTTGATTAATATCAGTGAGGAAACCCTTGGTAGCTGGTTGTGTGTTTATTATAAATCAGATCACGTAATTGAATTACCTCAGTCTCATTTTAATCGTGACTTTACTTATTTAATAACTGATTTTATGACTGTGCTCCATAATTTATTTCTCAGTGTTTTTTTTTTGTTTTGTTTTGTTTTGTTTCCTTTATGTAGAGCTGCACCCGTGGCATATGGAGGTTCCCAGGCTAGGGGGTCTAACAGGAGCTGTAGCCGCCGGCCTTCGCCACAGCCACAGCAACGCGGGATCCAAGCCGTGTCTGCAACCTACACCACAGCTCACGGCAACGCCAGATCCTTAACCCACTGAGCAAGGCCAGGGATTGAACCCGCAACCTCATGGTTCTTAGTCAGATTCGTTTACCACTGAGCCACGAAGGGAACTTCTATTTCTCAGTGTTTTAAAAAGTATCTATCTCTATGCCGACACACTTACTTGAACTTAAAAATAAGCTAAAACCTTCTCTGATGAAAAGGAATTCTGATTGGCTCGTAGGTTTGACATGAAAACTGTCTTGTCTCTTAAATTATTGGAACGATCTAAATATGCAAAAATTATGGACACGCATAGCTGAGACATGGTTATAATAAAGTTGCCACATTAAGGTATTTCCTATGGAAAGGTGCACTGAAATGAACCCGTACATTTTCACGTGCTTTCTGAGTGTACTGGTTTGAGCGAGGGGCTCCTAGAAGTGAGGTGCACAGCTCAGCAAGCTCGAGTCTTACTCCAGGGACCTGGGCTTGAGTGACCGGTGTCCTGGGACCCGTCTGCTTTAGATCAAGTCATGTCCAGAGGTGTTCTTTCCTCGGAGGATCCACTGATTGAAGTTGCTGGCCGATCAGTGAAACTAGTTTTTATTTTATTACTTTGTCACTTTGGGCGCGGACGTGAAGACCTGCCAAGAACTGAGTTCCATTTGTCTGAAAGAGCATCTCTTTTCAGCGGTGTGCTTGTGTGAACAGGGAGTCGAGTTACTACATCTTTAAAAAAGAAAAGTCAGAACAAAACTGACCTTAAACTGGGCGTTATCCTGTCTCTAAGTGATATTTATCCATGGATACACAAGCTTCAGGAGAAAACTTCTAAACTGATTATTTTTTACTTCGAGAATTACTAACTAGTTCTGTTAATCCTTTATTTTTCAGCTCTATTGGTATCTAATAACCAATACAATTATAATATATTTAAAATACACATTGTAATGATTTGATATATGTATGTATTGTGAAAGGATTTCTGCAAATTAATTGTCATAGCTGTTATCTCGCATATTTACCTTTTTTTTTTTTTTTTTTGGTGAGAGCATGTAAGTTGCATTCTCTTAGCAAATTTATGCAGCCTTTTCAGCGACAGCCACCCTGTCATGCTTTAGGTCCTCAGCTCTCAGTCAGCTTGTAACTGAAAGTTTACACCCTTTCACAAAGCCTCTCCCGGGTCCCCCCCACCCTCCCGCCTCCGGGAGCCACCTTTTTACTCTCGGTTTCTATGAGTTCTACTTCCTCTTTTTAGATGCCATGAATAAATGATACAATGTGTTCTTTCTCCTCTGTCCCGGTTATCTCACCTGCATGCTGCCTCCAGGCTCATCCATGTTTTGGGGGATGGCAGGACTCCCTCTTTTTGTTTTAAGGCTGCATGATAATCCCTCTTTTTTTTAAGGCTGAAGAATACACACTTTATCCATCCGTCGACAGACATTTGGGGTTTCCCATCCCTTGGCTACTGTGACCAGAGCCACGTGGCTCTCTCCTTGCAGTCACGATTTCATCTCCGGGAGCAGGGTGGCTGGGTCACATGGTAGCTCTCTTCTTGATATTTTGAAGCATCTCCATACTGTTTTCCGTAGTGGCTGCACCAGTTGATATTCTGTGCCCAAGGTTTCCCTCTTCTCCACTTCTCTGCCCTTTTCTTGCCGGCCTTTGCTGGTCCTTGTCTTTCGGGTAATGGACATCCTAACTGATGTGAGGGACGCCGAGGCTGGGACTTGTTTCCCTGTTGAGTAGCATGTTGAGCGCCTCTTCATGTACCTGTCGGCCACTTGTGTGTCTCCTCTGGAAAAATGTCTAAGTCCTTCTGCCCACCTTAAAGTTGGATTATTTTTACTTTTGCTGTGGAGTGTATGAGTTCTTTCTGTATGTTGGATAGTAACCCCTCAGCAGATGTAGGATTTACAAATATTTCTTTTTCCCATTCTGCAAAATGCCTTTTCATTTTGTTGATGATTTCTTCTGCTGTGCAGCAGCTTTGTAGTTTGATGTTTACTTGTTTTGTTTACTTTGCTTTTGCTGCCTTTGCTTTTGGTGTCAAAAAAAAAAAATCATTGTCAAGGGCAGCATCAAGGAGCTTACTACCTAGGTTTCCTTCTAGAAGTCTAATGATTTCAGGTGTTATGTTCAAGTCTGATCTAATTTGCCTATTTATTTGCGGTTTAAGATAGGGGTTCCATTTTATTCTTTAGCAGGCTATCCAGCTTGCCAAATACCACTGTCCTTTTTCCTCATTGTGTACCGTTGGTACCTTTGTTGAAAACTAATTGACTGTATACCTATGGGTTTTTTAATAGGATTTCTATTATGGTCCATTGATCTGTGTGTCTGTTTTATGCAAATACCATACTGCTTTGATCACTGTGACTTCACCATATAGTTTGAAGTCAGGAAGTGTTCCTCAATGTTTTTTCTCAAGATTCCTTCAGCTTTTCACAAATAGTTAAAAAATGGTATACTAGAAATTACATTGTTTCAACTGTTACTTTATTTTAAGAAGACAAGATTTCCAGTATGCCGGAAGTTACATCTTCTGCAACTACGTAAAATTCTTATACAGTTTTTATCGGCAACTGAGGAATGTGCTCAAGGCCTGTGTGCTTTGTAAAAGTTATATTCGGCTATAGCCCAGCCAAAAATAATAAAAGCCAAACTGGAAGATCTCTGCTTCGGGCCACGTGGAGCAGGTTCAAGACCCAGTGATGTCATAGAAAAGAGGTAGTCATGGGGATCAGAGGATGGGTTAGGCCCAGCTTTGTCACTTCCTGCCCCGGGGAGCTTGGGAAGGTCACTGATGGTGCAGGGTCTGAACTTCTCCCCTGCAAAGTGGGATTGACAGCAGCGCCGCCCCGCCTACCCAGAAGTCCCCCGTGAGCAGCAGAGGCGCCTAAGGGCTGGGGATGGTTCTCAGGATGTGTCAGCATCCTTCGGCTCTTAGTTGCTGGTTAGGAACGAAATGCAAATGAAGTGCCCACCTGTAGTCTCCTCTGGGACCTGAAGGGAGGGCCGGGGAGGATGCTGTGCGCACGTGGCTGAACCCTGGAACCGGAGAAGATGGAAACAAGGTGGCAGGAAGCACGCTGCTCGCAGCTGAAGGCGGGCCAGGCGCCCCCAGGTCAGGCCCATTTTCTTCTCCGAGGAGGGCTGCTGCGATTACTAGGGAGGGCTGTGGGATGTGGAGGGTCTGTGTCTTCCCTCACAGCACGGAGGGAGAAGCCACGACGTGAGAGGGGTGTGATTTACTTTCGGGCTCCCGAAGCCACGTGTCTAGGGGGAGATGAGGTAGCTGTGACGACTGCTCACAGCTACGGTCAGTATATCGCTTTGGAGTTTGCACGTGACCCTCCGAGGACACCGTTCTTTTAGTGGGTCACGCAGCGCCCCTGTGACTGTCAATTCCTTCCCAACATCCAGTGGAGAAAACAGACTGAGGATGACTTGTTCAAAATGCTGGAGCACCGCACACCCGGGCGGCCAGCGGCCAGCTCTCACTTGACCTTTGCGCCGGATCCGGAGGCCTTTGATGGGCTCGGCTCCAGGAGAGCTGGGAGGATTAGGCCGCCTGGGAGAACATGTGGGTTCGGGATGGGAGTTAACCAGGACTGCGGGGCCTCCAGGGTCCCTGTGAGCGGGGAGTCGGTGGCAGTGGGGCGGGGTCGTCCCTGGATGTTGGAGTTTTGGGGGCACCCCTTTAATAAAGGGGGATTGACCTGTGCTTTATGAAATTTGAAGACACCTAGCGTGCCAGTTAGTAACACCGGCCACGGAGGATAATGTGGGAAACAGAATGCATGCAGATAATGGGGATCGCTTTGCTGTACAGCAGAAACTGACAGAGCATCGTAAATCAACTATAACAGAAGTTAAGAAAAGAAATACAGTGAACGTGCCAGGTTTAGAGAGAGCGCTGGGAGATCCATTCATGGGTGGGCTGGTGTGGGAGAGGAGAGGCCAGCGTGCTCTGAGGTGCCGTCTCTAGAAGGGTAGGGGGCGTAGGCAAGCAAGATGACCGCAGGACACTTTCATTCTGGGTCCGCCTCGCCCAGGTCAAGTTCAGCATGGTGGTAGAAGCTGATGTGAACCCCAGGGAGTATAATCTTCTCACCAGCACCTCCCCCAGAAAGAAAATCCAATGCAGTGCGAGGTTTTGAAACCTCAGAATGAAGAGCAGACTGCGATTTCTCCACGTTCTGCGTCAGTGGACCGAATGTGAGGCTTAACCAGAAACAGGATGTTTTCTGTCCAAATTGTTCCAAGCTGGGAAGCAAAGTCGTATTTCATAATCTTGGAAGAAAGGACCAGCCCGGGGGAAAGGATTTCATAGTCCTCCTCCTCCCCTTTGTAAAGGGGCTCAGAAAGCTCCCATTAGAAGGGAGAAGAAATCTTACGTTTATTATCCGAGGAAGGTTCTGATTCTTTTCTTATTAAAAGGATCATGAAACCCATGGACTTAAACACTGGCGTTGGAGTTGAAACTGGACTTGTGGAGCCCAGAGCCGCCTCTCTGGCCAGGGCGTTGGAGGTGCGGGGAGAGCTTCCGCGTGGGCAGGGACGTCCCTTCCGAGATCTGGCCGCCAGCTCAGCCCGCACATCCCCGTTTTCTTGAAATTCACTGAGGACGCATCAGCCGTGCGCGTTCCGAATCCCCCAAGGAGCCGTTGTTGCTCTTAACCTCTGACTCTGAGAGAGCTCTTCAAGTTTACCAGTTAGGTGGGTTGCTGAATTTTTACATTAAGTATATGCATGTGGTAAAATGACTTCAGTAGAACTGCAGAGAGGGTATTAAACATCCATTTAAAGGCTTCACCTCCTTGCCTTCCCCGGAGAGCACCGCTGATCATTTTTAACTTTTTTTTTAAGTTGACCGATTCTCAAAAATTCGGTACTCCTGAAAAGATACCCACTTTAAAACTGAACCAGATGAGACAATGACATTATAAGCAGAGCTTTTAAAGAAATGTATTAGGTGGGATCTTGATACGTACAACTCTGTATCCACTTGAGTTATGAAGTGTAATTAATAAAGATCTATGTCTCTTAAAAACATCATTGAACTGTGACTTTGATGTGGACGTTTCCTCTGTCTGACCGCCCTTGCTCTGCGCTGTCATTTAGTCTTCTCTTGATATTTTCTGTAGTCTGTGTCCCCAAGCTATACAGAATACTCCTCGTTAGAAATCTTGTCGTGCCGTGAGTACACCCGTTCACTCAGTGTTTTGTTTCTAAGATTTAAGCACCTTGTCCTGTGCAGCTATATTTATTCCTCTCCCTTACATAATATCTGATAAGGTTAACTCTCATGCTTCCTCCTGCCAGTGGGTGTTTGCCTTATTTTCCATCTTTTACTGTTACAAAATAGTCCGCTATTTATATTCTTGCATGTAGCTCCGCTACACATGTGCCATTTTTTTTTTTTTTTCCTTAGGTATATTCGCTTGCGTTTGGGCCTGAAGAAAGGCTGATTCGGACCAGCTTTACAAGAAGGTGTCCTAGTGATTTCCTAGTGATTACACTCAAGCACGTTGTCATTGGCAGTGAGTAAGTTTCCTTTAAGATTCTCGTTGCCTTATCCCAACACTTGATGTTCTTGGACTGCTGAATGTTTGACAAATTACTAGTAAAGCGAATTTCGTGTTCCAGTCATATTGAGCTTGTTTTCACATATTGAATCACCATCTGTTTCATCTCGTGTCAAAGAACTGTACAACTCCTCGGCCTAGTTCACCATTAGGTTGTATATTTTCTTTTCATTGATTTGAAAGCATTCTTCATATACTCTGAAGGCTTATATTGTTGGTGTCTTGTGTTAAAAAACATTACTTTCTAGGAGTTCCCTTGTAGCTCAGTGGGTTAAGGATCCCGTGTTGTCCTTGCAGCAGCTCCTCAGTTCAGGTCGCTGCTGTGGCCCAGGTTTGATCCCTGGCCAGGGGGAGACTTCCACATGCTTTAAGCGTGGCCAGAATAAATTATAATCTTCCAGTTTGTGCCTTGTATTTTCACAAGGTGACTTTCGAGGAATGGAAGCTTTTTTTTTTTAATTTTAATCTATTTAATGTATCAACTTTGTCCACTCGTGGCTAGAGTCTTCCATTTAAGGTAATCTTCTATAGCCCAAGGCTAAAAATTTACCCCCTTATTTTCTTTTATCAGTTTTAAAACTATTTGGAATTAATTTCTGTTTGTGATAGAGGAATCCAATATGATTTTTACCATAAGGAGTAATAATTGGCCTAGTTCCATTTATGGAGTAATCCTTTTTTTTTTTCCCCAATCTGTTTGAAATACACACTCTGTAATGTTTTGAGTTTTCCTTGGTGAGTGGGTGTGTTTCTGTGTCTTCTGTGTTTGTCGTTTAGTTTGCCCACCTCGGTGTCAGTGCAGCCTACTCTTAATTCACTGCAGCTCTCTATGAATTCCTAGCATTTGATCCCTCCACCCTTTCTCTCTTATTGGAGGATGTTCGGCTGTACTTGGAATTTTGCCCTCCTCTAGAAATTTTAGAGTTAGTTTATGAAACAGCAGTGGTAACAATAAAAACAGCAACAAAACCTGTGGGGCGGGGGGTAGCTTGGATTGCATTTACTCTATAGATCAATTTAGAAAGACAGACTTTTTTTGATATTGAGTTCTCCTATCCATGAACATTGTATGGCTGTCCCTATATTTGTCTTCACCAGTGTTTTTTGGGAAAGTTTTATTCTCTTCTGTAGCTAGATGTTACTCGTTTTCTGCATGCCCCTGGGTATATGTAGCATGTTTGTCTCTTCCCATCTTCGTTTCGGGATGGCCTTGAAGATGGCGTCTTTGGTGGAGGATGAAAGCGTAACTGACATTTTATACATTGACCTTGCACCCAGCCGTTTAACTCAACCTTTAGTACTTCCAGTATTTTGTCTGTGGATCCTCCTCTATGTGAAAAGTCACTTGTGAGTAACTGAAGCAGGGTTTATTCCTTTTTTTAATAGACTCTGAATTGTCAACATGTATTGTTCTTTTACTTTAGGCCTCTCTTAGAATAACAGTAGCAGTGACCTTGTACTACTTCTTTTTAAAAAAATTAATGAGAGTGTAGATGACTTAGAATGTTGTCAGTTTTAGGTGTACAGCAATGTGAGCCCATTCCACATTACCTGTATCCATTCTTTTTCAGATTCTTTTCCCATATAGACCATCACAGAGTAGTGAATAGATTTCCCTGTGCTGTGCTGTGCTGTGCTGTAGATTCTTGTTATTTACCAATGTTGTGGATAGATTCCTTTGCAGTTCTTACCTTGTTCTTTGTCCTGTTTTCCTTGCTGGAATTGGAACTTGCAATACAATAATGAACTAAAGCAACAGAAGGTAGCCCTTGATTGTTCCTCATCTTTATAAGGAATAGTCTGAGTTAATTAAGAGTGATGTTTGCCGTCACTTTTTTTTTCCCAAATACCGTGTATCAGGTTAAGGAAGTTCCCTTATGCTTCTGTTTTGCAGGGTTCTGTTCTCTGTTTTTAATCATAAATGTGTACTGAGTTTTAAGAAGGCTGCTCTGCATCTGTGAGGATAATTGAACGGTTTTCACCATTTTCCTCTTAGTGCTGTGGTACCCGTGTGGCTTATTCTAATGGTAAACGGTCTTCTATGCCTAGGATAAATCTAGCTTGTTTAACTTTATTTTTTTCCCCCTGAATACACGTCTGATGTGCATCTGGGTTCTATTTGCTTTTATTTTGTTTTAAATTTTTGTTTCTTTACTCAAGAGTGAGTTTGACCTATATTTTTCCTTTGTTTAACTGCCTTTGTCTGATACAGAGAGAGATTTTTTCCCCCTCATTTTTCTTTTTGTTCCAATTTCTTGCAAGATTTTGCTTATGAACTGATTTATCTGCCCTTGACATTTTGTTAGTACTCAGCTAAAAACATGACCTCGTGCTCTCCTTGTTGCAAGGTTTTTATCTTTGTTTTTCAAGGCTTGTGAATTGTTTGAACTCCTATTTCTTTTTTAACTGAATTTCTTTCAGTTTTCTTAAATTATATTTTTCTAGGAATGTATTCCTAGTTCCCTATTTTTTAAGCTAAAATTGGCATACAATTATTCGTTTAGCTTTAAATCCCTATTTTTAATTACAAATATAGTTTATTTGGGCCATATATCTTTTTTCTTCCTTGTCCAACCTGCCAGACAGTATATATGTTTTATTATTATTTTCAAAGACTGATTACTTTTGATTCTGTTACTCTTTTTATTTTAACTTTGTGTTTTATTTGTTTACTTTTGAATCTGTTAATAGAGCTTTCCTTCTACTTGTTTTGTGTTTACTATGCAGTTGCTTTTCTAACTTCATAGGCTAGCAGCAGCTCAGTAATTTTTAGAATTATTTTTAAATGTAAGCATTTAAGATTATGAATTTCTCAGTACTGCTTTAATGACATCTCAGAGGCTTTGCTGCATAATATTCCCAGTATTGTTTAGTTCTACATATTTTTAACGTTCTCTATTTTCCTCAGCTTATGAGTTTATTGATGAGTCTTCTATAATTTTCAAGCATGGGGACTCTTTTCATTACTGGTATCTGTCTTAATTGCACTGATGTCAAAATACATGATCCATATGATATGTTATTAGAAATTTGCCAAGTCACTCTATGTCCCTGTGTAAATGTCAATATTTTTTAAATGTTCTATGCAGGTTTCAGAGATTGTGGGTTTTCAGTTTGTTGATAATGAGAAATCATATATCTACTAAATTCAGATTGTCAGTATCTTTCACATCTCCATTTTCCCAGATTGCCTGTATTTGCTGCATTAAACAACGTAGTGTGAATTGACTTACTCTGATGGCGTTTTTCTCATTTTTTTTCGGAAACTATATCATTTCTGCTTTTTATATTTTTAAGCTATTTGATCTGTGCAAATTTGAAGTTATTATAGCTGCATAGTGAGTCTGACTTTATTATATAGTTGCCTTTTTTTAACTTCAGTTATGTTTCTGCATCAAATCCTCTTTTGTGTGATAGCTTTCTTCTAGCTGCAGTCACCTTTCTCCGTCTTCGACTTCTAGTCTTTCCCATTTCTTATGGTTTTATGTGTGTTTCCATTTTTAAAATTCAGTTTTATCATTTATTCCATCTATTGATTTTACTGGATTTATTTTTAGTAACAATAGAGTTGGACTTTTCCTCCTCAATTATTTTTGTACTATTTTCTTTCTTGCCTTTTTTTAGAGTTCATGTTTGTCTCTCTGTATATGTGTATATATATATGTATGTATGTATGTATATATATATATACATGTATATATATTTTATGGTTGTATGTGCAGCATGTGGAAGTTCTCTGGCTGGGGATCGAACTTGTGCCTCTGCAGCAGCCTGAGACACTGCAGTCAGATTCTTAACCCATTGCACCACAGCAGAAACTCCCTGTCTCTTTGTATTTTTATTCCACTTTCTCCTTTTACAATTGGGCAGTTACATATGTGTATATGTGTGTGTATATATATATATATATATACACATATATAAATATGTATAAATATATATATATATATATGCTTATATATATATTCAGTTTCTCTTCTGTTAGTGGGTACTGCTGAAATATTACCTTACCAAAGTTCTAAAATATTTTAATTCCTTAGTTCTCAAAGCACACAAAAGCCTGGGACATATTAAGTGACTTGGAAACGTATAAGCTAGATATGCTTATTGATTTATTTTCTGTTGAATATTTTAACTGGACTGTAGTTGTTTTCTAGTATGAGAGACCTTTCTAGAATCTAATTCATCATAGAGAGAGAAGGCCGTATCTCCCATTTTTGTATTAAAGTGATTACATCTTTGTTGCCTCTGAAGATATGGATGGTTTCCAAGCCCGTTACAGGTTTCCAGCCCTCAGAGGGTGACAGCACCCTCAGTATTATGCCGGTTCTCATGATTCTGCGTAGATGGTCCCTGATGTGAGTGCAGCGTTTTTGTGAAGAAATATCTGTCGGCCAATTTGGACTTGATGACTGGTCCAGATTTAACCTGTGCATAGACAGAGGAGTTCCTTCACACTTTATACCAAAGTATAGAAAGGAAGCCTAGCATTACCCTCAGCTCTTGTTGACATGATATCCTAGCTTTTTTTATTCTGTAATTTCAGTTTATCGCTATTTTCTAGAGTACGTCAACATTCATAAAGAGATTCACACCATCTTCCCTCAACAACACAAAACAAAAACGAACTAACCAACAAAAGGGCCAAGAGTGGATTTCTTATAAACCGTGCTCTCTGGGGCGTGTTTTTCTTGGGGACTTGAAGTTCGGGGACACACCAGAGTCTCAAAGGTGTGTGTCAGATCTTTGTGGCGCTCAGGGCAAGCTCGTCACCCACCTTCTGCTCGCTGCCCTGCAAGGCAGCACCCTTGGGTCTGGGTTTCAGATTGTGGAGTCTTCTGCTTGAAGGGAATGATGCTGCTCCCGGAGCACAAGGGTTCCCGTGGTTACTTCGGGGGTGCTGATCCTTTCTTCAAAGAAATCTTTGGGAAACCTGACGTCTGATGAACGAATACGCGCAGATTGGAACAAGCTGGGGGCACCCGTGGGCCCCTCCTGGGCCCCCAGGAAGCATCGGGCAGTGCGGGGACATGCAGAGGCCACACGGACGGTCTTTCCGTTTAACCCCTGGTTCGGCGGGGGAGACACTGGAAACCTGAAGGGGTCCTGGCTTGGCCGGCAGCTGGACCCGAATTCAGGTCTTCGCAGCCCGTCCGAGGCCCTCCTGCTCCCAGTGGTGCATGTCCGCGGCCAGGCAGAGCTGCTCTGTCACGCGCAGCCGGTTAGAGAGCGTTTCGGTTTTCATCATTTTCCTTAAAATCAGACTGGTGTCTGGGTGTTTCACTTGGATGACCCCAATTCACCAGCTGGACGTGGCCATGGCCTGCGGCCTCTTAAGCCTCAGCCCTGGGTCTGCTGCCTGCTTCCTTAGGGCTCTGCCAGACTGTGGAGACGGGGCACTGGTGACAGGGATGTGGTGGCAGAGAGGCTGGTTTCTTCTGTCTTGTGTTTGCTTCGGGCCCTTGGCCGGTCCCCCCGCCGCGGGTCCCAGAGGGCTCGGCTCCTTCTAGTGGGCAGACCGCAGGCTATTTCTGTGCTGTAAATTTCCGAGCCTTCTTCCCGGCCACCTCTCCAACCACACGCTGGAATAAGAAGTGTGTTTGCAGCTATAATCAGCACACGTAAATACTGGTTAAATTCGGAGGGGATGCAAAATCCGCATGGCTCTGGGCTCCGAAAGACCCTCTAAAAATAGCCCGTGGCCCTGAGCCCTCTGAGACCCTTGACAGTGAGGTGGCCTCTCCAAACCATTTTAAGGCTCCAGGCAGTTCCAGAATAGCCCGGAGTACATGGGGGCACCTCTGATTCATAGAGGATTGAGTCTGACACCTAGGAGTCTTGGCTGCGGGCTGGCAAATTCCTTCCTTGTTTCTGTTTTTCTGGGACAGGCGATGATCATTTATTTCTCTGTAAACTCTGAGGACGACGGACGGCACCTCCCTGAGTTGTCTGGGTGTCCACGGTGCCTGGCACTGAGGGTGTCCCTGGAATGAATAGTTGTGAAGCGGCAGAGCTGCGCCGTCGGCGCCCACTTGGTGCTCCCGCGTGGACGCCCCTCCTTCTGCCGTACCTGGTTCAGGCCGTCCCCAGGGCCACCGGGTGGAAAGCGGGGTGCTGAGCTTTCTGGAGGGTTGTGGGATCGTCCAGGAGTTTGTGGATTTAATGCGCCTTGGGTCTGGAGTCTGGGTCTCCCGACCTGAGATAAGGATTCTTCCCGTTTCACTTGGAGCTGCTCTGCTCTCGTCCGCTAGCACCCGGGGGCACGGCAGCCTCGGCGTAAGGCTCCTGGAAGGTTCGCGGGTTCCGAGTCCACTCCCTCATATCTGACCGTCTCCCACTACACGCACACGCTGCGGAAAACAGGAATACCGCTGCCAAAGTGTTGCCTGTCTGCAACAAAGTTCCCACTGGTGTCTCTGCCCTGACGCTGCAGAGTAATCGCTCTAAAGCGACAAAGCTCCTGTCTGTTCGGACTCCATTGGTGTCTCCCAGACCCTCTAGGGCCAAGTTCAGAGTGTGTACCGGAACTGCAAGGCCGCTCCCAGCCTCCCTGTAGTCTGCTGTGCTCTGACACCCTGGCAGACACCCTGCCTGAGTCCCAAGGGTGAGGTCCCTGGGGTCACGCCCTCCCCTTGGTCACGTGTCCGCGGTAGGCTGGTCCTGGGAGCCAGTTTGGTGGAGAAGCCCCTTCCCCGCCCACTGTGCTTGCTTCTCTTGGAGCCCGCCCCCCTCCTCCCTGTAAGCGGATTTACCTGGGTGCCAGTGGATTGAGAGCTTCCGGGGAGGGCCGTGCAGCTTCTTGGCCTTGACCATGGCTGGAGGGCCATGCACTGAGTCAAGGAATGAATGAACTGTGTTTTTAAAAATCCCATTTGGGATTTCCTTGTGTGTGTGTGTGTGTGTGTGTGTGTGTGTGTGTGTGTGTTGTGCACGCACAGTGTGGCTCTTCCCAAGGATGTGATGGCAGGGAGGAAGCAGGGGGACCGGCTTTGCCTGGTGTCCATCTGGGCACTGGTCTTGGGCTCGGTACCTGACCTGTAGAGAGAGCTGGTGGCTGCGCCGAGGAGGGTGGCCGCGCTCCGCCCTGTGCCTGGGGGCCGGTCCCTGGGCTCCCAGGGGGCTCTGCAAAGTGCTTCTGCACCGGGCTGGCTCCCACCTGCATTTGTGGGATTGAATAACGCTGTGATTTCTCCAAATGCTTAAGACCTTCTGAGCCTTTTCGGTTCTGGGCCTCCGGTGAGACACTAGAGAACACTTCGAGGGCTGCTCAGAGAGCTGATTCTACAGACGCTTTCATTTTGAGCAAAAGCAGTGTCGCGTCCTCCACTCTTTCCAGGATATGAACCGTGTCACCCTGGTGTCACCCTGTGGGCACCGAGGGGGCTTCGCGCCCCCTGCTCTCCCAGCACCCAGTCCCGACTTGTCTGTTTTGAGCTGCCCAGTGCGGGTTCCTCAGCTTTCCTCCTGGACAAACCTAATCTCGGATGTGCCAGGTGTCGGGGACGCTGACAGATGCTCGCCCAGCAGCTCGTGGGGCGGCGGGCTACTGCGGGGCACGGACGTGCTTGTCCCCAGGATGTGGGGCTCGTCCCCTGGGCCCTGTCCCGGAAAGCCCTCTGCAGGCCCCTGCTCTGAACTGCTGCTCCTGGAGAGACTGGGAAAGGTCCAGGAAGTGAAAAGGAGTGAATGAAAGACCAAGCCCAGTTAACTCGCTAACTGCTGTGCAGAGACGGACTGAGCCCAGTTAACTCGCTAACCGCTGTGCAGAGACGGACTGAGCCCAGTTAACTCGCTAACCGCTGTGCAGAGATGCAGCACACAGACGGACAGGCCAGTAAAGGACAAACCTGTTCTCTTTCCATCACCCCGTTAGGGAGAAAACAGTCCTGTTTCAGGTAGAGCCTGCTAAGAAGAAAGGTCCTTAGCTGTCCACAGAGCCCTCAGCACAGACCTTGAGAAAGTGGCCGGGGCCCCGTCGGAGGTGCTGGGGGGGCTCCAGGCCCTTTGAGCCTCACGCAGTCAGGCTGGGGCTTGCACGTCAGCTGGTGACGTGGCAGCCTCTCTCCTGAATCACAGTGGCAAGTTCCTGGGACTTTGATGTGGCTTTTGGGGGCCAGGCCAAAGCCTCAGTGCCCAGTATTCTGGGAAGGTCCATGTGACCGCAGCTGATTTCCCAGAGCGTCCGAGGCTGGCCGTCCCCTCCCCATCACTCGGTTGTTCCCGTGACTCTGGCCAGAAACGGTGAGGGGCGTTGCCTGCATGTTGGCTCAGGTGCCTTGACCGTGGGCCGGGAGCATGTGCCTGAAAACATGGCATTTCGAGGACTGAGCGGGCTTCAGGTCCTTGGTTTTGTCCGTGAGGGTAGGTGGTGTTACCAGACCCAGAGCCTGTCCGCAGCTGCGGGGTTAAGTCAGAGGCTCTCAGACCCGCGGGGCCTTGGCAGTGACCACAGGCCACGTGTACAAACTGCTTTCCTTGTGGCCATGGAATGTTCGTTTTTTCCCCAAACCAGATCTCACATGTGATCTGAGCTGGGGGAGAGGACGCAGAATCCTCTTCCTTTCTACCCCAGGTCTCTGAGCAGCCCCAGGGCCCCTCCTGCTTCCAGGCCGGCCCGCCTGCTGTGCAGACACACAGGTGACAGACACGGGGTGGGGACGGAGCCTGAGGCGGCCGGAGGGCTGTCCGGACACAGGCGGGCTGTCCTGTCCGGCGGTGAGGAGGGAAGGCCCAGGCGCTGTGTCCCCTCAGCTCACACGCCCGGCCTTACTGGGAACATTCGCCTTCCTGGACCTTGTCTGGGGCCTGGTGGCCTTGGGCTGTCAGGAAGCTGAGGGTTCCCTTTTTTTTATTTTTACTTTATTTTCATTAGAGTGTGGTTGATTTACAGTGTTGTGTCAATTTCTGCTGTACAGCATAGTCACCCGATCATATATATATATATATATATGTTCTTTTTTTTGGTCTTTTTAAGACCACACATGCAGCATAAGGAAGTTCCCAGGCTAGGGGTCGAACCTGAGCTGCAGCTGCCGACCACAGCTGTAGCCACAGCAATGCCAGATGTGAGCTGCATCTGTGACCTACACCACAGCCCACAGCAATGCTGTGTTCTTAACCCACTGAGCGAAGCCAGGGATCAAACCCACATCCTCATGGATACTAGTAGGGCTCATTACCGCTCAGCCACAGGGAAACTCCTGCAGTTAGGGTCTTAACCCACGGAGCCACAGCGGGAACGCCCAGACCTTCCTGCCCGACACTCCAGTTATTCTGCGGTCACTCATGCTGTCTTATTTTTACACATTTGTATACATCTGTGCCTGTTCTCCCAAGGCCAGCTCAACTCAGTTATGTATCTTAAGATTCTGCTTTTTGGGAGACAAATGTTAGAAGACTTAAAAGATGAAAACATTATTTAGAAACTGCCGCCGTTCTGGAAAACACGCGGGGGTCAGGTCATGACCTGGGTTGAGTGTCCGGGGTGCAAAGTGACCCTGGGGGGGGGGGGAGCGTTGTGCAGAGATCAAGGCCTGGCGCAGGGGGCACCTGAGAGGGCCGTGGATGCTTTACTTTAGCCGCTGGCCAGCCTCCCTGAATTCTGCCCGAGCCGGCATGGCGCTCAGTCACTGTTCATCAGGGTTGCCTTCCCCGATCACGCTCTTCTCCTCGGAGCAAGGATGTGAGGTGCTCCTGTCGAGGGGCCCACCCCCACCGTGGGAGGTCCGGGCCCCCCGACCGCCGGCCGCCGTAGAAGGCGCAGCTGCCGCTGGGCCGCCGCCCCGGGCCAGGCGTGCCATCTCATGCAGCCCAGGCGTCCCAGGCTGGCATCGGGGAGCCCTCAGGTCCAGCCTCTGGATGTTAAGGCCCTGAAGCTTTCAGGCGGAAGTCACCGCGAGTAGGAAAAGGGGAAGGAAGAGGAGGGATTGAAAGCTGGGACGGAGCCGCGGGAGGGCCACGTGTCTGCAGGTTGTTTCCCCCGGGTCTGTCTGCAGGCTCCCTTCCGGGCGGAGAACTGCGGCTGGACCAGCCCGTGGAGCCCCAGGTGCTGTGGGTCCCCCACCGCCTGTGGGTCCCCCACCGCCTGTGAGGCACCAGCTGGATCTCTGAGCTCACCGTCCTGCCGGTGCAGAGGTCACACGCTTTGCTCCCAGCCACAGCCCCTCTAACCCTTTGTTTCCCACCCGCTCCCCAGCCCTCACGCTCTGTGATTCTAAGAATCCGGTTCCCTTTAGCAAGGCGCAGATGGCCGCTCTTAACTGAGAGCGTGTCTTGTGACGATGGAGGCCTCTGGAAAACTACACAGAGGCAGGGGAGGAGCAAAAGTCGGCCGCGCGTTGTTGTGGCTTCTCGCTCACCGAAACCCTTTCCTTTTATTTCTTTTCTTTCTCTTGCTCCCCTGGGACGGTCCAGGGAAGACGCACAGAGTCGACAGAGGCGTTTGTGCCTTGGAAAGGGAGTCTGTACTGCCGAGCCAAGCCCGCAGAGGTTTCCAGATCAATGCTGACCTCTGGTCTCATTTTTTGAAACTTCGCCTAGCGGGCGTCGGCGCTGACGCTTGGAAGGCTCAGCGGGAAGGGAGCCTTTGCTTCTGTTTGGTTAGCGCCCTGCACCGGCGTGTCTGCGTGCCGCTCTCCCCTCGGGTCAGTGCGAGCGTCCGCTGCCGGCCCTGTGTCCCGGGAAGTGTTGATCTAAACGTGGAAGTGAAGGCAAAACATGTAATTTAACCCGTTCTTGGTCGTGGAGAGAAAACGGTCGTGACTCAGGCACGGTGGGGTGTGGGACAAGGATGCTGAAGTCAGAGGAGCCATCAGCTTGCTGTCTGCCTGGCCCGGCTTTCGTCTCTCCGGCCCCCCAGCTTCCTCACCTGTAAAAGGAAGAGGTGCTGGCGGTCCATGGGGATCCTCGGGCCCCTACGTGTGTCCTTCCTCCCCCGCCACCCTGGACGGGCGAGCTGCTGCAGGCGGGGCTGTCCGGAGCTCTGCTGTTTTCACATTCACAAGTGGTTTGTTTACTTCCTTCAGCGTGAAGGGAAGAACAGAAGAAAGTACTGTCTGCCTTTTAGCTTGAACTTGGCAGTGAAAGGCTTGTGTGAAGTCATCAGTCAGTGTAATGCCAGTTGTGTGTGTGTGTGTGTGTGTGTGTGTGTGTGTGTGTGTGTGTGTGAGATACTGGAGAAAGTTTTAAAAGAACCTGCTTAGGTGTTGGCAATAAACCTGACCCCCGCCCCCGCTGTCTGTCTTAGTTTATGGATTGATCATTCGCCTTCTTTATGCCTTTTCTGGAATTTCCTCATTTAAAACATCATGCCATACTTTTGCAATTTGAAGAGAAATAATAAGCGCCTTTCTCTTTTTTTGGCCTGAGGTTAAGTGAGTCTCTGGGTTCCTCACTGGCTCTTACTGCATTACGGAGAGGTTGGTTGCTTCATAGGTATTTGATATGCATTTAGATTTTGTTTTATTTTTTTCGTTGTACTCACGGGCTAAAGTGATAATATGCAGCACAGATCAGACCAGGAGAGAAACAAACTGTTTTCTGGGGGATGGAGGTATTTAGTTTTTGAGGTGGAATTCCTATAAAAGTACAGTCTGTGTCTTGGAACAGGATCTGTGCTCGCTGAAGATTTGCATTAAACACCAACTGTACTCAAGGCTCTGCGAGTGGAGCTTGGGGGAAATCCAAAGCGAGCTGGCACAGATCCAGCCTTGACCGAGATTTTTACGTGCTTGGAGAGAGGAGACGTGCCTGATTAAGGACAGTGGTCAAACGCTGTTCCAGGAGACCTCGTGAGGACGCTCTTCGGCCGCGTTGCCTTGAAGAGGTCGTCCTTGGCTGTGCCTTTCCGTGGCTCCCTGGTCCTTCTGCCAGGCCTTTCTTTTCCCCCCCCGGACAGCATCCTCCGAGTTACTTCCAGGAAGCATCACCTATGGGTTTACCTGGAAATGCTTTCTTTCCTGAACTCCCTGTGTATGGCGTTCGCGCTGGTGTCTCCCTGGCATCTGGAAATTTCCCCAGTGTTTGCAAAATACACATAAGGTTTTATGAGAACTCTGTAACCTCCTGACAGTCAGTTTCCTCATCCGTAAAGTCAAGGTAAGACACATGCCATTGGGCCGTGGTCGTGCCGAATCCCCTTGAGAAGGTGAAACACCTCACACCTGCTGGACAACCAGTAAACATCGCCTCTTTTCCAGTTTGTACACAGGATTTGCATTTTAGTTTTGAGAGTTAAAAGTTTAGTCTTATTTTAAAAAGCAAGGAAGGAAAGAAAGAGAGAGAAAAAGAGAAAGAGAGAAAGAAAGAAAGAAAGAGAAAAAAAGAAAGAAAGAAAGGAAGGAAGGGAGGGAGGAAGGAAGAAAGAAGAATCAGGAAGAAAAAAGAACCCCCCCAAAGCCAAAAACCCACTTTGTTCAGTGTTAGAAAAGTTCATCTCTTTGCCCCTGACTTTGCCTTATTTTTTAACTCCCATGTAGTAAGAAAAGAGTTTTAATTGATGGTGTGTCTGACTGTGACAAACTGGCTAGAAGGCTGTGGAATATTTTTAAACTGGGGCTATCCTTTCAACATTGGGTGTCTTCTTCGCCCCCTGGCCGAGGTGCAGAATCCAGACAACCGCTGCAGCGGGCAGGCGGAACCTGCCTTGGTGTTCCCTGAGCCCGGAGAGGGCTGTGCTTTAAGGTTTGTTTTGGGAGAAGGATGAATTGCCAGTGGAGAAATCACCACGCACCCAAACAGCCAAAAAGGTCCATTCTACAAAGAACATTCTAGGGCAGAGGCTAGGAGTAGCTAAGTCCTTTTCCATAACAAGCTTTGGGAAGTACAGTCAGAACTGGTCTGAGAGGGTGAGTGATCGGAGGCTATTTCGAGGATGGTCTGAAGCAGCCCACGTCGGTCTGGTGGGATCGCAGTTGAGGGGGTGAAGTTAGTGGTTGGGGACCTTGGGCAGCTTTGCGCATGTCGGGGGACGCTTGGGCTGCGAGTCCCGGGTCCCCGTTGCCAGACCTGGCTTACACCTCGGGGTATGTTTGTCGTCCCGGAAGCCGTCTGTCTCCAGAACACCCGATCTTCTGTCCTGGGCAGACGCCTGTCCCCAAACCCACCCTGCTATCTTGGCTTCCGTTCCCATGTCTCCAGGTTTGGGACCTGCGAGGGGCACAAGGGGACACCTCTCTCTCCCTCCTGCCCCCACCCTCCCCGGTGCCCCTGTGGCGTCTTCCTCCCCTGCCCCTGACCGTCCATCCTTTGCTCCTTCATTTCCTATCGTCACCCCCCGAATGCAGGGTCTCGGCAGTTCACACGGATTGCAGTAAATCCTAGCCCATCTCTGTGCAGGGAGGTCGTTCTGCCTCTAATCAGAGTCTGATTTGTCTGACAAATGAGCCCACATCAAGCTTTGAAAATGTTATGTGAAACATGTAATTCCTCGCGTACAGAAAGACACAGCTCATCTGTCACCGGGCCTGGAAAGTCTTCCCAAAGTGCACGGCTCGGCACTCACGGCTGGGGTGGGGGTGATGGAGACCCCGGGTCTGCCGTGACCCCCGTGGTCCTTACCCCACCCCCACCTTGCAGGGTCGCCCCACCTGCCCCGAGGCTGCAGGCGTGGAGGTGAGCCCCTCCCCTCACCTCCTGGCCTGGGGCCTCCCTGGCTGGTGGGTGACAGAGGGGCAGACAGCTGTCCGGGCGCCTCCTCCAGGATCGGGGGGGTTATCAGCTGTGACAGTGCCTTCCCACCTTCCCCGGGGGGTCAGGCCGCCACTAACCACGGTGGCACCTGCTGGCTTGGCTGCCACGCCTCGCCTCGCCCATGTCCACCGGCGTCTCACCACTTCCTGGATAAACTGCTCCTGCTTCGGGCTGGGGGTGTTGCGGGGGAGAGCGAGGTGCTTCCGTGGACTCTTTTCCTGTGCGTGGAACGAGGAAGAGCCCGGGAGCGCGCTGGGAGGAGCGGCGAATGGGCTTTTAGACTGTACGCGCTGACCTGTTTGCATTTGGAGTCTGCGTGCTGAGGGCCCCCCTGTGTGCATTTCGAGGATCGCTGATGTTTCTCGGAAACGGGTCACCGCTCGCAGTGAGTCGCCGACAGCGATGGCATCCGAGAGGTGGTTCGTCCGTGAGAGGAGTCTTGATTCTGCGGGATCTGCGGTTAGCCGCCTTGGAAGCGTGTGCCCCTCCTGCGTCATGGGCTGTCCCCGCACTGCAGCTGATGCACAGAGCAAAAGGGACTTTTCTCTGAGGACAGGATGCCGGGGGCGGGGCCAGGGCCACTCCAAGCCAGCCCGGCGGCCCCCGTCCCTGCCAACCCCAGTCCCTTCCGCTCTCCGGGCCCCTATCGTGGAGGCTGGCAGAGACATTCCAGAACCCCCTGTCTTCCCTCAGCCGCACTCGAAAGTGCAGAATGGCAGTGTCCTCTGGGATGACTCACGAGGTGAACTGTGTTGGCCGAGTGCATCTTTATTTTATTTTGGCCAAAGGGGGAGGGCGACACACGTTTCGGACGCAGAAGGAAGGCAGCTCAGAACGCAGGCCACAGCTCAGCGCTGGCGGGGGGCCCGACTCAGCCAAACGCCGTTCACCTCCAGCCGGGCCAGCAGCGGTTGGTGCTGGGCGTGCAGAAGCCAGGCCGGTAATTGCAGCGCGTCCCGCGGCAGCGGCAGGGCGAGGGCCCCGGTTCCAGCCGGGCCGCCGGCCTTGGAGGCACGTCTCCTGGGCTCCAGGTCGGCCTGTTCTTGTCACAAGAGACAAACACGCTTGACAGAACAGTCATTTTCTCTAGCCGTACGGACCAGCACCCAGACTTGCTCGCAAATTAGTTCTTTCTAAAATTTGTATTTGTTTAAAGTTTTCTCGTAGTTGATTTACAAGGTTGTGATTGTTCCGGGTGGACAACAAAGTGATTCAGTCACACACGTACACACGTCCATTCTCTTTCAGATTCTTTTCCCACCTAGGTGGTCACAGAATATTGGGTGGGTTTCCTGTGCCCTACAGCAGGTTGTAAATGTGTTTTATGTCGCAATGTCTAGAAAACACTGATGGACTCTTCTTTAGGATGGAGGACACACTTTGAACTTGGGGGGGGCAGAGAGCAACGCTCCAGCACATGATTTCCTCCAGCATCGGAAAGGGTTCCCAGCTCCAGTTCCCACGCTGTCCCAGCTCTCTGCCCCTTGGGCCATCCTGTCCCTGGTCCCTGCAGAGAGTGTGAGGCTGGCGGAGCATGACTCGTCCTGTCAGACAGATGGGGACACGTGCCTCGGGCCTCCGCTCCTGCCTCTGGTCCAGGGCTGGGACATGGACTTGGTGACACCCTGTCGTCAGGGACAGAGCTCCTGGCGTGATGAGGACAATGACGGTCATGCCGCATAGAGCACCGAATGAGGCCAGGCCCCTCGGCAGAGTCACATCTGGTGACAGCTTGAGCTCTCCCCGCAGAGTCCTGACACAGGCGCTCCTGGGGACTGAACTGTGTCCCCCAGATTCAGCCTCTGGGACTTCAGAATTGCACGTGTTTGGAGATGAGTTCTTTACGAGTGGAATTAAGCTGAAATGAAGTCGCTAGGGTGGGTTCTAACCCGGCATCTTCAAAAGGGGAAAACTGGAGACAGAGACACTTAAAAAGGGAAGGCGATGTGAAGAGACAGGGGAGAAGGCAGCCGTTGGTGAGCCCCGGGGAGAGTCTGCAGAAGGAACCAGCCCTGCCCCAAGCTGACTTTGGACGTCCAGCCTCCGGAGCTGTGAGACCCAGGGAAAATGACGAAGACCTTGAGGACCTGCGTTTCATGCGGTAGAATCACTCTTAGAATCACCAGAATTTCCTGACCTTTTTCTTTTCCTTGGCTCACTTGTTTTTCTCCTTGCAAAGTGGAACGTGCGCTTTGTGAAATATCCTGCAAATGCAGAAAAACAGGGACACCGATCTGCACCTTATCTCGCCTTGTTCTGCGGCCGGCGTCTCCTCCATCCTCCGCCCCCGGCCCCCCCTCGGCCCAGGTGCAGAATCTCCAGCTGGTTGGAGGTTAACTGTAGCCTGGAGGTTATGGGGCCTCTGGGGAGCGCTGTGCGGCGCTCTCCTGACTCCCCAGTTCCCCAGAGTCTATGAACCATCGGGAACCGGTCTGAATATTCCTCCAGCTGTCTGGTTTCTCCAGGTGGCCTGGTTTTGTTGGCGCCGTGAGCCTGTGACGGGTGACGGCGATGGCAGGGGCAGGCCGGACTGTTGCCATTTGGTACGAGGCACGTTAATTCCGATCTTGTTCAGCATAAATGCCGGGAAGATAACGGATGTTGCCAGGTAAAAATAGGGAGCTCCCCCTGTGGTGTGATGGTTAAGAACCAGCTTGAGTTCTTAGGTGGGTCTGGCCAAGGACAAGACACAGTGTCAAGGTTACAAAGAATTTTCCTTGACCTTCTCTTGACCTTCTGCCCCCCCTTCAGATGTGTGAACAGCTTATTTTAGATGCAAACGGCCCCCCGGACCTCACCGTGCAGGACTTGCAGCTCCCCTGACCTGTCTTCTGACCGGGCCATGGCCTTGGAAGTCCTCGTCTCAGAGTGACCTGTGTGGACGCGTGATTCCCAAGACTGTCCCTGCGCTTTTATCGTATTTACAGTATGGATGGAACTCCAGTGACCTAACTGCAGATCTGCCTTTGAATGAGGCCTTGGATGTTTCTTACTGGAGTTTCAGAAAGTACGGAACGTACATTCCTAGATACCTGGCTGGCTTCTCTCGAGCTTCATGCCGTTTTCTTTAGGGTTTGCACGCCGAGAGGAGTGCAGCCTGGTTCCTGGCCAGGGTGGGGGCGCCGGAGAAGGGAGCCTCATTTCTTTGCACCCAGGCCCCTGGGTGGGGGGCATGGCTCCCCCCAACCCCCGGGCCTGCAGACTTGTGCAAGTGACCGGAAGTCAGGCTGGAGCCACGGAACCCACCCACTGTCCTAGAAACCGGTGTGAAGGCACACGGCTGGCAGGATGCTCGTTTTACGTGGTCTCCCTCCCCCACCCACCTCTTCCTCCCGGGCTGGCTTTGGGACGGGCCCTCCTGCAGCCGCCTCAAACCTTTGTTCATTCGTCAATCTCTGGGGATTCAGCTCGGGCCCCGCCTACGGAAGGGGTGTTGTGGAATTTCTGTCCTTCATGCCACCCCTACCTTCTCAAACTGCAAGTCATCGTGCGCTCGTAACCGACTTTTCCCTTTTAGAAGGATTTTCGGGCGGGTGCGGCTGAGCAGAAAGAGCCCCCGGGGGTTCTTCTGTGGTTTGATTGCTCTTTCTCGGGACCCAAAGGAGGGGTCTCTGGTCCTTGGCAATCCTTCCCCCTTCTGAGCCCCCCGCCTGTCCCCGCACACTTCCTGGCCTCTCTAGTTTATGAACCATTTTACCTGAGAGGCTGGCTGCAGATGCGGCTGTGACCTCGGTGGGCAGGGCAGCAGGCTGTGTGTCCGGGCTGTGTCCAGCCCTCCACGGGGACACTGTACAGGCTGCCACAGCTGGGGTCGGGGGTCACAGCCCTGGGCCGTGCCAGGTCCGGACTCTTGGAGATGCTTGTGGCCGGTGGAGCAGGTGCTGAAGCGGGGAGGGTGGATGAGGTTGTGTCTCCCAGCCTCCTTGGTTAGAGGGGTGCGTGCGCTCTGCCAACGGGGATAAAAGTCATCCTAACAGCATATGTTGACTAATCAGTAACAGCAGGGAGTTCCCGTTGTGGCTCAGCGGATTCAAAAGGGCGCGGTTTTGAAGAAGAGTCGGGGACACGAGGCCAGATGGTGTCCTTTCGTCCTGAGTCTCTGACGTACTCGCTGTGGGGGTGGGACGATGCGTCTGAGTCTAGGTTGTGAGCGGGGTCCCTCGGACGCGAGACCGGGGACATTCGGGAGAGGGTCCTGAGGCTGCGCGAGCCGAGGTGGTGGCGCAAGACGCCGTTGAGCTGGAGGGTGAGGGGCGTGTGGGTGCAGCAGGAGGAGGAGGGGGGTGGACTTTGCACCCTCGGGACAGAGCGAGCAAAGCCCCGGGAAAGTTCCAGAAATAAGCTGAGCGCCTGTGGCCAGAGTGGACGGTTCTTTCTGGACGGGGACCGGATCCGCGTCCTGCAGGCGGCCAGGCGGGCCGGTTGTTGCGCAGCGACATCAGGGTCTCGTTGGCTGAGGATCAAGTTGTGAAACGTCTCGCCTGCGGGCCCAGGTGCTCAGTGGAAGTGGAGGGGGGGACCCTAAAGCCAATCAACCTTCGTTGCAGTATTTAACCGCATTTACAGAGGGAGCGGGTCAGGAAGGCAGCGGGGTCTCAGCACAGGCACCCTCCCAGGGTCAGGCTGCGGTCCCTGGTTTCACCGGCTCTCAGCCCCGCCCACGGTCGCGAGTCACCTGCCACTGCTCAGTGGCTACAAACTGTGGAGCCTGGCCGTTGCCATGGAGGCACCCCCTGGCCAGTGGGGCCTGAAACGGGAGCTGTCTGACCCTTTATGGGCAACGTCGGTTGCCCTCCGGTCGGCACCTTAAGGGCTCTCAGGGCTTGCTCTTCACTGGTGGAGGGAAGAAGGGTCTAGAGATGAAGACTGGGGGGGATTCTGGACTCCATCGCTCTCCGGTCCATGCTCGGGGCTCTGTTACTGATGGCAGGCTGCGGATGGCTCGCGCATCAGCTCCATCTCGTCCATCGTCTGGAAACGGGGAGGGCGAAGCTCACTCACTCCCGTTGGCCGCGGGTGTCCTGATGGAGCACATAGGACTGTTCAGAAGCAGGAAGGGCGATGGAAGCCTGGTCCTGCGCCCTGCTGGGGCTCCAGCTGCCTCACGGCCCCTCGTGCTCCGTGTAGCCCGACCTCATTCAGAAGATAAGGAAGTACAGCCTTGTGGCTGAGAGAGTAGGACCTGATCGCGCCGTCCCCACCACTCGGCCTCCTGCAGTGAGCGGCGGGCTAGTGGTTCCTACCTCTTGAAGCTGTTGTACGGCCCGGTAGCTCACGGGTTTGTATATTTAGCCAGTTCTCAGTACATGTTAGCTGTTTGCTGTTGTTGCTGAATCTTTATTTGAGTCGCTGTGGCTTTTTGTCCCCGCCTTGGGGGCAAAATAAAACTCTCCCCGCAAAGGCTGACACTGTGAAAGTCTGATTAATTCCGTGAGCTGCCAGCCCCTGGTCTAAAACCTTGGCTCTGACAGGCAGCTGATCAGAGCATGCTGAACCTTCTGACAAGAAAATAAATGCCGGGTTTTAAATTTGGAAGAGACACGGAGGAGACCAGATATAGGCTGACGGTTTTGGAACTCCGAGCGAGCTCTGAGGAGAAAATAGCGTTAAAATCGCATTTGGAACCCTTTTCTTATACAGCTGTGAAATGCATCCCCTACCTTCGAGTCCGCAAGAAGACGCAGAAGGTTTAGGCACTAACCCTTGATCAAACTAAGACCAGAAGAGAGATGATTCTGTGTATTCTAAATTGCTCTAATATTTAAGTTGGTTTTATTAAAATCTTTGTAATCGTTAAAAAGGAATATCCCTGTAGTTCACAGTCCATATACTTAAATTAACATTTGAGAAGCCCTGTTGGTCTCTGTAACCCACCATTCTTTCCACCCTCTAGCCCAGCCCGCCCTGCCCCGTTAGGTAACCGTTTTAATTAGGATTCAGGAATTCATCCCACGTTTCTTTGTTCTTTCTTTTTGAAAAAAATCGAACGATAGTTGGTTGACAGTGTTGTGTTTGACTCAGGGGCACAGCAAAGTGATTCAGCTGCAAATGTGATCTCTTCTTTTTCAGTTCCTTTCCCTTGTAGATTACAAGATATTGAGTATAGATCCCGGTGTTATAAGTGATCCTTGTTGTTCATTTATTTTATATATAGTCGTGTTTATGTATTGATCCCAACCTCCTAATTTGTGCTTTTCACCCCCTTTCCCCTTTGGTAACCTTAAGTTTGTTTTCTATGTCTGCGAGTCTTTGTTTTTATAAATAAGTTCACTTGTATGATTTTTTTAAACATTTCACATATAGGTGATATCATATGGTATCTGTCTTTCTAGGACATACTTCACATAGTGTGATTATCTCTAGGTCCACCTATATTGCTACAAACGGCATTATTTCATTCTTTCTATGGCTGAGCAATATTCCTCTGTGTGTGTGTGTGTCACATTTTCTTTACCCATTCATCTGATGGTGGACGTCTAAGTTGTCTCCCTGCCTTGGTAATTGCAGACAGTGCCGCTGTGAACGCTGGGGTGCAGGTATCCTTTCAGGTCATAGTTTTCTCTAGATGTGTGCCCAGGAGTGGGATCGCTGGGTCATATGGTGACTCTTACTCTCAGTTTTTTTAAGGAGCCTCCGTCCTGTTCCCCACAGTGGCCGCACCACCCAGTGTTTCTTCCTGCAAACATAAACAAGTAGGAATGTACACAGAATTTATACAGCATCAAGTGTGCAATAGACACCTTTTCAGTTTACTTCTTTGTGCAGCTCTTCGCATCTCAACGCCAGGAATGCTTCTCCTCTTTCTGCGGTAGCCTAGTATTCCGTTTCAAAGCCGATTTCTTTGGTTTATTTAACCAGTCCCCTTCTTGGATTGTTTTGAATCTTTTGGTATCTCCAACAAGACCACAATCACAAGCTTCTTTCACTGATCACATGCACGACAAGTGGGATTTCTGGATCAGTGTGTAAAATGTAGGTAAAGTGTTGGTAGATTTTGATGAAAAACCCTTCTCATGTGTTGAAGCATCTTGATCTCTGGCCAGTCGGGCAGGAAAGCAGTTGTTGACCACTAGCCACATGCATAGAACGTTTGCCAAAGGTTTGAATCTTTGCCGGCTGGAGAGTTGAAGTCGCATCTCATGAAATGCATTTGTATTTCTCTCCTTAAGCGTGTGCCCACCTGGGGGACACCTGTCTTTCTTGCCCTGTGCACTGCCTTTTGTTCTTCGATCACTGTCCATCAACTGTTGCTCTTTTATGTCTCAGTTTCTGAAACTCTGTATTAAGGAGATCAGCTGTTTGGGATAAGGTTTGCAATTGTTTTTCATTTTGTTGTTTATTTTGACTTACCTTGCTTTGCAGAAGTTCTTGAAATTATATGTAAAGGAAGACCGCAGGAAAAAAAAAAATGTCTACTCATTCTAATCAAACAATGAGTTTCTTTGTGTGAGTGTGTCTCCTTTCTTTGTCACAGGTAACATAGCATATAATTTTTGTGCTCACCTTCCACCCACCAAAATTATATCATAAAGTCGGGGGTTAAGACTGAAAAATATCATTCTGTGCCTCCCACTTTTCTATCGTCCTGCTTTCACTGGTTTACTGTTTCTTGGTAAAAATCATATTTGTGCATTGAAAACTTTTAATATTATGGGAAATGCTGTAACCAACATTTTCATGCCTTTGATTTTTTTCTTTTCTTTTCTTTTTCTTTTTCGGCCTCACCTGTGTCACATGAAACTTTCTGGGTCAGGGATCAAATCCAAACCACAGCTGCAACCTATGCCACAGCTGCAGCAACACTGGATCCTTAACCCCCTGTGCCACTGTGGGAACTTCTTCAGGCCCTTGATGTTTTTATGCTTACGGATGAAATTCCAGAAATGAGGTTACTCGATCAAAGGATTTGAACGTTTTTAAGGTCCTTGAACAATATTCTTAGTAGTGTTCCGTCATTGTCTATTACCATTAGCCGTGTTTATTTATTAGTGGCTCCAGGATTATAAGCCAGTGGTTGTCATTTAAAACAAGTGCAGTTGATTTTATAGGTGGAACGTCAGCCCTGTCACCTTGCCCCACGAGTCAGAGTGCAGAGAGCTTAGGAGACGTGCCAAGGTCACAGAGCTGGCTGTGGCTGGTGTCATTCTGGAAAGAGGGAGCTGGCGCATTTCGCCATGAATTTACCCCAAAGCACAGGTGGTTGAATATGACCCTTTGGACATTTTCACATAAAATTACTTGGGCCAAAATGAGCCATTTTGCTGCAGAGGAGATTTGCCCCTAATTGCTAATTGAGTAGTTCCTGGGCGTCCATGTGGTAAATGTTTACTTCGCACACATGGCACCTTATAGCAGGTGGTGACTTGGACACAGTCCTCCCTGTTCCAGGGGAGCTTCTGGCGAGTAGAGCGGGGCTCCCTCTCACGCTGCTGCCGGGCTTTTCCCCAGGAGGGAGCTCGAAGCAGCGGGCCAGTTGTGCTGACCCTGTCTCATGGGGCACCAGCTCCGTGCTGGGGCCTTTGGACCCACGAGTGAGCAAAACCAAGGGAAAGCGGTTTCCTGGTGGAACGTGTGTTCCGGAAAGGGCGACAGAGAATAAACCAAGAGGTCAGACCGTGCCTGGTGGTGAGGGCCGATGGGGAGGGAGGGTCGAGGCAGGTGCGTGTGCAGGTGAGGTTGGAGGGCTTGCATTTCACCCGCACCATGGCGGGGTGCTCGGCAGTTTTCCAGCAGCAGAGACCTGATGCAATAGTGTCTTGCAGACTCGGGGTTGGCTGGGGAGCCCGGAGGAACAGCCCCCCGGCCCCCCAGCCTCCCCCTCTCTACGCAGGGTGAGCAGACCCAGAGAGGAGGCCTGGTGCTGGCGGGCGAGGGTGTCTGCGGTGTCCCACGGCCCTGGAGCACCTGAGCCTGCTTCCTCCTAGGGTGTCAGCAAGCGGGCGGGTGGCCCTTGCCGGGTCCGAGGCCTGTGGCAACCTGTGAAAGAGGAGAACATTGGCTGGACAGAGGGGGTTCTTTATTTTGGGCGCTGTGACTCTATACTGACGACTCTCGAGTAACCAAAGAGCTTTAAGGGAACGTTGTCCCCGCAGGCCCATTATCACATCAACCCCTACGTCCTTCCCTGAAACAGACTTGCGCCACGGCTCCCCGTCCCCGTCTGTCTGTTCTCCCGCCCCCCGGGGGCCACCGTGTGGGGCGGTCCCTGGGGTACAGCTCGGGTTTCAAGGCTGAGCTGGAAATAAACACGCTTTTGAGACTTGGGTTATTATGGGTGTCCCCAGCAGGAACGCGCCCGGCTCGGAAGCAGGTATTTTCTTGGGGAGAGCTGGAGGTTCGCCTGTTTCCCTGCAGGTTCGATTGCATCAGTTTAGTTGATTCCACCCATTTCCCTCCCAGGGGGTCCTGGAACTGAGTTTCCTGTCGAGCAGACAATGAACTGGGTCTGCAGTCAGGGCTCGGACACCGTTCATCTTCTCTCTTTGCGGATCTCCTCTTACAAGAAAGCTCTGTTTCTGTGCCCGTGGGGCCTCACCGCCGCCAGGTCAGAACTGATTTCGAAGAAGCTTTGTGGGTTTTATCTCTCACAGAGGCTCCGGTGTTGTGCAGCTAAAGGCTGCAAAGTGGGGTCGGGCGAGGTGTGGGGACAAGGAGGGGACAAGAAGAGGTACCTGGCACCAGCACGAGCCCAGCTCTCTGCCGTGACTCGGGGCTCTCTCTGTCCAGCAGCCTCGTCTGCCCTTGGAGCCCCCTCACCAAGGTCAGAAAAGAGCTTGGGGCGGCCCTGGTGTGTTCTGAGCCCCTCCTGGAATACGAGTTGTGCGGGGCGGCCGAGAGCTGTGGCGGGGCTGGGACCTGCAGGCTCAGGACTGAGTGGGCTGGGGGGCCTTCCCCGCCTCCCAGTCTGGGCCACACCCCCTGGGTGGGCCTGCGGTCTTGGGTCTGGTCCCAGGACGTGCTGACAACCCAGCCTTCCTCATGGAGGAGAGGGTCGATTTTTCTTTTTCCGATCATGAGAAAGCACAGTCTGGGCTTGGACCTGGGGGAGGCAGAGGAGCTTTTTGGCGAGATTGCAATTCGTCTTCTCATTGAGGAAATGGAGCGCCGATTTTGGCATCTTAGCCAGCTAAATGGACTCGTTAACATCGTTAGACTAAATGCCCTGTTTAATAACTGGAGGACGCTTGGTGATGAAAAAAGATGCTTTTCGGTGCAGAACACGGCACCTTTCAGCATTCTTAGGTCAAAAGCATGGGTGGTGTTTTTTCTCAGCGGGTGGCCTCTTTTGTCATCTGAAGGTGGAACAGTCAGGGGCCTGGAGGAGGATCCTGGGTTTGCCATTTGCTACCTGGGGGACTTCGGGCAGGCGTTTTCCCCTCCCTCAGCCTCCGCTCTCGATCTGTTAAAGGGAGATAACCGAGCTCAGTTCCCATCTCTGCCGAGTCGATTACCTACCGTCTACACAATGCAAAGTGTTTTCGAACAGACGTTGTTTCGGGGACATTGCAGCTAATTGCGAGCGGTATCCTGTTGAGCATCAATTGATCAGAAAATAGGTTTATCTCTTCCCCTCAGCGAAGCAGGCGATGCCTCACCGGGCCCGTATTATTTTCTGCCT
Organism: Catagonus wagneri; assembly: GCA_004024745.2. Lineage (NCBI taxonomy): Eukaryota > Metazoa > Chordata > Mammalia > Artiodactyla > Tayassuidae > Catagonus > Catagonus wagneri. The sequence goes on from PVHT021183517.1 coordinate 3,078,057, forward strand.
CGTTGGCCAGGGAGTAGAGGAAAGAGCAAAATACAGGCGTGTTTTCCTAGTAGGTTTTTTTGAACTGTTGGATGGTAACACTGACTGTTCTCATGGTACGTTCTTGAGGGGGAGGAAAACGGTACACGAAGAAGGGCCTGTCGCCAGCGCCTGGGCAGCCTAAAGAGGGGCGGGGGGCCGGGAGTGACGGGGTGCAGGTTTCATGCAGGCGATCGGATAATCGAAAGAAAGCAGGAGATGCGGTAGGCGGCAGGCCATGGCGCTTCGGAAGACACAGTGACTCGTGACCTTATTGTCTTTACTGAAGAAGTGACCTGGGGTTCCTTAGGCTTGTCAGGAGCTTTTGTTTTCTAAACACAGGGATCCTTTAAGAGTTCTCACAGCCTTACTACACGGACAAGATAGTTGAGCCCCGTGGGATAAGGGCAATGTGGATTCTGCCCAGCTGGGTCGCAGCAGGTTTTAATTTATGAGTGATTTAAAGCGAACTTTGGGAGTTCGCATCGTGGCTCAGCAGTTAATGAGCCTGACTGGCATCCGTGAGGATGCAGGTTCAGTCCCTGGCCTTGCTCAGTGAGTTAAGGATCTGGGGTCGCCGTGAGCTGTGGTGTAGGTCGCAGATGCGGCTCGGATCCCGCGTTGCTGTAGCTGTGGTGTAGGCTAGAGGCTACAGGTCCGATTGGACCCCTAGCCTGGGAACCTCCATATGCCTCGGATGTGGCCCTTAAAAAAAGGAGAGAAAGAAAAAAAAAGAAAAGGAACTTTAAGGAGTTCCTATGTGGTGCAACTGTTTAAAAAAAAAAAAAATGGGAGTCTGAATGCAGCAACTCTCACTGTGGAAGCAAGGGTTCGATTCCCAGCCCCTCGCAGTGAGGTGAAGGATCTGACATTGCTGTGGCTGCGGTGTAGGTCACAGCTGTGGCTCAGATGCATTCCCTGGGCTTGGAACTTTCATATGCCGCTGAGGTGGCCATTAAAAAAAAAAGTGAAAAAGTTGAACTCTGGTTGTACCCGCGGGAAGCAGTGAGAGTTTGGAGAGAGCAGAGGAAAGGCATTGTCTTGAAACGCTAGGGTGTCTGAGGCGGTGAGAACCACTCCCGCTCTTCAGACGGGACCTGCGCGGCTGCCCCGTGTCCGTGGCGGCAGGTGCCGGAGTTACCGCCTCCGGATCGAGAGACGTGCCGCTGCGTGTGGCCTGGACCACAGGGCTGCGGCCCTGTTTATGCGTCTGGTCCCTGTGTGAGCTGCTCGGGACGCTCCGTGTGGTGGAAGCAGGGCCAAAGGCTCCGGTTCGCTTTTTCGGACAAAAGCATCCAGGACGCAAGGGTGTGGTGCGCTGGGCCTTCCGACCGGTGCCGGCTGTGGTCTTTCTAGAACAAATCCTTAAGAGCCTGTGGTGTCCGTGAGCTGGAGCGCCGAGGGCGGGGCGCTCCCGGCCGGGCAGTGTCCCGCTGCGCCGTCCTTTGCACCGTCACGTGTGGAACACAGGGGGCCGGGCCTCCAGCTCTTTCTCTCCCTTTCTGCCAACCTCCGGAGGTTTGGGCGGTCCGCCCTCACTTTTGAAGTGACGTTTTCCAGGATGTGCTTCTTGGGCCCTGGCCTCGGTCCTGACCTCAGACCAGCTCTGCTGGAGGACTTCTCGCGGGGATGGCCTGACTCTTACTGAGCCTCATCCAGGAATCCGGGCTGGCCCCACGCGTGCTTGCAGGGTGACCTGTGTGTCATGGGCTGGCAGACTTTTCTGGGCAGGGCCAGATCGTGAGCATGTCAGACTTTGCTGACCCACATCTCATTTCATTGCTTGCCAGTGTTTTTCTTTGTCTTATAATCTTTAAACATGCGAGAAGAGGAGTTCCCATTGTGGCTCAGTGGGTAAAGGACCTGGCGTTGTTCTGTGATGATTCAGGTTCGACTCCTGGTCTCGCTCAGTGGGTTAAGGATACCACGTTGGCTGTGGCTGGGGTGTATGTAGGCCGGCAGCTGCAGCCCTGATTCGACCCCTAGCTTCGGAACTTCCACGTGCCACAGTGCAGCCGTAAAAAAGAGAAAAAAAAATGCAAAAAGACCTCCTTAGCTGGAGGATTGTACAGAGAAAAGGCCCAGCCCTGGTTCACAAACCCTGCTCTTAGCGTGAAGGAGTTATGCCTGGCCCAGCGCCTGCCTTGCCGGCTGACAACACGTCCTCACCAGGTCAGGAGAGCAGCGGGCTGGGCTCACAGGGCTCGTGGGGATTCCTGCAGCCGGAGATAAAGGATGCAGACCCCCTGCCCCGTCCCCGCCCGCCCCAGAAACAGGCAAGGGTCCTTCCATCTTTCCCCTTGCTGAGGTCGGAAGCCTTAGAGTCGGCCTGGACTGCTCTGGCGCTCACACTGGTCCCCAGGCTGTCAGCCGCCCCGGCGGCTTTTCTTTCAAAGTATGTCCAGAGTGGGACCACTCGTCACGGCCTCCCTGAGCCCGACAAAGGCCGTCTCTTACCTGGACCCATTCAGGCACCTCCCACCGGTCCCTTGGCCTCTGCCCTCACCCCGCTGCTCTGTCAGGGACCCCGACGCGATTTCGGCACCTCTCCCGCCCCGGCTTGTTTTCCCCACTGAGCGTGCACTCCTGGCTGGCACCGCGGCCTGTTTTACTCACTTACCTGTTTGTTTGTTCCTTTATTTGAATAACAAAATGTTTGGTGACTCCGCTCTCATCACCTGTTCATTCAGATAGGTGGAGGTGCAACGTGCGAGCGAAATACGGGGAAAAGTATATATAGATGTATAGCTGGGTCACTTTGCAATAGGGCAGAAATTGACAGAACCTTGTAAATCAGCTATGGTAATGTGTGTGTGTGTGTGTGTGTGTGTGTGTGTGAGTTTATTTATTTCCTGTCTCCCCGCCGCAGCACAGCCCCAGGGCAGGGCTCCCGTTGAGTCTGTGCTGTGTTAACATCCCAGCGGCCAGTGCAGTCGGTGCCAGGAGCCCAGCGCTGGAAGATACGGCTTTAATTAGTGACTGAAGGAGGCCTGTCTCCCGTTGTCCCTGGTGTGAATTCAGTAACACCTTTCAGTTCATCCCAACAAAATCATGTAGTAAATTAGTGGGTGTATTTACGTTTCTTGGGCGCACAGACCCTGAACGATCCCCGGCCTCTGGCCTGTGCCTTGGTCCTGGCCTGTAAGGCACCACCGGAGCCTGAGGCTGGGCCATTTGTGCCTTTTCATTATTTCAAGCCTCTCACTGAGTCCTACACGTCATCCTGCTGGTTGTCATTTTTATTTTATTTTTAATTTTTTTTGTTTGTTTGTTTTTAGGGCCTCACCTGTGACATATGGAGGTTCCCAGGCTAGGGGTCAAATTGGAGCTGCAGCTGCCGGCCTTTGCCACAGCCACAGCAATGCAGGATCCGAACCGCGTCTGCGACCTACACCACAGCTCGGGGCAACGCTGGATCCTTAACCCACTGAGCGAGGCCAGGGATCGAACCTGCGTCCTTATGGATTTTGTTTGGGTTCGTTTCCCTTGTGCCACAGCGGGAACTGCTCCTGCGGGCATGTCTTTAGAGAGTTTAGAAGATACTTTGTCTCCCAGAACAAAACAAAAACAACCCCCAAAAAACCTGATAGAAGAAGTCTAGACCTGGACCGTGGGCGGCACAGCGAGAAACCCACCTGTTTGGAAGTCGGAAAATTGTACTCAGTCTTCTGGCTGAAGTACGTCAAGTGGTGCTGTTGAGGACAGGGTGTCTCCAGCTGGCTCCCTGTCATTTTATACCTTTTGTTTGATCCCTTCCCCCCCCGACGATAATCACCAGCAGGTGCTTTGACCAGAGGAGAGGTCTGGGCCGCTGTGCGACGTGCCACGAGGCTGGCCCTCTGGCTCTTGTCGCGTGTCCAGCGCCGTGTTTAGATCGTGACGGAGACGGAAGGCCGGCTGGGCTGTGAGTGTGGAGGGACTGGGGTGTGACGGATGTGGCAGCGGGGATGGGGGGGCTCGCGGTGGACCTGCGGCGAGTTCCTGGAAAGGGAGGGCGGTGAATGCCTAGAGCCTGGACGGTCAGGGCTGGCGGCCGCAGGCGCAGCTGGGCCCCAAGGTGGGCCTGTGGCCGGGGGACTGGTCCCTGCAGAGCGACCCTCATCCTCCGCCTCTCTCCCGGACGCGCCCCACCTCCCGAGGCCTCCAGCAGGAGCCCGGCCTCTCCGAAGGGCTGGCGACACCTTTCCGGGCGGGCCGGAGGGGAGGTTCAAGGCCCTGAGCGGCCCCGAGCTCAGACGCGGCCCCTGTCCAGGAAGGTCCAGGGCAGCAGGTCACGAGGATGACATGGTCGGTGCGCGGTGTGCAGACTTGAACCCCGGCTTCTGGAATCTTCACAGAGGCCTGTGTCCGTCCCACTGCGGGCCCCCCACCCTCTTACACTCTGTTCTGTTGACGCGGGGGTCCGGCCAGCCCCACACCCGGGGATGTCGCAGGCCCGCTGGCTGAGCAGCTAGGCCTCGGCTTGGCGCCCGCCCCACGCCCTCTGCGCGGGCCAGGGCGCCTGCCAGCTCGCCTTGCCCTCCCCCGGGACTGACTTAAGGGAGCCGGGGCTGCAGATGTGACCCTAACACCTCACGGTGGGCCCTCTGTCTGCGGAGTGGGCTTAGGATCCGTTCGGGCAGGCAGGGGCGGCCCCGGGCTCCTTGCGCTCCGTCACGCACGTCCCTGTGTTCCCTTGCTCTGTGCCCTGATCTAAAAAAAAAGAAATTGAAAAGGGAGAAGGGGGAAGGCGATGATGTCACTGGCAGGGTTTGGCAGTGGTCCGCTCAGGGTGGCCGGGGCGGGCGGGGCCGTGTGAGGTCCGAGCAAACCCGCACACGGCCGGGAGCGAGGCGGCGCCTCGGAAAGGGCGAGCAGTCCAATGGCAGCCCCCGTCAGCCTTCAGTGCTTTTATGTTTGATTTTTATTTCTTTTAAAAATTTTTGGCTGCACTCACTGCATACAGAAGTTCTCGTGCTAGGAATCGAACCCTCGCCACAGTGGTGACGACACTGGATCCTTAACCTGCTTGGCCACCCGGGAACCCCAGATTTTCACTATTTATTTATTTATTTATTTATTTATTTACTTGCTTTATTTATTGACTTATTTATTTATTATTTCTTTACTTATTTATTGATTTTATTTCTTTTTATTTATTTACTTATTTCTTATCTATTTATTTATTATTTATTTCCTTGTTTCTTAGTTTTTTTGGAGGGGGGGTGCTGCACCCGTGGCATGTAAAAGTTCCAGGTCCAGGGATCAAACGCGTGCCCTGGCAGTGACTGGAGACACAGCAGTGACAGTGTCGGATCTTTTAAAGGGGTGCTGGCTGGTGGCCAGCGTGGGAATAGTATTGCCCTTGTGTCTTCTTCTGCACTTCGTGCCCGACGGAGGCCAGGAGCAGGCCTGCGGGCCCGGCTGCGGGGAGCCAACCACCACGAGGAAGCCCCTGGGCGTGCCAGGCCGCCTGTGGGGTACCGATCGGGTTAGAAATGAGAGAGTGAGCTCTCTGCCACGGGTGCCCGTTGTATCCTAAGCCAGGCTGCCTGCAACAGAGGCAGCTTCCAGGAGCAAGCTGGCAGGTCTGCCCAGGCCGCAGGAAGACCTCAGGGCCTGGCTGGCGCCGGGAGTCTCTCCAGGGGACTTCAGAGACACATCCCCGTTCGGTGTCGTGTCTGTGTGGGCTTCCCCCTTGTGTGCAGGCCCCGGGCAGCCACAGGGGTGCTGGGCCCGCCGTAGGCAGGCCTCCCAGCAGCCCAGACTTTGTTCTGGCAAGAGAAATGCAGACTCAGAGCGCCTGGGGGATGGGGGCTGAGTGGGCCTGCTCGGGGGAAGGGGACCACGCCTTCGAGTCCACATTCCGCTCAACACCCTCGTGCGCTTCGTCTCAGCCGGGCTTCTCCTCCGCTCACCTGTGCAGGTGTCTTGGGAAGGTACAGCTCCCATGCATGGATGTGTTTTTTATTTTTATTTTTATTAAAATTTTTTTTTTTAATGTGAACGTAACTTTATTTTTTAAAGAATTTAGTGGAGTATAGTTGCCTTGCAGCGTTGTGTTGGTTTCAGGTGTGCAGCAAAGCGACTCAGTCACACAGGCATATATCCAGTCTTTTCTCCCATATAGATCATTGCAAACTGTTGAGTAGCTTTCCCTGTAGAGTGGGTTATCGTTAGTCCTCTGTTTTATACAGCGGTGTGTATGTATTATTCCCGCCTCCCAATTCCTCCCCCCCCTCAGTGGTTCCATCTACGGGGACTGTAAGATTGGTTTTGAAATCTGTGAGCTTATTTCTGTTTTATAAATAAGTTCTTTCGTATCTTTTTTTTTAAAATTAGATTCCACATATATGGTACCACATGATATTTGGCTTTCTCTTTCTGACTTACTTCACTCCGTATGAAAATGTCTAGTTGTGTCCATGTTGCTGCAAATGGCATTGTTTCATTCTTTTTTATGGCTGAGTAGTATTCCATTGTGTATACATACCACATCTTCTTTATCCATTCCCCTGTTGATGGACATTTAGGCTGCTTCCGTACCTTGGCTACTGTAAATAGTGTTGCAATGAGCATTGCACTGTGTGAATCTTTTCAAATTATAGTTTTCTCCATATATGTCCAGGAGTGGGATCGCTGGATCCTATGGTAAATTTGGTATTTAATTTTGTAAGGTACCTCCATACTGTTTTCCATAGTGGTTGCACCAATTGACATTCCCACCAACAGTATAGGAGGGTTCCCTTTTCTCTGGATGGTTTTTTAAACCCCTTTTTATTAATTAATTGTAAGTGGCACACATATTCCAAAAGTATAAACAGAACCTTAGTGGAATCCTGCATTTCAAGTTTTTGAATAGGACTCGTGTATCACGGCCTGTAAACAAGAGGGTCAGAACCCAGTAGCCCAGGGCAGTGGGAAACGGTTCTGTCCCGTCTTCCAGACAGCAGCCTGCGGGGGTTAAGTGGTACAGCGTGGGACATTCGAACTTGAGATAAAAACGTCACGATGCCCAGGGCCCGAAGGGGGGTCGGCCCCAGGGGCGGGTCCAGCAGCATCGAAGGAAGTGGACTTCGCCCAGACCCCTGCGCGAATGCAGGTGTTTACCAGCATGTCTTCCTTTTAGAAAGACAGAACTAAGAAGCTCAGCTTACGGGAGAGGTGACTGAGGGAGAACAGTGTTAAGTGACCCCCTGAGGTCCTCAAGGGGGAAACAGGCTTGCCTTCCACGCACACTTGGCCCCAGTGGGGTTGTGGGTGGTGAGGCCGTCTTTCCGGGGGTTTCTTCGCTGAGCGAGGCCTTGGGAGCTGGGTAGGGGACGCCGGACAGAATGGGATCTGTTGCCCAGGGAACGACCTGCTGCCTCTCGACGTCCTGTACTTTTAGTACAGAGAAGCTTCTGGACCACTATTTAACAAGGTGAATTTTTATATTCAGAAAATGATCGGGGGAGTTCCCACTGTGGCTCAGGGGTTAAGAACCTGACTAGTATCCATGAGAGCACAGGTTCGATCTCTGGCCTCACTCAGTGGGTTAAGGATCGGGCGTTGCCATGAGCTGTGTTGTAGGTCCCAGACGCGGCTCGGATCCTGCGTTGCTGTGGCTGTGGTGTAGGCCGGCAGCTGCAGCTCCCATTGGACCCCTAGCCTGGGAACCTCCATATGCCACGGGTGCGGCCCTAAAAAGGAAAAGAAAAGAACGAAAAATGGTCTGATTCTTTGAGAGGAAGGGAAGGCAGCTTTCCTCACCCTGTCTCTGGCGAGACACCTGCGTGCCTACAGCGTTTCCTCAGCAGCGTGTGGAGTGGAAACCCGCCCCTGCACCTGGCAGGTCTGTGCCCCTTTCTCTAGTGAAGCTGTGGGGACCCGGTCCTGGTCGGCACCCTCTGTGGTCCTTGAGTCCTTGCTGATTGTCAGTTTGTCTCTCTTCCCTGCCAAGTCTGAACATTGGGGAGCCTGAGACAGTGCAAGGACTGCAAGTAGCCTTTCCCCTTTTTTTAACCTTGACATTGCGTGGTTGTGCTTGAGAAAATGTTTTGTGTTAAATGCTTTGTGCTTTGTCCAGTGTTATGTACACCTTCCTGCAATATCACCATGTTCATTAGCATATGAAGGTCACGCAGGGTTTGATAGTTACAAATAAACATAAGAACCTGTCCGACTATTTTGAATCCCACATTCCTACGATTTTTAGCATCTCTGTTAATAGCGCTGTTTGGGGAATACCAGGACTGAAAATATGACTCTTCCCAGTTGACTCTGCTGATTTGGGTTGAAATGAAAACAGCAGTTTTTTTGTTTGTTTGTTTTGTTTTTTTAATAAAATGTTTATTTTAGGGCGGTTTAGATTCAGATATACAGATTTGGTTTTTAAATTTTGATTTAGGTTAACGACTTCGGATTTAGATTTAGATTTAGGTTTGGGTTTATATTTAGCCGCAGATCGTCTAGGGGTTTGCCATGCGGGAAAGCCTTGGGTTCCCAGCGAAATGAAGGGGAAAGTACGGAGTTCCGCCACCCAGCAGAGGGGTGTCTGTTACGTGGCTGAGCTAACATTGGCACAAGCATGCAGAGTCCATAGTTTGCTGTATGAGCCCAGGCGGCCATAATGCAGTGGGTGGCTTAAAACCCAGAAATGTATTTTCTCATAGTTCTAGAGTTTGGACGTCCGAGCTTAGGAGGAGGCCAGAGGGGTTGGGCTCCCCTTGGCTTCGGGTAGAAGCTCCCTCTGGGCTTGCAGATGGCCGCCTTATCTCTGAGCCCTCACCTCCTGCAGGAGAGGAGACGCTGGGACTGTCCTCTCCTCTGGGGCCACAGCCCTGGGGATTAGAGCCCCACGCCATAGCCTCAGGTCACCTTCAGCTCCTCCTAAGGACCTGTGGTCACGTCTAGGGCTAGGACGCCAGCATATGAACTTGGAGGGGACACAGCTCAGTCCATACCAATTATTCTGGGGTTCACTCTGGGGGTCATATATTCTGTGGGTGCTGGCCAATGCAAGGTGGCGTGCGTGCACCATCACAATAGCATTCTGATTAGTTTCACTGTCCGAAAATATCCTCTGTGCTCACCCGACTTATCCTTTTCTCTTGGACAGGCAACCACTGATCTTTGTACTCTCTCTGTGGTTTTACTTCTTCTAGAAGGTCCAAGCTTTGGTCACAGAGCCTGTGGCCTTTCCAGGTGGGCGTCTTCCACTTAGGAACCTGCACTGAAGCTTCCTCCTTGTCTCTTCATGGCTTGCTAGCTCAGTTCCCTTGACCCCAAGAAAATATTCTATTGTCTGGATTATTTATCCTGGGTTATGTATCAGTCACCTCCTAAGGGGCGTCCTGGCGGCTGCCGCGTTCTTGCAGTTAGGAGTAAAGCCGCTGCAGGCGTTTCTGTGAACACAAGTTTTCACATTCGTTGGGTAAAGACCTGAGAGCGTGGTTGCTGGAAGTATTAGCATTTTCACCATTGAACTGTACACATCATCTCCTTTGGAGGAGGTGACATTCAGACACCTTCCCGAAGGATGGTGGACCCAGGCGCTTGGGTATGGCACCCCCTCCCATCTGCTATGACTTTTTACCGAAGCACCACGCTCACGTTTGACTGGCAGCTCCAGATGATGAAGCCGCAGCTTTTCACCTCCGCCGGTAACACAGAGGCGCTCTGGTCAGGCCCAGGGAGCTCCGAGGTGGAACTGGAGTTAGTTTTAATTTGTCTGGCTCTGTTTTCAGGCAGTGCATCCATGGGGACACGGTCTTGTAGGGCGGTTCTGTGTCTGTGCCTCGGGGCGCCTGCATGGGCACCTCATCCCCCCCGGGTTCCCTCACTGATGGAATTGGAATAATAGCAGCTGTTCAAGTCGCAAGTCACCGACACATGAAATAATGTATCAGATCGGTTAACGTGGTGCCTGATGCACATACGTGTGTGTGCATGTGTGTGTGCGCGCGTGTGTAATGGCCAGTGCTGTCCAGCAGGATAGAAAACAAGCGACACAGACGAAAGAGGTGGGCTCCCCGAGAGAGTCCTGACAAAGACTAAAGGCAGGTGAATGTGCAGAGTCTAGCCCAGTGCCTGGCAGGTCCAGGCTGCACAGTGCAGTGCTTTTGAGAGGTGAGCACGTGCTGGGCTTCCGAGGAGAAGGGCCCAGGGGCAGGTGCCATCTCCTGGAATCGAGTAAGCCAGGCGGTTCTCAGCCTTCAAGGCGGGTGGGAATCCCCTGCAAGGCTGTGCAAACGCAGACTGCTGTGTCTCCCCACCCCAAGCTTAGCTGGATTTGGGGAGGCCCAGGAAATTGCACACCTGCAAGTCCTCAGGCCAGGCTGATGCTGCTGTTTGGCGCGAATGCCCGTTGAGAGCCATGGATTGAGCCGCATGCAGCAGAGACTCCGAGAAAGCGGCGAGAGCGGCGTTTCAGAGCCCCTGGGGAGAGGTCACAGAGCTCCAGGAAGATGCTGGGCAGGAAGGGTTTGGATGGGGGCTGGAGAAGGGGGAGGGAGGGGCAGGGGCTTGGCTGCGAAGAGCCTCAGCCAGCTTTAGGGAGGTAGGGGTGACACGCAGCTGTTTGATTTCCCACCTCCTCCTCTGCTTTGAAGGGGTGAAGGGGGGTGAATAGGGGACCTGCAGAAACCCAGAGCCCCAGAGCCCACCCACCGTTATAGGAATATGCCCACTCTCTCCCCGCCAGGGGCTCGCTTCCGTTCTAGCGCTGTCTTAGCCCCCGTGCGCCTTCCCTCTTCCCGGGGCACACGCTCAGTGTAACCCAGTCGTGCTTAATGAGTAACTTGCCTTATAAACATTTTGAGTTGCCGAGATTGAATAATACTTATAATTGACCAGATGTTCTTAAAATAGTTTGTTGTTTTGTTCGACTTGACATTCACATTAGGAAAACAAAGACTGTTTTTTTTTTTCTTCCCCTTCGTCTTATTGTGCATTGTGATTCTCTTAGCAAATTCCTATTTCAAGGCTGCAGCTGTTCAGTGTTTTGCAAAATCACATTCAGCCCATCCTGCGTGTGGGGAAGGTCGCGATCGCCCAGAGGATGCACGTCTTTCGTTTGTTTGGTAAAATCTCTCCTCTGGCGGTGAGGCCGAATCCCGGTGGCGGGCGCACCTCAGGGGGAGTCTCCCCTGCGGGGTGAGGACGCTGACCAGATGCCAGGACGTCGTGTCTGATCTGCGCCCAGGCTAACCCATGGGCTGGGGGGCGGGGGACCGTGGCTGACCTGTGCCCAGGGCAGTGGGGGCGGGGGCACGCTGTCTGTCTCGAGGTCAAGGGGCGGTCACGGTCGAGGAAGAAAGGAAGCGAGAGGTCAAGCCCCGCAGGCTGAGCTGTGGGTCATGCCCTTGGCGAGGCTGTAAACAGGAAAAGGAGCCAAGCGCACAAGTCAGAAGGGAGAATTCTCTGCGAAGGAACCAGCCAGGACAGGGCGTGGTCCGGGGCGTGGTCCGGGGCGTGGTCCGGGGTGAGAGAGCCGGTGACTGACAGCAGCAGAGTCGGGGCTGTCCTCACCTGCCCAGGACTCGTGGTGGAGGCTGCGCTGTGGGCTTCAAGACGTGTGTTGAAGGGCCAAGCACCTGCTTTCTGCTGCCATGCAGCGTGTTGCTTTGGGGTGTCGTCAGCCTTGGGGCGCACTGCACAGCGGATGCTGAAGCATGAAGCTTCTCAGGTGTTGGTGTTTGCTGCTTACACAGACGGCAGCCAGCAGCATGAACTTCCTGGAAGACTAGGTCCCTCTTAGCTTTCCGTTCAGTTTTCTCCTCCTTTAGGCCGTGAGGATCAATGTCCGGGTTCTTAGACCCGAGGATCCTAGTGACCTCTGCTCACCAAGCTGGTAATATGTCCCCCCAATTTTAAAGTATTATTTCTCTCTCTTTGTGAATGTACATGGGGGGTGATGATGTAAGTTTTACAGAGAGAAAAAAAAAGTTAAAGATTCATAGAGGTTGAGTAATTTCTCTAAAAAACACGTAACCAGGTGGCAGAACAGGAATTTGAACCCGGGTCCGCTTGGTGACACAGTGCGTCACCTGTTGCTCAGTGTCCTGCAGAACCTGGACCCCTGGTCTCTCAGACAGTGTCAGCCGCCACCTGTCCCCAGCGCTCCGGGACCGAGGAACCAGCGAAGCCGTCTCTGCCCCCGGGGACATTTCCAGTCTCAAGCAGTTTCTCAACGCTTCCAGTCAAGGTTTGTCATCCCATCAGGGCTCAGCTGACACTCACTATCAAAACACAGCCAGCGCTCTGTACTGCGAGCTTCAAGCGGTATGACTTGCAAACAAAAAATCATTAGTGGAGTTCCCTGGTGGCTCAGCAGGTTAAGGACCCAGCAATGTCACTGCTATGGTGTGGGTTCAATCCCCGACCCCAGAAATTCGGCATGCCGCAAACACCAAACGCGGCCAGAAAAAAAGAAAAAAGGAAGAAAAATCTTTAAGGACTAAAACAGAAAAAGGAAAAAGGTGCAGAGAAATATGAAGGAAAGAATCTTGGCCCATGAGGCCAGCATCCTGTGGACACTTAAAATAACAACAATAATCACACATTCAAGGTGCAGGCATGTGTTCCGAATGAAATGAACTCGGGGAGGGGAGAAGTCTTGATTCTGGTACCCTGTGCAGCCCTAGATGGCTGAGTGACCCCCCCATCACCTAGGTGCTCTGGCCCCTTGGCTCAGGTTCAGATCGTCCTGCTTGTTAAACTGTCTGGGAGGCTCCAGCCCGTCCCCAAACGACTTGAGTGTGTCAGAGCGCGTCTCTCGGTGGCAAGCCCACAGTTACTAACTGGCCCGGGGGAGGCTGCTGTCCGCTCCCTGCCCCCAGCTCCCCTTTCCCGTCCTTTCCCTCAGAGCCGATTCCAGCTGCGAGTCAGCAGCCGCCCGCCCTTGCTTCAGCTCCCCTAGGTCCGGGTCTCCCCGGCTGATCCATCTCCCCGCTGTCACTCATGTCACTCCGATCTCCTGTGCGTTTTCAGGATGATCCTGCGGTCTCTTCCTCTGAGTCCCAGGCGTCTTCCCCGCCCCAGCGGCCTGGTGGAACCCGCAGTGGTTCGTCCTAACGAAATATTTGCTTAGAGGTACCTGGTGAACTCTGACTGTGCAAACATGAGAAAGGGACCTTAGAGAAAAAGTATCATGGCAGCCCCTGACCTTGGGAATAACTCGCACGCGTAACGGTCACACCCGGCCCCTGCCTGTGAGGTGCACCTGTGCCGTGTCTTTGTCACGGGTGGAAACGCTTTGGCCAAAGGAGGCACCGTGGGGGAGCGGAGCGAGGGTTTTCTCGTGCGCGCGGGCGTGCCCAGCCCTTTAGATGAGCCTCCTAAGCCTGCAGACACCCTGGGAGGTGCAGGTGATCGGCCCCATCACACAGACGAGCAGACGGAGGCTCAGGATGATCCAGTAACCCCGCACCCGTTACCGGAGTTCTGCCGGCCCTCGAAGCACAGAGCCCCTCCCGCCGCGACTGTCACCTCCCTTAACACGCAGGCCTCGTCTCCCCTCCGAAGTTCTCCTCTGACGATTCTAGCCCAGGCTAGTGTCCATTTTCCCGGGTGTCCCGCGCACTGGTTTCGTACCTGCGCCTATACCGCCTTGTGTCAGCACTTAGCGTCTCATTCGGCGAAGGGCGCTCCTGAGCTGGCTCTGAGGCTCCCGAGGGGGGGACTCAGTCTCCGACATCTTTGCATATTTCCAAGATCCCAGAGCCCCTTTGTGTACATGCTGGCTGTTGGTTGGTGTCTTGTTTTGTTTCGTTTTTCCTTTCCCTTCGTGCATTATATCCGTGTCGTTTGTCACAGTCTTCTGCTGTACGGGTGGAGCTGAATGAGACAGGTGCTCCCTTCGTGGCCTCACACGCTAGCTGGGAATGCAGGTGTGTTTTGCCATCCAGATCTTTCCATTCCTCAGCACAGAGTGAGGCAGGGGCGTCCTAGGAAAGGTACCAGGTCGTCATCAGTTTAGGTCCTGAGGTTTGGACAGCGAAGCAGTGAGAGTTCAGACGGCCGGGGGTTATATCTGCATTTTTGACCGATTCTTGCTCAGTTCTGAGTTTGGGGAGCAGGAGGGTCATAAAGCGCATAGGTGCCCACTGCAGGTGCAAACCAAGTGTCGCGAGGCTTAAGTCAAGTGCTGACAGCGAGAATCCACACGCTGGATGCAAGGATTCATCAATCGGCAGGCAATGGTCGGGGCCCCCGTGGGCCGGAACCCAGCTCAGAGCTCTGCCCCACACCATCTCTGTCCCTCTCTCCCCGAGCCGCACGCAGTGGGCTCAGTGTGATAAACGTGACAGTAGGAAAATGCACGCCAGGGGGCACGCAGGCTGGGGTGGACGTGGCCCGAGCAGGTTTCGGGACAATGGCAAGAGGGGACTGCCCCATCGAGGTCTGTCCAGTGTCTGTCACACGCCACCTGGGGGGTGCACTTGACCCACCCGAGTGAGCAGGACCTGACATCCCAGGCCTCCAGGGCTTAGGAGGGAGCGGCGCCTGGCTGTTTCTGGAAGGGCAGGTGATACGGGTGGTGAGGACAGAAAGGACCATGCTGCCGGGAGGGCACGGGGCAGCTTCACCGCCCGGTCTCCGGCGACATTCCCGCGGCGGAAACGGGAGCACTGTGATCAGTCGACGGCTGGTTTAACCGAAGCTGCTCTCTCGCCGGGTGGCCGAGGTCCCCGGCTGGCGGGTGGGATTGCCCTCCTCAGCTCTCAGAGGGACGGGGGAAGGATCGCTGGCCATTTCGCATGTCGCCGTCGATACAGGACAGGAATCGGCCACAGACCCGGGTCGGGGCCTCTGCCTGAAACTTCTCGGAGGACGCGGACGAGGGCCGGGAGAGCCCGGGCCCCTCGGCGGCCACTTGCCCCCCACTCCCCCGCCCCGGGTCCCCCGTTTCAGCCGGGAGTGGTCCATACCTGGGCCCTGGTGGGCTCACGGGGGGTCTGACGCCTGTGCTTCTCGTTTCAGACCACTCTGCCATGACCACAGCGCGGCGCCGGCCCACGTGGGACCTGGCCCTCGACCCGCTGGTGTCCTGCAAGCTGTGCCTCGGCGAGTACCCGCTGGAGCAGATGACGACCATCGCCCAGTGCCAGTGCACCTTCTGTACCCTGGTGGGTCTTGCGGAGGACGCCGCTTTCCAGTGAATTTCGGGACCCCCGCCGACCCCTTGCGCTCCCCTTGGCTCTGCGAGGGTCTCCTTTCTGAGGCTGTCTCGTGGCCTCTGGAGGACGGTCCCTCCAGGTGGGCCGGCTCCCCACGCAGGCTCCGTTGCAGAGGCTCGTGCTGCAGAGGTGACCGCTTAATCTTAGGAGCGAGGACAGCAGGTTAGAAGCCCCTCTGCTCTCCTCTCTGGGAGAGAAAAGCTTCAGGGCAGCCCACCTTAAATTCTGCGCCCCGGGACCTGCCTGCGATTGTGGCGGGCCCACCCCGGGGGACGTACAGCGCGGAGATTAATGCTCTGGGTCGCTGCTTGGCTGCTAAACCGGAGGGCGCACGTGTTGGAAGCACATTGAACTTCCTGACGACGCAGCCAGCGTCACCCTCGGCCAAGGGTTCTATCCTTAATGCTTACAGGTGCTGCTGTTCCCATCAGGCCTAGCTCAGTCCCGACATCTTACGCATCAGAAAAACGAGGAGTCCCCATTGTGGTTCAGTGTGTTAGGAGCCGGACATAGTGTCCGTGAGGTTGCGGGTTCGATCCCTGGCCTCACTCAGTGGGTTAAGGATCTGGTTTTGCCATGAGCTGCAGTGTAGGTCACAGATGTGGCTCGGATCTGGCGTTGCCATGAGCTGTGGTGCAGGCCGGCAGCTGCAGCTCTGATTTGCGCCCTAGCCTGGGAACTTCCATATGCCGCAGATGGGGACATAGAAAGAAAAAAATAATTATAAAAACTGCTATAAGCGGACAGTATGGATGGCCTTCCCGTGTGTTGTTCAGATGTCTAGATTGGATTCTGTCCTCTGACAGCCTCCTGCAGATTTTCAGAGACTTCTTCCTTCCCGCCCGAATCTTGCAGACCTTGTTGCATCCGTCTCCTGGCCTCTGGGGGCCGAGGCTCCTCGTCTGCCCGTTTACAGATCGGGCGCTTTGCCGTCATTCAGCTCTGTGTCTCCGGCTTCCCTTCACGCTGGACCCCGGCTTTCTGAGGGCAGAATCCTGTCCGCCAAACACGAGTTTACTGCGGGACCCGTGATGGGCGATCGATAGAGGCTGCAGGACCGGTGGGCAAGGAGTCGCCCTCAGTCAGCCTCAGCCCCCGAAGTCTGTGCCTCCTTAAAGCTCTGGGGAGGCCACGTGGGCCTGGAGCACAGGAAGTGCCTCGCGCATTTTCTGAGCTGGGGAAGGATGGGGGGCTGGCGCGCCTCGGGCAGGCAGGAGAAGAGACAGACCCGCAGCCAGTGGACACAAAGAATCAGAAGAAGAGCTGGGATGGATTAAATGATTCCCTTTTGCCAGCCGGCCTCCTCTTGCCTGAAGGGAAACTCTCCCCCTTCCCAGCCAGTCCGATGAGGTCGCTCTGTGGGTGTGTCCGTGGGCGAGCGCACCCCTCTCTCCCCCTTGTGCCAGCGTGGGGACAGCGTCCGGAGACCACGGCTTGTTTCCTTTCCCGCGAGGCCTTCCGTTCACCCTGGCGCGGTTTTACCCGGGCTTTCATTTGTTGTCATTGTTGTTTTGGTTTTCTAGTTCTAGAGGGTGGCAGCGAAAATAAATAAGCAAACCTGACTGAGATCAAACACTTAATTTAAGTCAGGGACCGTGAAAGCAGGAAAATAGCACTGTTTTTTCAAGGAAGTGGGAACACCAAGACGCCTGTGACAGTTGGGATTTTTTTTTTTTTTTACAACCGTTTATTAAAAATTAAGATGTTGAGACAGGCACACTGTGTCCGCAGCTCCCTGCAGCACGAAGCACGGGAAGCACCTGCCAGCACACGGGGTGGGGTGGGGGCCTTTGTCCTGAAAGGTGAAGTCCCGCGGCCCGCGGGGTTCAGCGGGCTTGCTGCATTCTGCGTGCCGCGTCCCTCTCTGTGCCCGCACGGGGACGTACTGGGGGCCCAGAGCATGAGGAAAGCCCCAGGTAATCCACACTGGCAGGACCATTGATTTAACTCGCCACTCCCCAAATTATTCGCGCACCGGATGTGTCTTCCTACCGGTTGCTAATTTGGCACGGCGGGGACACCCGTTCTGGGGGGCTTCCCTTCCTTGTGGGGTGCCTGGTGAATTTAGAGTGAGTTCAGAGGTCGTGGAGAGCCTGTACCCTGGGGTCGGTGAGGCCTGACCCCAACAGGAGAGCGGTGCACAGGCCGAGGGTCCCCGCTACTGGAGGGACCTCCCCCCAGCCCTGTGTATGGTTCCAGGTGTGACGCTGAGTTTCAGGGCTTGGAGATGTGACCCCCGCCTTGTAGCCCAAAGGGTCAAGTTCTGGCCAAGCGCGCCGATGAATCTTTGAGGGGCCAGATGTCAACTTGAACATGTGGGTGCAAAAAGGGGAAGTGTTTAAGGAGAACCAGCGGTTTCTATGCAAAAGTCCCGGGAGGAGAGAAAGGGTTGCTGACACTCGGGTCAAACTGTGCAGCTTGAGATGAGATCCCGTCCTGAGGGCCGGCCCCATTTCCGCTCTGTCAGTCTGTGACACAGCCTGTGTGTCTGCCGGCCTGGGAGCTTCCCGTGGGGCAGAAGCTAAAATGCGTAAGACCGAGATGAAGCGCGTCGGGGCCCTTCGGTCCCCCGTACCCGTGGCATTTCGTGACACCACCGTGTTTTTGTCGTCTTATTGCCTCCAGAACAGTGTGAGGGGGACAGCTCCCGGCCCTGGAGGGAATTTCCTTATTGCAAAGGTTGGGAGGGGACCTGAGGCTCAAAGACGCGCGGTACTGTGGTCCCCTCCTCAAGGTCAAGGGTCCCCGGGGATCAGAGGGTGGATGTGTTTTTATCTCAAGACCCAGAACTTCTGAGGTTTACCTGAGTTTACTTTTCTCACTGAGACATTCAGCCGGTGAGGAGACGGGCCCGGCTTTGCGTTTTGTAAACGGCGCAGAGCAGACGTTTCGTCCCTTCCATTCCCCTCAAGCGCCCGCCTGCGCCGGGTGCCCTGGGTGAGGTGGGTGCCGAGTGTCTGCTCTGCTGGCCCCGTGTGCAAGGAGCGCGAGGTCCGGGTCGCTGTGCTGGGCGGACAGAGCTGCGTTTTGCTCTCGGTATAGAGAGAGGTACGTGGAGTTTCCTTGCAATGCAGCAGGTCAAGGATCGGGTGTTGCCGCCACAGTCACTGCTCAAGACTGAGGTCGCGGCCACTGCACCCTGGGGCCTCCTTACGCGGCCCTGCGACCTCACTCAGGCCATTCTCGCTCTCCGGCCTCCAGCTCTCTCACGGCCCTGCTTAAAGATGTGCTGCTTGTCCCGCTCAGCCGTCACCTCCACTCCCCGCAGTCGCAGGCGCTTGGGCCGCCTCGGAGCACGGATGCCCTGCTGTTTTGCTGTCCCCTAACCTTTGGCTCCAAAAAAAAGAGAAATTTTTTTTTGCTTAACTAGTATGTACTTGAGTCCCAGACGGCTTCATGCAGTAAGAAAATGTCACTCTCTCTGTGGCCTTTTCTTTTCTTTTTTTAGGAACACGGCACATGGAGGTTCCCAGGCTAGGGGTCGAATCGGAGCTGTGGCTGCCGGCCTGCACCACAGCCACAGAAACGTGAGATCTGAGCTGTCTGCTACCCACACCACAGCTCACAGCAAGGCTGGATCCTTAACCCACTGAGCGAGGCCAGGGATCGAACCTGTGTCCTCATGGATGCCAGGCAGATTAGTTTCCGCTGAGCCACAACGGGAACTCCCACTCTTTTTTTTAAATGAATTACTTTGGGGTGTAGTTGATTTAGTGTCGTATTAGCCGCAGGTGTTCAGCAACATGAATTAGTTATACACATATATACATATACCCCTTCTTTTTCCATATAGGTTATTACACAACACTGAGTAGACCTCGCTGAGCTGTACAGCGGTTCCCTGTTAGTCACCTAAGCTCTGTGTAGTCGTCTGCACGTGCCAACCCCACCCTCTCACCTTATTCCCCCCACTTCCCCTTTGGTAACTCTAAGTTTGATTCTGAAATCCATGAGTTCATTGCTGTTTTATAAATAAATTCTCTTGCATCATTTTTATCGGATTCTGAGTAAGTGATCTCGTAGGATGTTTGTCTTTCTCTGACTTGCTTCACTTGGCAGGATCACCTCTTGGTCCCTCCACGTTGCTGCAGGTGACATTATTCCATTCTTTTTAAGGCTGAGCGCTAGCCCATTGTATTTGTGTGCCGCGGGTAGACGTCACTCTTGCTGTTCTTATTTTCACTGTCACGGCTGTGGGAGCTCTGGTTCCGCCTCTGTCCTCGAGGCCACGTGTGTGAGAACTGCTAGGATGCTCAGACGTCCAGGAAACTAACTCCGCTTCCTGCCGCGGGCTCAGCCTGCCCGGGTCAGAATGAATTCTGGGAAGCGGTTTTCAGAGTGTTCCTTCGTTCAAGGTCCCTTCCTTCTGATGACAGTTCCGGGAATGCCTAATGTCACGTAAAACATTGAAACCAGGCACGCTCGGTCAGCACGGAGCTCGGCGAGGCCACAAGCCCAGCTGATGGACTCCGTCCTGTGCTGTTATCGGCCAGGCACCCACATGGGTTCTTCTCAGTCTCCCCAGCCCCTTCTTATTGATGAAATAAGCGAACCAACCCCATCCTCGGTTTCTCCACTTGATGGACTGACCTTCACTCGTTTGGCAAATCAGGACAGCTTAGCCTAACAAGGCTGTGTAAACGGAGTCCCCGTCTCTAGGAATTAGTTCACCGAGGTGATGATTCTGAGCAGCTGCACACGTGCTGACACTGTCACCCTTGTCCTGTGCTTGCACCCCCTCCTCGCACATGCCTTCTTAAATTCACACACACACGCATACACGCATACACACACACACGCGCACGCGCACACGCACAGAACCTCAGGCAGAAACACGCTCATCCCGCCTCAAGGGGCGGGCTGGTGGCCGCAGCCCGGCTCTTAGAACAGGGCGATTCGTTCCAGAACAAAGAGCAGTCCCTCTGAGTTTCAGCAGCGGCGTGACTGCACCTGCAGGGCCCTCCCGGTCAGGTCCACGTTTTGATGGGTGACGTGTTAGATCCTGCGTAGCTGCAGGCCGGACGGAGGCTGTGCCCTGCTCCCCACCCCATGCCAGCCGGCTGACCCAGCGCTCTGATTGGGAGTCGCTGTCCCGGGCTGTCTAACTGATCTCCCTGCCCCGTCAGGTTCATCCTCGCACGCAGAGACCGACTTCTTATAAAACAGCCTCTTGATGGTCGAATCCACGCCAGGCCAGGCACCCCGTGGCTCCGAGGCCTCCGTAAGCAACGCACGTGCTCAGCTCAGCCCAAGTCCTTTCCTGTCTCACCCCCCACGTGCTTGCCACAGTCCGCCCAGCACCCATGCCGTCTCTCGACCCACCGCGTGTTGTCAAGCCCCCACCGCGTCTTTCCCTGCCTGAGTGGACCCAGCGCGGGGTCGGCTGACTTCATCTCTGGGCACCGTGTTGAATACGCAGCATCTGAATCCCCGCCGGCTTGTCTGTCTCCCTGCATTGGTTGTGGTGGTGGTGGTGGGGGGGGTCCCTGGAGGGGGTCCCTCCTGGGTCCCCCCCAGGCCTTCTCATGAAAAGCAGGTGCTGAAAGGGCTCGAAAATCCCAAGCAAGTGACAGACTCACATCTGAGGCTTTGGACTCAGTGCCCTTGAAGGAGGGCGTTTCCCACCAGCCCGCTCAGCCCGCATCTTTCTGCGCAGCAGTGGCCACAGGCTCCTGGGTCCTTTGCGGGCTCCTGAGCAAATGAGGGGCGTTGCCTCTGCACCCCTCGCCCCGTCTGCATGTAGGGTCCGCCGTGCACCGGTTTTCTCCAGGGCAAGGCTACCTGGCATGGGCCCCACGGAAAGAGTGTGGCTCTTGCCACCTCAGCTTGGACTCGTGGGCTGGCAGGTGGGACTTCCCTGGACAGAATTAGGCGGATGGATCTGAGTAATAAGACTGGGAGTAGAAGGAACTGGTGCCGTCGAGACATTGCTGTGTGGTGGGTCCAGTGTAACCTTCAGCAAGGTCACCGCCTGCAAGGAAGCTCACTGTCCTTGCTCTGAAGTTGACTTGGCTCCCGTCTTAGAAACCTAAGGGAGAGGCCCCAGGACACACGGGGAGCAGGGCGCCAAAGCAAATGGGAGCAGGGCTGGCCCAGGGGCCCCCTCGCTCCTGGCCGCACCTGGTCTTCGGCAAAGCAGAGGGTCAGCGAGCTCCGGGGAGGTGACACCAGGCGGCCAGGAAGCCGGTGGTTGGGCAAGAGCAGAGGCTGGGAGACAGACCACCGTGGATGAGAGGGTTTTTTTGTTGTTTTTTTCGGTTTTGGGTTTTGTTTTTTTTGGTAGAAAGTCTGGGTCTTTCTTTCTTTCTTTCTTTCTTTCTTTCTTTCTTTCTTTCTTTCTTTCTCTCTCTCTCTCCTTCCTTCTCTCTTTATTTCTCTCTTTCTTTCCTTTTTCCTAACACTTTACAAAAGCAACCTTCATACGCTGGACTCCCTGCTTTGGGTTAAGTCCCATTCCTGTAGCCTGGAGTAGAAGCTGCCAGAACGTACACTGCAGGGCCTCCTGGGTGGTCTGCTTGGGTTTCTGCTGTGGCAGCATCACCCAGGGCTTTGCTTGAGGCATCCGATCGGGCGGTGGCTCTAGCCTCCCTGAGGACAAGCTCCGCCAGGAAGGACCCCCCCCCCCCAAAAGGGTGGCCCAGACCAGCTGCTCTTTGGCGGTGACCTGGGGCTGGTGTCCCCCACCCCCTCCAGGTCTCCGTTTCTCTGCCTGGACACAGACGGTCCCGTCTGTGCTCGTTTTGCAGGCTGTGCCCTCATCTCCCCGGCTGCTGGCATCTGTCTTACGTGTGGCAGGGGGACCAGAAAGATAAACGAACAGTTTTCGCTCTCAGAGAGCCTGCTGTCTCCGAGTAGGGGTGTGAGCGGAGCCGGGGTGGTGGCGGCTGTGGGCACGCCCAGCAGGACACACGGTGAGCGTGCGGGCAGCGAGCTGGGGCGCCGCGGTCCGCGGGGTGCCAGCATCCTTTTCTGTCCTGCTCCCCTGTGTCGGGGTAGGGGGTGTCAGAGGGGGGCTGGGGGTCAGAGAAGTGCAGCTCAGGCCGCAGTCACACGTCTGGCCGGCAGGTTCGCTGACATTCGAGCCCGGTGTCTCCAGGACCCTTGCTGCTTGAATGCTGCCCACGGGGGTCCCAGCACAGTTGTTTGGGCCTGCCTGCAGGCACTGCTCATGAACAGCGGGTCCCCGATAAGCAGAGGGTATTCGGCGGCCTTTGAGCACAGTTTCTGGAGGTTTCTCCACCCGTTAGCATCAGCAGTAGCCAGCAGGCCTCCAGGCAGGAAGGGAGACGGAATTCAGACTTGCTGCAGTTTTGTTTCCGGCGGAAGTGTCTCTGTGGGCCCCTTCTCCACGGCAGGAAACTTCCCACACAGCAGAAGTACCTTCGAAGGTCAGTGGTGCTGCCTCTGCCCCGTTGGACCCGAATGTCAAGGTGTGAACAACAGGACGGAACAGGAAGGTCCTGGAACATTCTGAGGGCTTTCTCCTCCGGCCCCCAAGGCAGCGGATGTCCCTCTCCTGGGAGGCCTTGTCCCTCTGGCCAGCTTCCCATCCCGGCCCCCTTCCCCAGGCCGGACCCCGTGGGGCCTGGAGCACAGTGAACCCCGAAGACCTGAACCTGCATCTTCTCCCACAGCGACCTTGGGGTCTTGACGCCGTGGGCGGTCTTGGCATCATGGGCACTCAGGGCCCTGGGGTGACGCGGACTTTGCTGCTTTAAAGTGCGTGCCGTTCTTGGTACTAATAAAAAACTCACAAGGTAACAGAAAAATAAGGAATCAATCACGACTTAGGAAGATATCCTGGACTGGGAAGGAAGAAGAATGCCAAAATTAAAAAAACCACAGCCACGACAAAAAAAACCCACCTCTTCGGAGCCGGGCGTTGTGGGTTTAAGCCTGAGCGGCTCCACTTACGGGCGCCAGGCCTGCTCGCAAGCTCCCCGGCTTCCTCGTCTGCTCTGTAAAGTGGGGGTGATTAAGGCCTCTCCAGATTCTGAGGTTTGTTTAGTTGGCCAACATGAGTGATCAAGAGCGTCCTGAGGCTTTTGATCAGAGTAATTGAGACAGCGGGAGCCACGTAGTGTCTGCCTTTGTACTGTATGTTTGTTTTTACTGAGGTTTCTCTGGCTTGTGTGTGTGTGTATGTGTGCGTGCACACTCTCATTTTAGACATCTTTTTGCTATTGGATTGTGAGTCATGGAAGGACTCTTTCTGTCCGGAAGGAGACAGGGCTTGTTTGCGATGGACGCGGGGCGAGGCGCTCGGATCCCCGTCCTGTATCAGGTGAAAAGCGAACGGAGGCCCCCGCCGCATGGTGGTTTTGCAGCCCGCGCCCCGGCCTGCTCCTGGCCCAGGACACTCGCTCCGCAGCCCTTGGCCAGACGTTACGCAGCGCTGTTCACACGCACGCTCTCGCCCTGCCACGTTGCGAGCTGTTGCTGTCCCCTGGGTGTGTGCTTCTCGGCAGCTTTAACTGCCGTCTTCTGCGAACCCTCTCTCCTCCTGGCGTCTCTGTAGCACACACAGGGGACAGCAACAGCTGGGAGTGTTCGGCGCTGAATCAGTCACGACGTCCCTGTGTCCCCCAGAGACTCCATTTAGACAAACTTAATTACGAAAAGTGAAACTGTGAGCTTGTTGCGAAGGCTTGGATTTTTGGTGACCGGAAGACACGTATCGCACAGACAGGCAAGAGCATCGGAGACCAGCCGTCGCCGCTCTTAGCTGCTCAGCGTGTTGGAAAGTCTTCCGGAGGCTTGATGCACTTTTTTCCATACTGTCCCCAAAGCCCAGGAAGATGAGCGTCTCTGCTCCGCGGTCGAGGGAGCTGTGGCCTAAACTCGTCACGCAGCTGGCCCCCAGCGTCTGCCTGGAAGGACCGGGACTCCAGGCATCCGTGTAGCCCCAGGGCCTGCGTTATTTCTCCTCCTTATGTTGCACTCAACTCCAAACAAGGCGTTGCATTTCCCGTGACCTCCCAGCCCTAAGCAGACACTCTCGTAGGGGTTCAGTACCCGCTAAACCCCGGGGCTTCTCCCAAATGGGTGCAGGCCTGATGGAGGCTCGGGGTGACCCCGCCTCTGTGCCTCTCACCTGTTCTGGGGACCCCTGTGTGGTGTTGATGGCTTAGGCCCTGGAACCTCTGCCGCAGAGGCCCCGAGGGAGCCCCAGGACCGGGCCCCCCTCCTCTGGGCCTCTGGCTGTCTTCACTGCGGCGTTGCTGACACGGAAGTCTCTGAGGACGTCTAAGTTCACATTCTCTGCCATCGCCCGGTGCCTTCATGGGACAAAGGGACACAGGCTGAA
Source organism: Catagonus wagneri (assembly GCA_004024745.2). Taxonomy (NCBI): domain Eukaryota; kingdom Metazoa; phylum Chordata; class Mammalia; order Artiodactyla; family Tayassuidae; genus Catagonus; species Catagonus wagneri. Next base: position 3,102,522 of record PVHT021183517.1, read on the forward strand.
GCGCAAGGCCCTCGGTCACGGGCACCAGTGCTGCAGCTGACGTGCGAGGTCCCAGAATGCTGGCTAGTGCTCTTGAGCGGTGACCTTGGGTTGCCTCGGTTTCAATTTTCAGAAGGAGTTGCCGTCTAGAGTCTTTAGTGAGTGGAACGTTCTCGTCTGCTAGAATGTTGAGAATCATCCCCTTTGAGCGATTGTTCTTTACGAACATAGTATACATCTTTCCCGCGTCGTCTTCTAGACTTTTCCTCGTCTGTAAGTCTTAGCCGCTCTGAGGTGAGTCGAACCACCTTATACTGCAGAGATCGGGGAAGTGAGAGACAGAGAGACAGACCCGATCGAGGCATAGAACCGGCAGTATCGCAGCCGGATCTCACGCGAGGCCCGTCTCTTCCTAAACACCGTGCCTTCTCATCATGAAGTGGATCAGACACTTTGGGGGGAGGAAGAGGCTTAAGAAACAGCGCGCGCGCTTCTCTTGCTGAGCCGCTGCGGCACTTCACGGCGTTGTGATAACGGTGTAACACGGCGTCGGGGCTCCGGGCTCCGGTATTTCGCTGGGCGTGATTGAAAGCGGGCCTGGAGGTGCCGGGGAGATCTTGAACTTTGCTGCCCCTTCACTGAAAGGTCCGGTTTCCGCGCTCTTTTGAGTCCTGCGGTAAGGGCCTCGGCGGTGTCTCGGTCGCCTTTGGGGCTGAGCTTACCCCGGGCGGGCCCCAGCTTCCCTTCCACTTGTTTGCAGAGTGCTTTGCGAGGGCGCCCTGGGTTTCCAAGGCTGGTGGAGAGTAAAGCTGGAGGAAGCCGCACTCTGAAAGGCGCCCCGACTAGGCGTGGGCTCTGCTTTGTGCCGCTCGCTGACTCTTCTGACTTCCTTTGGGGGTTCAGGCAGACTGCCAAGGGCAGGGGGGGCGTGGGGTGGGAGCAAGTAATTGCCCAGCAAGGGAGGGGTCATGGGAGGAGGACGGGCGGCTGCATGGGTTCTGGGTGGGGCTTCAGAGAATCTTAGAGTCAGACGAGGCTGGGCCGGAATCCAGGCCTTGCCCTTGCCGGCTGGGTCAGCTGGCGACTCCTGCGTTTCATACCTGAATGATGACGCCGTCCTCCCTTTCCTGCACGAGTGCTCTTTAGAGCACGAGAAACAGTGCAATACAGAGGGCTGAACGCAGTGCCCGGCATCTGATGAGTGTTTGAGGGGTACGGCGTCCCAGCCCCTCCTGCTCCCTCAGCAGGCTCCCTGGTGTGGTATTTGCCAGGTTTGTGCTCAGAGGTCCAACCGCATCCTCAGTCCTGGGGCAGAAGCGAATATTTGCTGAGTGAACAAAACCTCTTAAATTGCTGGTTGCTACAGGCTACACAGCAAAAATACAGAAAACTGTCCTGCGACCGTGTGCCTGTTTTGTCTTTTTTTTTAATGCATCACTGCTCCTTCAGCCTTAAGGAAGTAAGATGTTTAAAGAGACATCTCTGTTTTTGTTTTTCAGTGCCTGAAACAGTATGTGGAGCTCTTGATCAAAGAAGGATTAGAAACTGCAATTAGCTGCCCGGACGCTGCCTGCCCCAGACAGGGCCACCTGCAGGAGAACGAGGCACGTTGCTGGGGAACTGGGCTTCCCTGGGCATTGGCCTGGGCTCCTCTCTGCATCAGGGGGTCCCGGGCTCTGTCTGGGAGGACTTGGCCTTTCATTCTAGCCTTCAGGTTGTTATACTCCTTTTTCTGTTTCCCCCCTTAGATTGAGTGCATGGTGGCAGCTGAAATTATGCAAAGATACAAAAAGCTACAGTTCGAAAGAGGTAGGTGTCCCAGTGTCTCAGCTGGTGGCGACTCCTGTGACAAAGTCCTGGGAACGCGGGGCGCAGCTTTGGGTGGACAGGGCTGTGCATCCTTAGGCTGCAGCCGGAGGGGGAAAGACAGATATAAATGAAGATACGATTTCTGAAGTTCCGCTGTCACTGGAGGTCTCTGCAGAGCTCACGGCTGGGAGATGGGAGATGGCCTCTGTCAAGAGCGGGGCTCATCGGTCGCAGGAAAGACAGGAAGCACAACTTGCTTCTGGGGATCTGGGATTACGGGGCGCCTTAAAGAGGCCCTCGTGGGGCATTTGCTCTTCAGCCAGGCTAAGGCCGAGGGTTGGAGGACTGCCTCTTTGAACTTCGTGGAATGTGAAAGCCGCAGAGGCGTGGAAGGGAGCGCCAAGGTCGGGCGTGGTGGCACGGTGACCGTCACCATCCTCACCGCACCTCTGTCCCCTGGTGCAGCCCAGACCCCGTCTCACCAGGTCTCATGGCAGCCTGGCAAGGTCGTGCGTCCCTGATGCCCGTCCCTGGTGGGCGGCGGGGTGGGAGGTGGATAAGGTGGCCCGAGCTGCCCTCCTGGCTGGGATCCGGGCCTCTCCAGCGCTGAACGCGTGGGCCGCTCAGGATGGGTCTCCCTCGGCTCTCTGACACACACCCGGGTCACGGCGCGGTACTTTAGAGCCTGTAGGTTCTGGGTGGCCTTGTTCCCATGTGTATTCTGGACCCCGGACTCAGCTGAAAAGCAGCAGAGTGACAGGTGTCGGGGAAGCCCTGTAGGTGAGACGACTCTGAAGATGCCGCTTCCAGATTCTAAGGTTTTTCGCTCGCCTGTGATCCCCGGTACCCAGTCTTTCCTCTTCCTGGGCCGCTGCTCGGGCCTCGCCTGGACTGGGCATTCACGAGACGTGCCGCCCTGGGCTGTGTGTTTACAGGAAAACACCATCGGCTTTGGAATGCGGGAGAGGCCAGAGGATTGTGTCCGAGGGCTCCTCGTCCAGCTGAATGCGGTCTCTCTCTCTCTCTCTCTTTTTTTTTTTTCCAGAGATGCTAAAGATAGCTGCTTTTCCTCTTGAGGTTCACTTCTCAAAAAAAAAAAAAGCAATATGTTGCCAACTCAAAAAAAAAAAAATCAAATAGAATTTCTGATGGCCTTGAATTCAAGAGCTTATTTGTTTAAATGCCATATGTCATTTGGCAGTTTTTAGCTAAAATATAATGCCTTATGATACAAAAGTTGGTATGCGCAACTATAAAATTGATCAATTTGGATTTCTGAGACTTTGAGCCTCTTCTGAAAACATTTTCCAGAGAGAATCTTGACAGAACCTGACAGTTATTTGGGTTACAAGAAAATGAACTTTCCATGACATTGAATTTTAAAACGCAGCTGGGTAAACGGTCCTACTTAATAATTATAACTCTCGTTATTTTTTTTCGGTACTTTGGCTTAGTCGAAGAAGATTTTTTTTCATTTGCATAATGATGAAGCCAACTTGACTTAAGCTAAAAAACCTCTCTCAAACCCAACCCTTGGAAACTTTCTGCTAACATTACAATCAAAGCAGGAAAAAAAAGAAAAAAAAAGAATGAACACAAGCTCCCTAGGACCACAGGACCAAAGACCTGTCTGAATGAAACGCTGAAATGTTAGAGCCAAAATACAGCTGGAGAGCCAGTCAGTGGGCAGATTCTGGGGCGGGATCAGTGAAGCGGGTTTCAACTTGGCCTTGTCCTTTGAAATTCACGGTGGAGGATGCTGACTGGAGGAAAGTGAGTTTCCGAGATGTCCTGACAACACTTAGTCACTAAACATTCCTGTGGTTACTTTAAGTTGCAAACCCTGTTTCCATTTGGTCTCCGAATGTCCCTTCTTATACTAGAGCCCTGATTTTAGTCTAACTCCCCCCCCCCACTGGGGACCCCGGGAAGCAGGCGGCCAGGAGGGAGGCAGCGGGGGCCCCTTCTGAGCAGTTCCTCCTCAACTGGAAGACTCTCCCGGGCAGGAGGGGACAGCTGCCGGGGGGTCCAGCACCCCGGCTTGCACGCCTCACCGCGCTACCCTTGAGCTCTGTCTGGGCACCGACCTCGCTGCGCTGCAGGTGTTTATTTACATATCCAGGGCAGCGAGCGCTGGGCCGGGAGGCGAGGGGTCTCTGGGCCCGCTGCCCTTCACAGCATGCTTCTCAAAGGACGACCGTGTTTGAGAAAGAAAAGCACCCTTTTAAACAGTCCTGGGCTTTTTGATACCTAAGGCTTCCGGGCCCCTGCGTCATTAATCTATTACGCGTTTATCTCTGGGAGTTGGGAGTTAGGTTAGTCTCTTCTCGTGTGCCAGAAAATACACTGCTTGCCTTGCTTAAAAATAGATTCTATACAACTATACATTTATATAAGTATTAGCTACAATATTTGTGTGTCATGACATGTAAGATATGGTGTGTCTAATACATAGTGTAAGATTTATGTGTGATAGAATCAGGTAGGTAGACAGACACAGATATACGTACGTATGGACACATCCTGGAGAGAAAAACTCTGATGTTGCCTTGTGTGGATTTTCTTGTTGCTGGAGTCCCATCTTGTGCCCCAACTGGCAGAGCTCAGCAGTGGGACAATGATGCGGAAGTTACTGGACGTCCGAGGGAGGAGCCTGGGCTGTGCTCACAGTAGGGGCACAAGTGCCAGCAGCCGGGGCGAGTGTTCTGAGCTGGCAGGTGGATGGGGCGGACCGTGTTCCCCCCTGATTCTCCCGTAGGGAGTCTCATCCATGGAGATGGGCGTTGCCAGGTCACAGCTCCCCAAGGACAGAAGTCAGGCAATTTAAGTCGTTACCATGGAAACCCTAACTAGGTCTCCGCTGCCATGCGCTGCAGGACTTAATTGGGCCTTTCGTGCAAAGGCAGCTCAGTCACTACACACGCTCTCGTTCTCGTTCTAAGAGGAGTGCAGGGGAGGTGATGCTTGGCCTTGAGATGTGGGAAGAGATCTGGAGAAAACCGGTCCGCTCCTGAGGTCGCAGAAGAAGGGAGCCATAGGAACTGGAAGGATCTCAGTTGGGTGGTGCTGTCCCTTAGGCGCTCTGCTGGACCATCGCTCGGCACCTTGTCAGGTCGCCAGGGAAGCAGACCCAGCCGAGGACGTAGCTGCACCTGACCGCCGTGTCTGCACGCTGAGCGCCCACACTCTGCGGCGCAGTCCTCGGATGCCCTGTGCAGAGGGGCCCGGTGACGTGGTTGAGACAGAGCCCGGCTCACACCAGCACAGGAGGGAGGCAGAGCTGATAGAGAGCAGGGGGGGGGGGGGGCGTGTGACTCAGACGGGGGAGGGGGAGGGCGGCCAGGTAGGAGGCGCAGGGCCCTGGCACAGGCTTCGCCGTTTCCTCCCCACGCATGCGTCTTCCTGCCCCTGGAAGCACCCCCAGCCCACCCCTGTGCCCCTTCCTCCCTCGCCTTTTCCTGCTTCTCAGCCCAAGGAGCTGCAGGCAGCTGCCCCCACACATGTGTGCCCAGGAGGCCACAGCTGCATTTTCCCACAAAGCCACCTCCTCGGATCTGACAGCCAGAAGCAGTCTTAGAAAAGCAAGCGCTCACCTCCGCTCCTGACAAGATCTAATTTTACCCCTTCATTCCGGATGAGGTGCACCAGGAAGACTTTACATTATCACAGGGAAAAGCAATTGCAAAGCATCACATTTCCCTGAAGCCCAGAGTTCTTTTGTATTATCGAGGCTTCTAAACCTTCTGCCAGACCTACCCATCGGATAGCTTTGTGCTGTGGATGAATACACCTTAAAAAAAAAAAAAAAAAGGATCAGGAAGGACCAGATCAGCTCGGCCCCTGTCCTGGTGTTGTGAATAAAGTTTTACTGGAACCCTCATTCACGAGTCAACATAGCTGCCCTCGCGCTACGACAGTGGAGCTGCGTAGCTGGACGGAAACTCCCTGGCCCTCAGAGACTGACATACGCTCTGTCGGCCCCGGGGTTAGATGACGAGTGGTTTTTAGTCAAGTTGTGCCTGACATGAGTTCCTGCTTCGAGGACTGAGTCTGACTTGTGCATTTGATGGGGAACCATGCAAACATGTGTGGCCTGTGTAGCTGAGGCCCGGCCCTCCTGCCTGCAGCCCATGACAGCCCCGGCCTGTTGGAGGTCCCAGGGCCTGCAGCCCGATGTGGGTGAACCGTCCCGCCCCGGCCGAAGGCTGGTCACATGGCCGAGAAGCCCGCAGGGCCCTTTCGTCGCCTCCGCGTTCCCAGCAGTCAGTTTCCTCTCCAGAGCACCCCTGCTGGACAGCTCGGGCGTCCGTGGCGGACTCGGACCCTGTGGTCCTCTGGCCTCCCCGGAGTTTGGGGCTCGCATCAGCATCCACGCGGGTTCCTGTCCGCTGCCCTTAGTTGAGAGTCCGGTCGTCCTGGGCAAGGCGCCCATGGAACGAGGACCCGGGCTCCGGGAAGGACAGCTCGGGACCATTGTTTAAAGAAACGCGAGAAGCGAATGCCGATATGAAGGAATGGGAATGCCAGGCCCCCCTCTTTCTCAAAATAAACTCAGCGACTCACTTCACTAAATCAGGCTTCTTAGGCTGTGGGCCCCACTTTGGATGGAAAGCTGCTGCTGGAGCGTGAACTTGCAGGTGTTAGCTCGGGGCTTAGACGTAAACTTGGGCGGGAGGCAGTCACGGGCGGATGAGGCCGTAGATGAGAGGAAGAGTCGGCCGCCTGCGCCCCCTCTCTTTCCTTTCCATCCTTAAAGGGCATTTTGCAGTGCCCGCTGTGCTGTTCACTGGGCCAGGCTGTGAGGCTACGAGCCTGAGGATAGGGCCCGGCTGCCAGAAGCTGTGTCCCGGGCAGGCGGGCAGGGACGCCAGAGGCACTGCCTGGACCTCGAGGCTTCTAGGATATAGGGGCTCTCAAGGACTCGGGGTGGGGCGGGCGCCTGCCGTCCCCCAGTGTGGGTGGGCTTGGGGGGGAGTGTCTGGAGGGAGGAGAAAGGCAGACGGGCCCTGGACGGTGAAGGGCATATTAGGTCTGACCTTGACGTTCTCCACTCACTGGTGTGACTTTCAATCCCAAGTTCTGCCAGATCCTCGGTCCTACAGACTTTGACTCTACCACTTCTTTCCTCCCCGTGCCAGAGGTGCTCCTGGACCCCTGTCGGACTTGGTGCCCGGCGTCCGCCTGCCAGGCTGTGTGCCAGCTCCAGGAGATGGGGCTGCAGGCGCCACAGCTGGTGCAGTGCAAAGCCTGCGACACGGAATTCTGCTCGGCCTGCAAAGCCAGCTGGCACCCTGGCCAAGGCTGCCCGGAGACGATGCCCATCACCTTCCTTCCCGGGGAGACCAGGTACGCTCTGGGCACAGGCTGCCAAGTGGGCGTGGCCCAGGGACTGGAGGTGGAAGCAGGTGCCTCGGGGAGGCCCGGGCTGGGCTGGCCGGTTTCTACACATGCTTTTCTCTTGGGTCTCCTGCAGACCTGGGCTGGGTGGTTCGGTTTTGTTTTATTATTTTATCTATTTCATTTCATTTCATTTCCAGACCCATGGTGTATGGAAGTTCCCGGGTCAGGGATCAAATCCGAGGTGCGGCTTTGATCCTGCACCTCAGGATCTGGGGCAACACCAGATCCTTTAACCCACTAGACTGGGCAGGGTGCAGAACCTGCACCTCCACAGAGACCTGAACCTGCGCAGTCAGGTTCTTAACCCACTGCACCACAGCGGGAACTCCTGCTTATTATGTGCTCTGGAGAGCTGGTGATGTGCCCGGCACCATAAAGACGCGTAAGGTGACCAAGTACAGTCTGCCTGCCGGAAAAAGAAAGGTATGATCGCTTACTCGGCAGGGCTGTGAGCCCTACGATGCATGAAGTTTTCCCCAAGATGGTCGGAAACCAGGAGCAGGCAGCGGAGGAGGGGCAGCAGTTAGAAATACCAGAAGGGTCACCAAAAACCAGCTCTGGTGCCTGAGGCCAAGATGACCAACATCTTCTGGAAACGGGGGCCTGTCAGGAGCCACGCTGGTCCTGTCCCCCGGCAGGTCCTCCGTCTGGATGCCCAGGCGGCCACCTGAGCGTCCCTGGTCGCGCCTCGAGGTTTAGTAGGTTGAACCATAAGAAACTGGTAACAGTCAGCTTTGTTGTCCTACAGTGTCTGCAGGGCGTCTGGTTCGGTTAGGTAGAGGCGCTGGCTCAGTGCCTGTTGAGGCCTTGTTCCTCCATCGGGCACAGGTGTCACCAGCTGCAGCCTGTCCCGCTCTGCGGCCCCCACCCCCTCCCTGCAGCTCGCCTGCACAGGGACCCTCTGGGCGACCCCGGGTCACATCTCTGTGGCCACCTGTCTGCACCTTTGTGCCTGGGCCTGGAACGACCCTCCCCTGCCCCCTGGGTTTCCCAGACACCCCTTGCCACCCTCAGCGACACGGCTGCCGTCCCCTCCTTTGTCGAGCTCCCCGGTTCCCAGGGCAGGGCTGGGGACCCGCCCTCTGTGTCCCGCAGGAGAGGTTCTGTCTTGGCGACAGTGCAGCCTTGCTGGCTGTTAGTCCGCCCCTCTGCGTGACTGGATCCTCCAGCGGGCCGAGCTCCTGCCTCAGTTGTTGGTTACCCCAGTCTTGGCAGACAGCAGGCGCTCAAATGCTAGAGTTGGGGTCTGGATCCACATCGCTGAGTGGGGCTGGATTTCCCAGTGAAGACGCACACAGAGGGCAGGCGGGGAGGTGCCCCCATGAAGCCGGCGGGTGACTGTTTAAGAGAAGCCCCCCCTTAGTGAGTGAGGGGCCTCCATTCTGGAAGCAGGGGGCCGAGGAGTCAGGAAGAGCCAGTGTCCCGCTCCTGTGGGGTGGAGGAGGGACCCATAAAACCATGAAACCTTCCTAGGATGCGGCAGGTGGGTGTCGGGAGCCTGATCCTCAGTGCGTCCTCATCCCCGAGGGGCTGGTTTCATGTCGGTCCCTGCCCGAGGGCCACCGTCACATCGCAGTGTCACACTGCATGCGAGTAATAAGTCACCCCGACACACCTTACAAAGAATGAGAACCAACAAAATGAAAAAAAAATTAGAGTTTGTGCAACCTAAAATAAAAAAAGAAAAAATAGGACGCAAGGGCAATTTGAATAAGAATTCGCAAATCTCTTTGTGTAGAAATTGAAAAACTAAAGATTTCTTAGGAAAATCTGAATTTCTGGCTTGTCCAGCCACACGGAACGGCATTCCACTTGGAGACCGGCAGCCGAGCCGGGCAGCGGCCCTGTCCTTACAAGGGTTCCTGGAGTTTTTACTTTGCCACAGTGCCCGCCACTCCCTCTCATCTCCCTGGCCCCTGAGCTGACCGTCAGGTATCATTTATAACTGAGGGCACCCTCAGTTATTTTTATATAGTCGAGTGGTTTTTTTCCCTTTTGACTAAATCTTCCTTTAACCCCCGTCCCCACCCGCTACCTGACAAGTTTCGTTCGTGCTGTGGGTTATCCCTTAAAGACATAGAGCCTGGAGCGTGTGTTGAAACTGTCCGGACTCCTGCCTGCCTTCCCGGATTTGAGCTCATAGTAGGAGTCGTTGCTAGTAATCATTCGGAATATAATTCAGGCACCGGAAACGGTTTGAACATCACGACAGTCCCGTGTAAATTTCATGCCTCGGTGCCCTAGACCTTGCTTAATTTAGCTATTTCCCCTTGGAAAGCGCCCTGAGGGGGGCGCTTTCCAGTCTCCATTAATGTTCCTTTCAGTCAGGGCATCTCCTTCAAAATTATCCTATGAGCAGAGTGCCTGTTGTGGCTCAGTGGGTTATGAACCTAACTAGTCTCCAGGAGGATGTGGGTTCGATTCCTGGCCTCGCTGAGTGGGTTAAGGATCCGGCATTGCCATGAGCTGTGGTGCAGGTTGCAGATTTGGCTCAGTTCTGTGGCTGTGGTGCAGGCCGGCAGCTGCAGCTCTGAGTTGATCCCTCGCCTGGGAACCTGCCTAGGCCACAGGTGTGGCCCGAAAAAGAGAAAAAGTGTACCTCTTATGAGCCATGTGAGAAAATTGGTTTCAATGTTTCAAGGGCATGTTTGGCTTTCAAGCCGAAGTATTATCAAACCCGATAGGCAGCCTTGGTCTGGGCCCTGGATGCCTCGTGACTTTCGGCTCTCGTTAAACATCTGGCTCCTTCCAGGAGGAGGCAACTGGCGTCTCCTCCGGCCCCGTGGAAGCCTTTGCACATGTCGTGACCACCCGGGTTAATTGCAGCTCACATCCTGGGTGGCCAGGCTGGTCTGCAGGTCTGCAGTTTGCTGTTAAATTAGAGACAGATTGGGGCCAGAGACGGTTTTCTGGTTTTATTACACGTCACTCACGGCATTACTAACAGCTACCGTTACTGAGTGCTGGCTAGAGACGTGCTGGCTTCTGGGTGCTCAGCACACAGAAGCGCTTTTCATCTCTGTCCCCCCTCTGATATGGATGCGATTTGCCGCATGCCCGCGGGCAAGGAGACTGAGACACACGTCGCGCTGCCAGGCCTTGCGTGTCTCTCCAGACCCTCTGGCTACGAGGCCACGCTTCTTCCTTCTGCGCTTCTCCCGGTCACCTTGTGCTAGTGAACAAACAGGAAGCCCCGAGGGCATAATCGCATAGAGCTCGCGTTTAAAGCGGTGCTGCGTTTAACCCTCCATCCACCGCGATGCTTGTGGAAGAGCCAGAACGCACTCAGCCTTTGCTCAGTTTCAGGGAGTGGCATGTGCCACAGGCACGGCCAAAAAAATAAATAAAAACAAAAATAAAACCAGCAGCGTGGGTTGGACATCTTTCTAGTCAAACCTAAAAACACAGGCTACCCTTTGATGAGCAGCGTAGAATCCCTGCTGTCTTTTGCTGGGGACTTCACAACGCCGGGCATCGCCCTGTGCTCTTCATGCGTCACCCGAACTCCGCGTCACGCTCGCGCTGACGGGGCGGCGGAGGCTCAGAGACCTTGCCCCCCAGACGGTGTCAGGAGAGCCAGCGCTTGACGCCCGGCTTCAATCCCGCCGCGCTCGCCACCGCAGGGCCATCCAGGCCAATCAGGAAAGCGACTCTATGCAAACCAGCCAAGTAGATTTTCTTAAGCCGTTAGTGTGTGTGTGTGTGTGTGTGTGTGTGTGTGTGTGTGTGTTTAATTTTGAAATTACAGTTGACTCACATTGTTCTGTCAACCTCTGCTGTGCAGCGAAGTGACCCAGCCATCCATCTATACACGCTTTCTCATATTCTCTCCATCAAGCGATTGGCTCTAGTCCCCTGTGCCGTACAGCAGGACCCCATTGACTATCCATATTCTAAATGCAACGGTTTGCATCTGTTAACCCCAAACTCCCATCCCTTCCCACGCCGCCCCCCCCCCAGCAGCCACAAGTCTGTTCTCTGTGTCTGTGAGCCTGTTTCTGTTCTGTAGGTAGGTTCATTTGTGCCATATCTTAGATTCCACATGTAAGTGATATCATACGGTATCTGTCTTTCTCTTTCTGACTTACTTTTTCACTTAGTGTGAGACTCTAGCTGCATCAGTGTATGTTTTTTTAACATTCATTTTTTCTGATAATAGCAAAGAGCATATAAATTATTAGCAACCCTTTGGAAAGCTTACAAATAGAGGAATAAGAACCTGACAGTTGGCCCTAATTCCATTACTCAGAGACCTCCACTACAAGCCTTCTGCCCTGTTTTCTCTTGTTTGCCTCTATGCTGATCTTGTTTCTTTCCCACCCCCCAAGTCAGTCTGGCTGATTCAGTTTTTGGATGATTATTTTCCAGAATTGGAGATTCTTTGTTTTCAACTGACGTCATTTAATAACCTGGTGACCTCAGCGCCTCTAGTCAAGCTAATGCTTCCGGCGTAGCAGGTGCGGGCGCTGGCGGGTCTCTCCCGGGCCCGCAGAGCAGAGCTTGATAAAAGTTTCTTCCCTGCAGCTCGGCGTTCAAGCTGGAGGAGGACGACGCGCCCATCAAACGCTGCCCCAAGTGCAAGGTGTACATCGAGCGGGACGAAGGCTGTGCCCAGATGATGTGTAAGAACTGCAAGCACGCCTTCTGCTGGTACTGCCTCGAGTCGCTGGATGTGAGTGCGTGGCCGGGGGGCTGTGCGGGTCAGGCTGGGGCGGGTGGCGTGGACCAGTCGCTTCCGGACGGCTCAGAGGATGCCCCTGGGCCACGGAAGTAACGCGGTCGGGCGTTTTTCCTGTGCTTACGCGTTAGCTCCCTGGACGCAGGGGAGGCAGAAGATGAGACCTTGTGCAGGAGTTCCAGGGTGAAGGCTCAGCGCAGGCTTGGGCTCGGCCTGGGCTTTAAAGGGCTGGGTGGGGATCTCAGCATCTTGGATTTTGTCCGTGGGGCTGTCTTAGTTCAGGCCCTGTAACAGAATAACGCCACCGATCGAGGAGCGAAACAGGCCTTGAGCTCACAGTTCTGGATGCTGGCTGTCTGGGTTCAGTGCGGGCGTGTTCTGTTTGGTCAGGTTCTGGTGAGACCTGCTTCCTGGGGTCCAGACGGCCGCCTCCTCACTATGGCCCTCACGTGGAGAGAGGAAGCCCTGGATTCTTGTTATGGGGACATGAACCTCACCGTGGGGGCAGCAGACTCGTGACCTCATCTGAACCTAACACCTCCCGGAGGCGCCGCCTCCAAACACCATGATGTTGGTGGGGGGTGGGGTCAGGGCTAAAACCTAGGAATTTGGGGGGTTCAGACAGCCCACAGCAGGGATCACTTTTGGAATAGCTAGGATGATGGATGCAGGGCACTGTGGATGCTGGGGGCAGGACAGCGAGGTCACCTGCGGGCAGACAGACAGACAGACATACAGACCTGCTGCCTGCAGAACGGAAGTTTCTGCCTCATGCAGCCGCCTTCCTCTGCGTGCCCTTCATGTTCTCTGCACACACGGAGCCCCTGCCGTGGCTGTGGTGTAAGAGTGCCTGCCTTTTTCTGGAGCTCCAGACCTGACGCAGATGGCGCTTCTTTTCAGCTTCCTGTTCCACTTTCTCACCCGTGTCAGGGAGTGGGCATCTTGCCAAAATGATGACACTGCGGCTTCGGTTTGAGAGGAGGTCATCCGTACCTCTAAAACTATAACCGAACAGCAGAACTAACTGTTAAAGTCGCCGTCATCAGTGGCGGTCACAGCCAGTCCAGCTGTCTGTCATAAAGGGGTGGCCTTATGTGTGTCAGTCCTGGACAGCAGGGTTGTATGTCCAGCTTACGCCATAACAGTGTTGAGCCGCTAGGATTTAATTGGAATAAAGGGGGTCAGACAAGCCCACATCTGCGTCAGTAGGGGCTCGCCTGTCTAAGGACCGCGTCACCTTCCGTCACCATGACTTTAAGTCCAGGCCCTGTTTCTGGGTGCATCTCTCTGGGGGGGGGGCGGGTCACAGGGCCGTTTGACTTAGCACGTCCTGCCTGAGAAGGGTCAACTCGGGTCGCGCAGGTGAAGGAAGAATGGTTCCTAACACTGTGCCCAGTGGAAGAACTCTGACAGTTTGCCTGGCCCTGGAAGGACGGGCATCGAGATTGTCAAGAAGAAAATAAACGCCTGTCTGAGACGGCAGCTCGAGTAAGGTAACAGGTCTGCAGCCAAAGACCACCTGCCAAAATAGCGGATGGACTGCTCCTTCTGGAGTTTTCCTTTTGAAAAGCCCGTGGCCCCTTTATTAACTTGAAATGACGCAAGTTGCCCGAGACCTTTGTGCAGCTGAAAAAGTCTTGGGAAACTATTGTCATTTTTCTATCCTGGGGGTTTGATTGTTTCTTTCCAAGGCGAGTTTAGTGAATCAGTTTGACAAGATTATTTTTCTTTAGCTTAAAACCAAACAGGTTTATCCTGACTTGGCACCATGCAGAGCGGATGCTTAGAATGAGGTCTGAAGCATTCCAAAGTCCCAGGGCTTTCAAAGTCTTTACGTGTATGCATTTGCATATGTGTACGTATAATATATATGTTATACATAATGCATATATATGTTATATATGTGTGGTCTATATAAATCTCTATATTATATATATATATATATATATATATACACACATAAAATATATAGTTTTGCATTTTACTGTTTTGTTTTTTTTTTTTGAAAACTCGTCATAAAGTATGCTATATTGGGAGTGCCCTTTGTGGCTGTGCAGGCTACAAACCCCACTAGTATCCAGGAGAATGCGGGTTTGATCCCTGGCCTCGCTCAGTGGGTTAAGAATCCGGTGCTGCCATGAGTTGTGGTGTAGGTCGCAGATGCTGCTTGGATCCGGTGTTGCTGGGGCTATGGTGAAGGCCGGCAGCCGTAGCCGTGATCTGACCCCTAGGCTGGGAACCTCCATATGCTGCAGGTGCAGCCCTAAAAAAAGTACATATATATATATATATAATTATATTATCTAATGTCTCCCCTGTGACCTTGTCTGAGTTACAAGGATGGGAGGCCAGCCCCAACGTCTGTCCCCTTTGAGACCAAAGCTGTTCTCTTTCTGCTCTGGTCTCTGCAGAGACACCCTGTCTGTCTGTCTGTCTGTCTGACTCGATTCCAAAGCATGGTTCCTGCTGGCAAGAGGCCCCGTTGTGTCCTGGCTCAGGACACAGTCACCACAGGGCATTTCCTCCTTGAAAGTCAGTGTCCTCTTGGCCAAGAGTGTCCTGTTTTTCTTTGTAGATGATGAGCTGCTGAAAAGTGACTCGTGGCCACGGAAGCAGACTCTGAAGGGCCAGAGTCTGCCCGGGGCGGTTGATTTAAGACAAGTGCATGAACTTGTAGCCTTGATTGAAGACAAGTGCATGGATGCGCGTCTGGAGGCGGCAGAGCTTCTGAGACGGAGGGAGGGGGCCGTGCTGTCCCTCTTCTCTGCTCTCAGGAATTATCCGCCGGGCAGGATCCGCACGCGTGCGCCTCTGGGAGTTACCTGTCATGCAGGGTGCTTCCTTCCGTCCTGGTCCTTACCCCTGCCCCCTCCCCCGCCCCGCCGAGCCAGGTGACACCCAGGGCTCTGTGTGCTTTTCCTCTGCCTCTGCTGGCCTGACGTTCACCACTTACAGCTGAACGGGACCTACTCACTTACTTTTTTTGGGGGAGGGGAGAGGCATAAATAGTTACAATTTATGAAGTAGTGTTTACGTCCCTGGCTCCCATGTCTGATTTTCTCCGTGCACCTCTGTAATGTAATGCACACACTCTTTCTGAGAGCTGGAATTCTGTTTCCTGTTTTTGAGAAGTCCAGGAGGGTTCACCATCTCCGCAAAGCACTGAAGAAGCGAGCACTGGGCTTGGCACCCCCCCCTCCGACCTTGCAGATTCTAGCCCCCCACAACTTGGGTTAGCCCAGGCGGCTGGCGGCCGGGGTTGGCCGGGAAGTCCCAGGCCTTCTCTGGCGAGATTGCCCCCCGCCAGCCTCTGGGCCCCGGCGCTCTCAGCCACCATTGTCTCTGCTTCCACCCAGGAGCCTGGCGTGGCTTCGGGGAACAATGGAAGGGAAGTGCCTGCTGTCACAGCCTGCACCTGGGTTCCCGGCACGTCTGAGGCGGTTGTACCCAAGGGCTCCATCCAGGAACTCGAAGTTACCGTGAAATCGTTTCTGTGTTGTAAAGGCACTGGGGTGCTTTGCTCAGGGAGAAAGCTTTCATTTGTTTTCAGGAAGCTTCTTGGCAACTCAAGTCCATGTGGAGGCTGGTTCTGCTGGGACGGATATGGCCAAGGCTGTGACCTTGAGGGGCCGGTGACCTCCTGGCCAAGAAGCCGCTAACGGCATATGTCCTGCGAGCCGGGCCGCGGGGCAGTGGGTGTGGAGAGCCCGGCAGCCCCTCAGGACTGGGTCACTGGGTGGGGGGGGGTCAGGGTGCGGGGGCAGCTGATGGAGTGGCTGACCAGGCAGAGGCGAGGGCCCGAGGCCGGCTGCTTTCAGAGCACAGGACGCCGCGAGGGCGAACACGAGCATGTGGCGGCCTGGGCCTGGCCAGGGTGGGGGCCGCGACCGGTGTCTCTGCGCGAAGCCGAGGGGCTTGGCCTCCAGCAGGGGCTCCCGCCCCCCCAAGCACTGGCCCCACAGCCGGTCGATCAGGGCCACGTGGGGCGTCTGTGGCCTGGGCCCAGCCCTGGACCCCGAGTCAGGGTCTGTGTTTCCGGGGACCGGGCACGGGACTGAGGTGCAGCCGGCCTGGTCCAGCTGGACCAGCGCAGGTCCCAAGGCTCCGACTGGGCGACGCGGCTCGTGCTTCAGCGAAGGAGCCCAAAGACTGTTCGAGAGCCCGCAGACCAAAGACTCTGTGAGGGGCAGCCTGGGAAAACGAGACTTAGAGTGAAAGGTTACGCTCGCTGCTGTGTGGGTAAAGAAAGTAGAATCAGGCGTCCGAGGAAGAGAAAGGCCTCAGGGCACAGAGGTCGTCAGAAGAGGCTTCAGTGGAGACAGAGCTCCGGCCGGAAGGGGCCCGTGTGCATCTGCGTCTGCGCCGCCCCGGACAGAAGAGGGGCGGGGACGGGCGAGACGGGAGCGCAAGGCTGCGACCCCCTTCTCCGTCCTCGCTCGGAGGCGTCTCGCCGCTGTCCGCTTAAATAAGAGCACGACCCAAACGCTGAGAGCCGAGTTTGGCTTGGGGCGATGCTGGGAGGCGGCGTCTCGGGAGCGCGGAGGCCGGGCGAGGGCAGCACGTCCGAGATCTGGGTCAAGGCGCAGGTCGCGCCGCCAAGCGCGCGGTGCAGAAGGTCGCCGCTGGTCTCACGAAGGCCACTGCTGGTCGCGGGGAGCAGACGTCACCCCGAAAGGTATTAGCGCTCTTCTGGGTGTGAGGAGATGCTGGAACTGGGCTCAGAAAATCTGAAAATACCTAACTGTCCGAAGGCCCGTTCGGCTGCTTCCCAGAGCACAGGGCCTCGCTTGGCCTCCACCCGAGCCCCCGTCGGGGGCCGCTGACGGTCGGCAGCCGCAGTGGCTCCGGCCTCCGTCCGCGTGGAGGCCGGTGGCCGATCCCCGTTCACACCGCCACCCCGGGAAGCCAGTGTGCCTCCTGGCTCCACGAGGCCGACCTGCACAACCCTCCCCCTGGAGGCGGCCGTTCCGCGCTGGGAGGAGGCGGCGGGCGGCGGCCACCCAGCAGGCCGCTGTCAAGGGCCAGGCGACACCACCCGCCGGCTCTGCCAGCTCTCGGAAGAATGACTTCCTGTCCCTCAGACGCCTTGGATCCTGTCCTTATTGGCTCTTTTCTCAAAAGAGACTCTGTCTACACCCTCAGTTAAATGAATAAGCAGCATCGGCTTCGCTTTGGTGACCCAGCCGGCTCTTTTTATGGACGAGAGGAGCAAAAGGGGCTCCCCCGGCCAGGAGGAAGCAGAGGTTCCAGGCGCTGCTAGTTGAGGTGTGGGTGCCAGGCGCCGAGCTGGGGACGCGGTGACAGGGGCAC